>ML663557.1:24949744-25475870 GCA_007570785.1 Antilocapra americana
TAAGGAGTACGTCAAGGCTGTATATTGTCACCCTGCTTATTTAACTTATATGCAGAGTACATCGTGAGAAACGCTGGGCTGGAAGAAGCACAAGCTGGAATCAACACTGCTGGGAGAAATATCAATACATTGGCCACCTCATGCGAAGAGTTGACTCATTGGAAAAGACCCTGATGCTGGGAAGGATTGGGGCAGGAGGAGAAGGGGATGAGAGAGGATGAGATGGCTGGATGGCATCACCAACTCGATGGACATGGGTTTGGGTGGACTCCGGGAGTTGGTGATGGACAGGGAGGCCTGGTGTGCTGTGGTTCATGGGGTCGCAAAGAGTTGGATACGACTGAGCGACTGAACTGAAACTGACTGATGCAGACAATACCACCCTTATGGCAGAAAGTGAAGAGGAACTAAAAAGCCTCTTGATGAAAGTGAAAGAGGAGAGCGAAAAAGTTGGCTTAAGGCTCAACATTAAGAAAACTAAGATCATGGCATCTGGTCCCATCACTTCATGGGAAATAGATGGGGAAACAGTGGAAACAGCGTCAGACTTTATTTTTCTGGGCTCTAAAATTATTGTAGATGGTGACTGTAGCCATGAAATCAAGACGCTTACTGCTTGGAAGGAAAGTTATGGCCAACCTAGATAGCATGTTGAAAAGCAGAGACATTACTTTGCTGACAAAGGTCCGTCTAGTCAAGGCTATGGTTTTTCCAGTAGTCATGTATGGTTGTGAGAGTTGGACAGTGAAAAAGGCTGAGTGCGGAAGAACTGATACTTTTGAACTGTGGTGTTGGAGAAGACTCTTGAGAGTCCCTTGGACTGCAAGGAGATCCAACAAGTCCATCCTAAAGGAGATCGGTCCTGGGTGTTCATTGGAAGGACTGATGTTGAAACTGAAACTCCAATACTTTGGCCACCTCATGCGAAGAGCTGACTCACTGGAAAAGGATGGGAAGGATTGGGGCAGGAGGAGAAGGGGACGACAGAAGATGAGATGGCTGGATGGCATCACCGACTCGATGGACATGGGTTTGGGTAGACTCCGGGAGTTGGTAATGGACTGGTGTGCTGCAGTTCATGGGGTCGCAAAGAGACACGACTGACTGAACTGAACTGAACCCAGACCCAGGCAACCACTCAACTAACAGACACTGAGGCTCAACCAGAATGACACAGCCCATGGATATTCCTCAGGGAGTGTCTCCTATATGAGTCTGATTTTCCAAATGACCCAGGGTGCTTGAGAAAACCACAGATCCCAGGCTCCCCTCTGAGAGGATCCAAGTGAGGTCTGGTGGGTGCAGGAACCATGCTTTCAGTCAGCAGCATGGGAGGTGACAATCCAAAGCAGACAAGGTCAGCACAACACTGATATGGATAGATACTACCCACCAGAAGTTCTGGTTAAAAGCCTAAGTATCTGTGTCCGTCCCAGACCCTGTGGGTTCAAGTCCCAGAGCAGAGGCCAGGTCCCTGAGCCGGGGCATCCACTTCACCCCACGCCCTCTGCCTGGAAGCCCCTCTCGTCTCTGCATGGGACTCTGCTCATCTCCACAAGCTTCCATCTCCATCTGTCAAGAAGCACACCTTCTCTCACAACACCACTCACTCTGTGCATCACATGGCTCTGCACACTTGCCTTACCAGGAACTGAGGGCAGGCACGCAGATGCACATCTGACTAGAGATGAGATACTACTCTTCTTTTTTTAAAAAGACGCTACGATCCCTGGGTCAGGAAGATCCCCTGGAGGAGGGCATGGTAACCCACTCCAGTATTCTTGCCTGGGGAATCCCATGGACAGAGGAGCCTGGTGGACTACAGCCCATAGGGTCGCAAAGAGTTGGACACGACTGAAGCGACTTAGCATACTCTCTAGTTGTGGTACGAGGGCTTCTCACTGCAGTGGCTTCTCTTGTCATGGAGCACAGGATCTACAGCATGGGCTTCAGCAGTTGTGGCTTGTGAGCTCAGTTGCTCCGTGGCATGTGGGATCTTCCTGGACCAGGGATTGAACCCGTGTCCCCTGCACTGGTAGTCAGATTCTCAAACTCTGGACCACCAGGGAAGCCCTGTTTTTCTTTTCAGACATGTGCTCCTTTTCAGGACTACAGCTGCATTTCAGTCCGCAGACGAATGAGCCATTTATCCTCCACCCAGTTCTTCCACCTGAGTTCACACAGGTACCCCTAATGGGCAGTAAGGACACCTGTGTGTCCTACAATGCACGGACAGTGCTACGGGTGCAACATCACTGCAAATGAAGCTGGGGTGGGGGCAGTTTAATGTTCTGGCGTAACACAAAGCTACCAGAGAGACAGACAGACAGACCACCTCACTCACTGCCTCACTGCTTGGTAAAGCCCCTTTCCAAACCCAAAACTGTTCTCAGTGACAAAGAAATGACCCACTAGTACATAAAGACTCAGACCAGGACCCACTTCCCTGTGAACGTACATTCCCTCCAGTGCCTCACATCATGATCCTCACAGCCCACGTTGACCAGGCAGGGCCCTTATCCCCACAGAGCAGGAACCCGAGGACCATGGAGGGCCTGGCCCTGGGCTGGGACACGAGCAGAGCCCTCCCACCCCACTGCCCAATCCAGTGCTCTCTGCACCAAGCACACCACCTGAACCCCGTGCCAGCATGGCAGGGTCTGCCCGCAGTGACTGTGCAGGTCAGACAAGGTAACTTCAGATGACCTGACAAGAATACACAGGCTCTGGTCTAAATACACAAAGACCACTGAAGGGCATTTATCCCGATATACTTACCATCTTGGTGTGAGATTACGGAACAGCTTCAGGCCAAATAAAGGCCCCTGCAGATCCCCAGCTCCAAATTCTAACTGTTCAAAAAAAGAAAAAAGGAAAAACAATGATGTTTTACCTTACAGCGGTAACCAAGGTCTCAGTAAGCACTTCTGATTCTAATTTCATTTAATTCAAAGCCACCAGCCCTTGCCAGGCCTCTAAAAGTATGGGTGGGAAATTCTTAACATCTCATCCTAACCTTTGCCAAAGGGAGATGACTGTGTGCACAGATCCAAAGGAGGCAGGTTTCAATGAGGTGAGTCTCCTCAAGGAGCCCCTCTCCAGACAGGGCTGCGGGCCCCCGGTCCCCGTCACCCTAGCTGGGGCCGTCTGCACACCACCTTCTGCCGGCAGGTGCGGCCCCGCCCGGGCAGTGCTGGCTCCCGTGCGGGTCCATCTGCTCTGCCTCACTGTCTGCAGGTCTCACAGGTGACTGAAGATGGCTCTCAGGGGTCTGACATGAAACCCACCAGCGGCTCTGCTCTCACAGCCGTGAAGTCCAGCTGATTCTGGCTGCCTCATTACTAGTCTGGGTGACTTTTAAGGCAACTCCTCCATGTTAATTTGATGCGGCTCAATTTGCTTGGCAGAACTGGCTGTTTAATGACTGCTGAGCAGCGAACCAGCACCCTGAGACGGAGGTGACCCGCCTTCTGAATCGTGCAGGAGAAGGGAAGAGCCTGCAGGCTTGTCTACGGAACAGAGACACTGAGTTTCTAGATTTCTGGAAGCTGGTATCTCCAGGGGAATCCTGTTGCTCTGTCCTGACTGTGAGTTGCCTGGCAGGCTCAGCGTGCCCCTCAGATGTGAAACACAGTGGGGTCCTAGTGGGGACCATCAGTTGCTACAAGTTTGACAGCTGCACCCTGTTACCCCTGATGTGGCCACTGCGGTCACTCTGAGGGTGGGCTCTGTGGCTGACAACCCGACCCCCGCTGGTGTGCTTACCTCTCCCCAGCCCTTTGCAGAAGTGACTCGTCTGAGCGCGAAGTTAATGGAACCCCCTCCATTCCCATTCTGGGTTGAGAGGCTTCCGGAGAGGATGGCTGTGTCTGAAGCTGTCAGGGGTGCCTAGGAAATGATATCAGCCAGTAATACAGTAAGTGAAGTAACCAGAAATGCCAAGGACAGCATTCTGCCCAACGTGCCCTGAGTGTGAGGCCAGAAGCACAGGTGTGTCTGCGGCTTGAGCAGGCAGGATGTGGGCCTGCCGCATTTCTCCCACTGTACCACTGAACGGCACCTGGCCACCGTAGTCAGGTTTTGCAAAAGCTTGAATGCACAAGTTCTAAAAAACCAGGAGCAATGTAGGGCTAGATGCTGGTTTCCAGCATCCCCTCAGCATTAGGCTTCATGGTGACATCACCCATGGGGACGTCCAGGACTCCTCAGTCCTGCCTGTGGCCACACTGACTAACTGGAAGCCCCAGGATGGGGAGTTTCCCTGAGTTGGGACTTTACGTTCCAGGCTGATGCACTTGAGTGGAAGTGGATGAGCTGAAGGGGCAGAGACCTGCCGTAACCGTCAGAGATGGCCCAACACTGCACGTCCCAACATCAGCCAGAGAGATGACACTTCAGTGACCCCAGGGCTCAGCACACAGGAGCATGTGTGTGTGACCCATGCTGGAATTTAGTTTGTGATCCAAATTAAGACCCATTCCTGGAATTTCCCAGAGACCTGGTTTTGCTCCTAAAATCATCATGACCTTGGCAGTGGCTCTCCACCACCTGCTGGAGAGCCCCGAGACCCTGAAGCTAAGTGCCACCCTACCCCCAACCCCGTACTCATGCTGCTAACATGTGGGTCAGGAAAGCAGGATAAACAAGGTTGTGGCTAGAGCTATTCTTTTTTCAAGTGGCTAACTGCATCCTTCTATGAATACAGATGAGAAAGCCCTGGGCAGACTTTCATTCCAGCTGTGTGCTGTGCTGCGCCTCGTTAACCCAAGCGCCCCCCGCCCCACCCCACGCCCCCCTGCACTAGGGGATGTGCCTATGCCTGTACCTCAATGGACTGTGATATGTGCATCTTGTTAATTTCAATCTGTGGAAAGCCACTTCCGGACACATCCTCGTACTCCTCCTCGTAGCGATCAAAAAGGTCAGTGGCGTCGATGCCAACGCTGATGGTCCCCTGTGGCAGAAAAACAAGGCCTGGGATTTGTGGGAAGAAAGACAATACTACACACTCTAGCAGCCTCGGGATTCACTGGGCACTCACGACTCCACTTGCCCACAAAGCATGAATGTCACAGCTTACACCAAACAGTGGCCGAGCACCAACATCTTCTAGTGTCAGAAAACCAGGCGTGAAGTGGGCGAGTGACTTACCGAGGACAAGTGGTGGTAAATGAAATGAAACTGCCCTGCTCATGGCTCTCTATTGCTTATCTATGGATTTAACCCACAAATGCAGAAAACAATCAGAAACTAGCTACATGGGAGAAACACTCTTTATTCAATTCTAAACACTCATATGTCACAAAGTACCTTGAATTTCTTTAAAACATAAAAAATACCTTCAAAGACAGAGAAGTGCAAACCAAATTATACACAAATGGGAGATTTAAAAATTATTCTGCCTCAAGTTATAAGAACCAGAACTCCCTATTCTCTCAGGAAATAAGCTAAAATTCTTCTGAATGATAAAAATGCTCTTTACTCAGGAAATCAATATTTATTATTTTTACTGTCATAAGACTTTTCAAATGAGCAGATACTTTTTTAAAAAAAGTACCTTATTTGGCTCTGTCAGGTCTTAGCTGCGGCACAAATCATCTCTGGTACAGCGTGCAGGTGCTCTAGTTGTGGTGTGTGGGCTAACTTGCCCTACAGCATGTGGGGTCTTCGTTCCCCAACCAGAGCGCGAACCCATGTCCCCAGCACTGTAGGGTGGATTCTTAATTACCAGACCACCAGGGAAGTCCCTCAAATGGGTAGCTACCTTAGTCCAACATATAAAGACATGACCCCACACACATTTTCATTAAATTCTCTGCAGTGCATGAAAAAAACTTTATTGAGGTTTAATTCACATCTAATATAAGCTGCTCCTGTCTGAAGTGTGCAATTTCATGAGTTTTGACAGCTGTGTACACTCGTGAAACCACCTCCAAAATCACTATATAGAACACGTCTATCACCCCAAAGAAGCTTAGGAGAATGTGTTTTTCTCCCGGGGAAGGAGACTTGTGAACGAAAACGTGTGAGGGAAACACGGGAGGAGACAGTGAGTATCCATCTGCCTGTGAGAATGCAGAGGAGGGGCTGGAGGCTGCCAGGCGTGGGTGGTCATGGGAAACATCACAGGTGGGATTTATCTGGGATAACAGTTTAACCCTGATGTTTTGGTTGGCTCAGCAATCACCCCAGATGTTTTTTAAAAACGTGATATCATCACCAACAGTGTTTTCATCACCATCACTATAGAGTCCATGGAATTCTCCAGGCCAGAATACTGGAGTGGGTAGCCTTTCCCTTCTTCAGGGGATCTTCTCAACCCAGAGAGAGAACCCAGGTCTCCTGCACTGCAGGTGGATTCTTTACCAGCTGAGCCACCAGGGAAGCCCATTTTCATCACCAATAGGAATCAAACCTGGGTCCCCTACACTGGCTGGCAGATTCTTATCCACTGTGTCACCAGGGAAGTCCCTAAGAACCGTTTCTCAACACTGACCATCCACAGTGCTGATTCCAGCCATATGAAAATTAAAAGCCTCAGATCTGCCTTAGAAGCACCAGCATCTTCAATAGCGAGTTGTTTTTTAAAGAGTACAGCCAAAAGTGAGGCTGCCAGCAGCAGGGGTATTTACATACAGCTGTGGAAAAATGACTTTTCATTTAGATCAAAAGGTAGTCCCTCTATGTTAATTTCACTCTTTTTTCCATGCTAAGGTTTGTAAGGCAGACGTGAAAGATACAGCAATAGCTGTTTGTAAGCTGGTGTCAGCAGAAGCTTACAACTGCTAATGCACCAGTTTTACCTCAGCATCAACCAGATATTTCAAATGAAAAGTGACTCTGATTTGCTGAAGGTTAAACACCTGACATTACTGTAAACTCAGTCAAAAAGTTCCACACTGAATGTAAATGCTTTTGTGGTGATAC
Organism: Antilocapra americana; assembly: GCA_007570785.1. Taxonomy (NCBI): domain Eukaryota; kingdom Metazoa; phylum Chordata; class Mammalia; order Artiodactyla; family Antilocapridae; genus Antilocapra; species Antilocapra americana. Next base: position 24,956,672 of record ML663557.1, read on the forward strand.
TCAAATACCAATTTTGGTGAAGGTACAGCCTCTTGGTAAAAGTGTTTTAATTAAATCAAGAAACCCATGGAGCAGAAACAGTCTTAGAATTATAGTGTACACAATCTATTATTTTGTTAAAATGAGCTGTGATATTCTGCCTATGGAAAATAAAGCTAAAGTTGTCAAAATACACAAACATTTTTGTGTATTCAGAGTAACAGGATCATTTCTTGTAAAGCCTATTCTGAATACAAGAACTGCAGCATGTGTTAAATCTGTGTATTAGGAAAGTGTGAACCTTTGTAGAACTGCTTTTAAAAACTTATATCATGCAACTTTTAAATATTTAAGAAACTGCAATCATTGAAAACTGTAAGAATACTGTGAAACTGATCTCTTGAGTAAGGAAAAACTAAACAAATAAAATAAGAGCTCTGTTTATTGCATTTTAAAATTCCATAGTGGCATTTTGGAATATCTCAATTTTGGGTAGGAATCTTCTGGTGGAGATGTCATTTTTAATTAAATTTACATTCTTTCCTGGAATGGGATGAAATTAATAAGGTTTGCCTACAGTTTTATGGCATCTCCACTTGAAGCATTCAAAAGATCATGAACATTTATTTCAAAAATTTGTCAAAGAAAAAAAATACTCTAAATGGAGGCAAAAAGACAATACCTGTGAAAATACTTGGGCCAAAATATTTACATGTTCTGAAATGAAGAAATTTAAAATTGAGAGTATTTTCTCAATTAAGAATACTAGTTTATAGACCACACCAACAAATTATGGTGAGGATGCAGAGAAACGGGAACTCTCCTACACTGTTGGTAGGAATGTAAACCAGTGCAGCCATTGTGGAAAGGTTCCTTAAAAAACTAAAACAGAGCAACCATATGATCCAGCAATCCCATTCCTGGGTATAGCGCCAAAGAAAATGAAAACACTAATTTGAGGAGACGTATGTACCCCTAAGTTATATCACAGCAGCATTATTTACAAAAGACAAGGAAGCAACCTAAAGTGTCCACTGACAGAGGAACAGATAGAGAAGATGTGGTACATATATACAGTGGAATACTACTCAGTCATAAAAAAGGACAAAAGCTTGTCACTTGCAACATGTATGGACCTAGAGGATATTATTCATGAATACAAATGGAGTACACTCTATAAAGATTTTGAGTCATTATGTAGTACACTTGAAACTAAAATAATACTGTAAATCAATTATACCTCAATTTTAAAAAAGATGCTAAATGAAATAAGTAAAAGAGAATATTATAGTATACAGAGAGGAATCAAATATGCCAAAAATTTAAAAATCTACCAAATAAATTTGCTCCTTGTATGAATATGGTCAGCAATGTTATGAAGGAAAAAAAAGGACACTGAAAAGACATTCTTCAGAAAAACAGTGGTGACACAGTGTGGGCTTGAGAATCCTGCTTGCGGAAACCCCAGGCTTCACAGAGTCCCTCCTTGATCTGCACGGACCTGGGACTCGCCTTCGTCCAAGAGGATGCATGGACAGGATGGCGCAGACTCCAAGGCCAGGTCACAAGGGATCCTGCAGCTTCATCTGGGGATGTGCTTCTGAGGGGGAGTTAGCTACCCTGTAACAGCCCGAGTATCCTGTGACTGCTGGGCTGTTGGGCTGGGAGGAAGCTAAAGTAGGGAGAGGCTGCACTGAGAAATGGCAGGCTACCCTTGGCCACCCCAGCTGCAGTTATGAGGGGCACCCGTGTGCCTCTTCTTCAACAGGACACAGCTGCCATCGGCTGTGAGCACACAAGCACACTCCAAACAAGCACCATTGGGCTGGCTGAGTCCCATTAACCCACAGGCGGGTGAGAGGAGATTAAATCATTCTCACAAGCCACTGAGTTCTGGAGTGGTTTGTCATGCAGCAATACATAACCAGAACACAAAATACCAGAGAGGGAACTCACTAAAGTATGTGAGTGTGTGCCAAGAATAATGACTCTGCTTCTGCTACTTTCTTGTAAACATCCCTTTCACTCTCAAAAATGTCCTGGTTTGGATGATGAATGGCACAGTTGCCCCGCCTACAGGTCATTGTGAGGACGCTGGCTGACCATGAAGGACATGGCCACAAGAGCGCAGGGCAGAGCCACCTGGCCTGACCCGCCGGCTCCTCTGGCTCTGTGCTGGGGCCAGGAGGGAAGCAGGGTCATGAGCCACTGATTCATGAGCCACTGATATACATATGTGGGTTTTGTCACTGGCCAACTCATTCAACTCATGACAGTTTTCAGTTTGTTCTCTGATTCTAAGTGAAAGGGGACAGTGTTAGTCGCTCAGTTGTGTCTGACTTTTTGAGACCCCACGGACTGTCCTCTCAGGTTCCTCTGTCCAAGGGATTCTCCGGGCAAGAACACTGGAGTGGGTAGCCATTTCCTTCTCCAGGGGATCTTCCCGACCCAGAGATTGAACCTGGGTCTCCCACATTGCAGGCAGTTTTTTTCTTTTAACAATCTAAGCCACCAGGGAAGCCCCTCTTTCTTTCTAAAATAGTTATTTATTTGGATGCACCAGTTCTTAGTTGTAGCACATAAACCCTTAGTTGTAGCACATGGGATCTTAGTTCCCTGACCAGGGATCAAACCTGGGCGCCTTGCATTGAGAACTTGGAGTCTTAAGCACTGGCCCACCAGGGAAGTCCCTGAGTTGGTTCTTTAAAGAAAGGCAATCAGGGACTTCCTGGGGGTCCACTGATTAAGACTCTCTATTTCCAATGCAGGGGGCATGGGTTTAATCCTGCTTGGGGAACTAAGATCCCACATGTCACATGATGCAGCCAAATAAATAAAGACAGGCAATCACACCACATGCAAATAATGAAAACCCTGCCAATATTTATATCTCTTTTACTATTTGTCTAGTTGTATTGGCTAAAACTTCCAGAATAACATTAAAGAGGGCTTTCTTTCCTTTCCCAAAGAAAACCTTTGAAATGATAAATATCTGTGTTAACTCCATACTGACAATCAACTGACTCACCAGAGGGCAGACTCTAGAAGTTTAAAAGCAGTGCTCAAGGCATCACTTTCTCTCAACTATTTTGTTGTTTCTTTAAGTAAGGCCCAAATAGTTGAAAACTCCAATGAGCCGGTCACTCTTGTGATTTGACAGCCTTTGATGATGATCCAAGTTTATGGAAAATGACTGTCCCTTCTCCCCCCCCAAAAGAAAGAAAATGAGCCGGAGGAGTGGAGAAGTGAGGGGAACCTGAGGCTCAGGTGCCAGCCATGTCTGAGGAGCAGCTCCAGACAGGGACTGATCAGGTCACTGTGAGGCTGCAAGGACACGTCCTTGCCACTTCAGAGAGTGGTCCTGATGCTTGCTTTCTGCTCTTCTGTTTCCAGAAAAACAATGTTCTGAAAATTGACTGGTCACAGTACCAGAATTAGACTTCCCTACAAGTCAAACAGGGTTTGGCTGCAACTTACAATTCATTTTCACTTCCAACATAATATATTTTTCATACAATGGGAAGACACAACTTAGGAATGAGAGACAGATTTGGGTTAGACTTCTTCCAATCATTAACTCAATATATGCAAGTTTATATCCTTTCATTATTAAATCAGTACTAAATCAGATTTTATAAAATAAAAAGTTTACAAAGGAAAATACTTTCAAATAATCTTTGCTATTAAGTATGAAACACAAAACTTCTAAAGTATTTTGTTTTCTCTCTGCTACGAGCACATTTCACCTTATTTTCCTACAGCATGGTACTCACACACTTTTCCATAAACAGCCTGGTATCAGTGCTTAAGGTTTTGTGGGCAGACGTTTTGCTCTAATGCTATAGTGCAAAACAGCCAAAGGGAATGTGTAAATGAACAAGCTTTGCTATATAACAATAAAACTGTATTTATGGACACTGAAGCTTGAGTTTCATATTATTTTTATGTATGACAAAATATTATTCTTTTCATTTCCTAAAAACCATTGAAATAGTAACTCTTCTAAGCTCCTGAGCTGGACAGAAAGAGGAAGCAGGCCACCACTGTGTGCTGACCTTTGTCCAAGGGCACCTAACTCTGCTGTCAGAGCATCAAAGGACAATGATAGTGACAAATCTTGTACAGTCCTTTCCACGCAATGACAACATTACTGAAAAACTGCCACTGAGACACCCAGCAGATGTTCAACTGAGAACTTTGTGACTTTTCTGAAGCTGAAAGTTTCAATCTAGAGCGTGGGACAGTCACACCATGCCCCCCACCCTGGCTTCAACCAGAGCTAACAGACTTCACGGGGAGCACACCCCGTGGTTCCATACTATTTTCAATCAGGCCACAGTCATAAGAGTATAACACAGGTTGTCAAAAGAATCTGATTCACTTAGTTTCTCAAGTTTTGAGCTACTGAATAAAAATCACAAACTGCTAAGATTCAAAGATTTAATGGGCTAAACACCAAGGGGAAGTAGCTGACTGCTACTTGTAAATACTCCTTCCAATCTGTAAATTACAACCCTACTGGATCACCATCCTCCTGAATGACCAAATATCCATCTTTGGTCAATACCTGCCCTTTGTTCTTTAACCATTAACAAAACACTGTAAAAAATATACTTTTATTCTTTCATCTGTAAACTACTGCATTCTTCTGTATTCTCATATTCAGCCACCCATCTGAATTCCTGGGGTAGGGGCTTGTAAAAACACAGATTCCCAGGTAGCAGCCTGATAATCTGAATTTTTAATAGGCAAACACATTGTGATGTACATCAGTTAACTGACTAGTTTTGTTGATGTTGTTCAGTTGCTCAGTTGTGTCCTACTCTTTGCGACCCCATGGACTGCAGCATGCCAGGCTTCTCTGTCCTTCACCATCTCTCAGTTTACTCAAACTCATGTCCATTGAATTGATGATGTCATCCCACTATTTCATCCTCTGTTGTCCCCTTCTCCTCTTGCCCTCAACCTTTTCCATCATCAGGGTCTTTTCCAGTGAGTTGGGTTGATTTGCTTTAGGACCGACTGGTTTGATCTTCTTGTAGTCCAAAGGACTCTGAAGAGTCTTCCCCAGCACCACAGTTCAAAACCATCAGCGCTCAGCCTTCTTTATGGCCCAACTCTCACATATGTACATAACTACTGGAAAAACCACACCTTTGACTAGAAGGACCTTTGTCAGCAAAGTGATGTCTCTGCTTTTCAATATGCTATGTTTGTCATAGCTTTTCTTCCAAGGAGCACACATCTTTTAATTTAATGGCTGCAGTCCCTGTCCACAGTGATTTTGGAACCCAAGAAAATAAACTCTGCCACTGTTTCCATTTTTCCCCCATCTATTTTCCATGACCAGGCCACCTTATCTGAAATGTGTATGCAGATCAAGAAGCAACAGTTAGAACTGGACATGGAACAATGGACTGGTTCCAAACTGGGAAAGGAGTATGTCAAGGCTGTATATTGCCACTCTGCTTATTTAACTTATATACAGAGTACATCATGCAAAATGCTGGGCTGGATGAAACACAAGCTGGAATCAAGGTTGCCAGAAGAAATATCAATAACCTCAGATATGTAGATGACACCACCCTTATGGCAGAAAGTGAAGAACTAAAGAACCCCTTGATCAAGATGAAAGAGGAGAGTGAAAAGTTGGCTTAAAACTCAACATTCAAAAAACGAAGATCATGGCATCAGGTCCCATCACTTCATGGCAAATAGAAGGGGAAACGATGGAAATAGTGACAGATTTTATTTTCTTGGGCTCCAAAATCACGGCAGATGGTGACTGCAGCCATGAAATTCAAAGACGCTTGCTCCTTGGAAGAAAAGCTATGACCATCCTAGACAGCATATCAAAAAACAAAAACATTACTTTGCTGACAAAGGTTCATCTAGTCAAAGTTATGGTTTTTCCAGTAGTCATGTATGGATGTGAGAGTTGGACTATAAAGAAAGCTGAGTGCCGAAGAATTGATGCTTTTGAACTGTGGTGCTGGAAAAGACTCTTGAGAGTGCCTTGGACTGCAAGGAGATCCAACCAGTCCATCCTAAAGGAAATCAGTCCTGAACATTCACTGAAAGAACTGATGCTGATGCTGAAGCTCCAATACTTTGGGCACCTGATATGGAGAACTGACTCCCTGGAAAAGACTCTGATGCTGGGAAAGACTGAAGGCAGGAGGAGAAGGGGACAACAGAGGATGAGATGGTTGCATGGCATCACCGAGTCGATGGACATGAATTTGAGCAAGCTCCAGGAGTTGGTGATGGACAGGGAAGCCTGGTGTGCTGCAGTCCACAGGGTTGCAAAGAGTCGGACACGACTGAGCAACTGAACTGATTTTCCATGAAGTGATGGGCCCGGATTCGGTGATCATTGTTTTCTGAATGCTGAGTTTTAAGCCAGCTTTTTGAGTTTTCAACTCAACTTAACAGGGCTTCTAAAGAAACTTGGTCCCAGCTGCAATGCCGCCCCACTACCCTGCCCAGTAGCCTTTAATCCTGACACTTGGTTTATCAGCCATCTCACCGGCAGGATGCAGATGCATCTACAACCCATATAAAAGAGCTTTTTATACATCCCTCCGGTTGGCCACCTTGCCTCTCCACCAAAGATCAGCTTAATATCACAGTACTTTTTCGACCTGGACCCTTTGGTGACACCATCCCGGTTTGTTCACTTTCAACAGCAGGCCATTTCTGCATATGGTAAACTGCCCCTTTCTGCCACTGAGCACAACAAACATATGGGTTCAAACAGCTTTTCGTCTTCATGATTATCCTGTCAGCCAAGTCGATTCGGTTTACGACATTAGAGTCACTTCCATGGAACAGACTGAAGCCGTAACAATGGACTCATTCCAAGGGCTATAATCATTAGGCATGGCAACCAAAACAAATCTTTAAAAAAAAAAAAAAACTTTATGAAACTACTTTGGGCTTACATGTCTTCCTTGACACATTATTTTACATTTTTTTTTCCCCTGGTAAAGCTTAATTGTGATTTTCAACTATTATAGAAAACCACACCGGTAAGATGGCCCTTTTAAAATCAGGAAGACGTAAACTTACCAGGGAGTTTATGTTGACCTCTGTAACAGTGAAAGGAGAACAAATGGTCCCGGGAACCCAGAAACAATCTCCATGAAACTCTTACGTAATAGGGTCCAAAAGAAAGGAGAGGATACTCTCAAAGTTAGACAATGAAGCCCATTAAACAATCTTTGACTTAATGCCCTGCTTCTTATGGGGTCTGGACAAGTTCATTAAAAAAGCAGCGAAAAGTCTGACTCCCAGAACTGGCTGCTCTCCAGAGAGAGAAGATTTACAGGTATTAGCAAAAGAAAGGGATGACAGTAATCAATATGACGTGAACACGGCAGAGAACGAGCCTATCGTATGATTTTAAGGGTGGAGAGAGGAAGGCCAGGGTAGTTCCCTCAGACCCGTCACATTCAGTCCTCAAGGATGCAGATGAACCTCACCATCTGTCTGATTCTAAATCCCCTCCCCAACACTGGCTCAACGTGGAGTGCCCTGGAGACCCTGGGACCTAACAACCTGAGCCTGGCATTTTCCAGGAGGAAATACAGACAGAGGAATTTGATTGCACATGGCCTGAAAGACAGAAAACAGGTGACGAAGCTAAGGATTTTGGGGTCTGAAGATGTGACCCTATGCTTTGGGCCTCATGGCAAACCTCTCATTTCACACAGGGAGAAACCGAGCTAAGGCTGGAGAAGTGACTGGGTCTAGGACCCAGAGCTGGGGGTGGAGTCTGAATCCAGAGCCCCGATGCCAAGTGCGAGGCTCCCCAGGCTGCCCTGGCATATGTGGAGCCTGTGTGCTCGCTTGGGTCTCACCGGCTACAGGGCCAGAGGGAAGGAGGCGCCTGCTGGAGCTGGCACCCACTCCCTCCTTCCCACCCCACAGCACCCTCACACAAGACAGGACTTACAGGTAGCTGGTCACATGGAAGGTACTGCACTTTGGCCAAGGGAGCAGGAGGGTGGTATCTGTAGAGGGCCATTTCCAGAACCCAACTGGCAGACTTCCTCCCAACAAACCCAGCTACTGGGGGCAATGGACCACCTGAGTGAGGCAAGTGCTTTCCACACGGTGCTGATCAAGACACTGAAGCAAGTTCTTAACCTCACCTCGGTATGCGTATCACTTTGCACTTACAGAGCAGCCTTGTCTGTCTCTAAGAAATTAACATCTATCATCTTCAATCATTTAACAACTTGGCATGGTGGCTAGGATAAGCATCCTTATTTTACAAACTAGAAACCTGCACAGAGGTCAAAGGGTGAGCTCTGCATTCTGCATCACTGCGTCAGATGCGGTATTTCCAAACTACAGGTTTTTCCCACCTGATCTTTTTGCCTGTTCTTGGTACCTACTCCAACTGGAAAATTCCTCCCCAGTGAACTCTTGTTGTGAAAATCGAGAAATACCCACCCCAGTTTCAGAGGGAGTACTACGAACATTATCCAGTCTGCCGCTCCCCTCCCCGACAAGCCATGGTCCCCTGTGGGGTCTGGGTGACAGACCAGTGCAAGCCCCATGGTCATCAGAAGGGTCCTCCTCCCTCTGGTTGTCTCAAAAGAGATCACCCCTCTCATCTTAGAACATACTAAACCTCACTGCTCATCTTGCAAAGCAAAACACTTAGAAATGAAATAAAAGATCCAGCTCGAAACCTCTCTTCAAAATGCTACAGAGCCGACATCTGGTTATCACTCAGAACTTCTGGTTAGGAAATATCTTTATCCGGCAGCACTTCATAGAAGTAGCGAAGTACTGGGAATTGTACAATATCCCACATACCCATGTGGAATGGTCACAGCTGTGCTTCCTCATTCCACACAAACATGGCCTGGAGACACAACTCCACAGAAGCACAATAAACGATCACCACACACACCCAGATGGGCCATCTCATCCTAGGACACAGAGGCATGGGCTGCTGTGACACTCTTTCCCCCTCACTGCTCTGAAGGCAGCAGAACTTCAGCCAGCAAAGCAAAGACCCCATAGGAATGGCCCGCTCCTGCCAGGCACCCCTCCCCGCTCCCCTACCCTGACCTCCACCTGCCAACACTGACATTTACCCAGACCCTCTCTGGTGCGTTGGCTGGACTCCCGAGAAGGGAACCCATCAGCATGGTTCAGAGCACCTTGGGGATTTTCAACCGTCTCAACATCTTACAGCTCCTGACTTGGTGCAGCCAGTGTTTCAAGTCTCTGTCTTGGCTGACTCAAAGTAACTGATCTACTGAAGCTGTCACTCGCTGAAGGGATGGAAAGGAGAAGCCCTGGTGTTTACAAATACACCCTGCAATGTAACAGGATTCGAAGAGATGGGGGTTTTCTGAATATGTGCGCCTTTCAATGATGCAGGGTCTCAGAAAAGTCCATTTTGTACAGTGCATGTCATCAGAAACTCTCCCCGCGTGTAAGCCAGCATTTGTTCTTTTCCTTTAGAAGATCTTCAGGCTGCCTGCTTGGCTGTCCCGACCACACTGACAGAGCCTGCCTGCTGAGTTCCCTTATTATTAAACACTGTGGAGCAGGAACCCTGAGCCAAGTGAAGTCAGCCATTCAGTACCACTGGCACCATGAAATGACTGAGACCTCCTATGTGTCATGAGACCAAGGTGCACATGCAGAATAATCTGCCTCCCTAATGAATCACAGGAAAGAGAGACCGTAATTGGACTGAAAAGTAACTCTCAGACTCAGGCGTGTCCCTGGGTTATATGATTTGGCCTCCCTCAGGGACCTGACCGACAGGTAAGAGGTCACCCTATGGCTGCAGAAACAGCCTGTTACCCGGAGAACACGGCACTGCTGTCCTCGGCGACGCACACACAGCCCCCACTTAATGCAGTTTGGAAATGGCCCCCGGTCTGGGCTCTCTGGCCCTCCGTATCCTAACTGGTTTGCAAGGAGCCCTGGGCAGGTGGCTGTCCTCTCTTGACACGGGCCTCTGGCTGATTCTTACAGTCAAGGGCTCGGGCAGCGTGATTATAAGGATGGGTCTCCATCAGCTGGCCTGCACCCCTACTTGGGATGTCTCCTGTTTTGCCTTCTCTCCATGCATCGCCAGCAGGCCTGGTAGTGGCCCTCCAGGTAGGCGCCACTCTGAGACCTGATAAGCGACACTCGGCTCCTCCCAATTCTCACGGCCTCACTGTAAGAGCCCACAGCAGTGACCACGTCAGACTGCTGCTCCCCCCAGAACCAGCCACTGACCTTGGGGTTGGTGCGTTGCTGCAGCCGCCTCTCCTCCCTCTCACGCTGCAGCTGCTCAAACTCTTCTCTTATCTCGGCTGGTGTCCTCCTCCTTTCCACAACCTTTGGGCAGAAGTGAGAGGAGAAATCAGCTGAGGACCCAGATGGTGAGGAAGACACACTAGACCCGAGTGTTAACCGTGTCCCGCCGCTCCTCTCCCCCAGGACCATGAGATCCCCCAGTGAGACCAGGGAACCCTCCTGTCCAACCGCACAGTCCCCGGTGAAGCCAGGTTCGCCTTCACACCTGCTCAGTCCCTAGTCCGTGCTCTCCCTCAGTGCTCCAGAAACTGAAATGATATTTTTTTGTCACTTGCCTTCAAGGCTGCAGGAATCTTACAAAGAAAATGTCATCTCAAGTATCACAGTTTAAATTTTCCAGTGAGCCCACAATAATGTAGGCTGAAAAAACATCCAGAGAGGGGCGAGGCCTCCACAACAGCCCTGGCACATTTCCCTTGTAGACTGGGCCTCTACCAGAGGCGCCCTTTGAGTTTCCTGGACCAACAACCTTAAGCCATGAGGTCTCTGTGTTTTAGCAGTAGGGGACTCTTCCTCCTACAGCCTGAAATGAACCTTAAGGATGTACGATGTCGGCTATATATTGTCGGAGTATAAACAATACTCAGGTACCAATCAGCAGCCCTTGAAGACACACAAGGATGTTAGGGCTGCGAGCAGGTAAGGCATCCCACCTCAGTCTTTCTTCAGTTGAGTTCAGCTCAGTTGCTCAGTCGCATCTGACTCTTTGTGACCCCATGGACTGCAGCACACCAGGCCTCCCTGTCTATCAACTCCCAGAGTTTACTCAAACTCATGTCCATTGAGTCGGTGATGCCATCCAACCATCTCATCTTCTGTCGTCCCCTTCTCCTCCTGCCTTCAATCTTTCCCAGCATCAGGGTCTTTTCCAATGAGTCAGTTCTTCGCATCAGGTGCCCAAAGTATTGGAGTTTCAGCTTCCTTCCAATGAATATTCAGGACTGATTTCCTTTAGGATGGACTAGTTGGATCTCCTTGCAGTCCAAGGCACTCTCAAGAGTCTTCTTCAACACCACAGTTCAAAAGCATCATTTCTTCTGCATTCAGCTTTCTTTATAGTCCAATTCTCACATCCATACATGACTACTGGAAAAACCATAGCTTTGCGAGATGGGCCTTTGTTGGCAAAGTAATATCTCTGCTTTTTAATATTGTGTCCAGGTTGGTCATAACTTTTCTTCCAAGAAGCAAGTGTCTTTGAATATTATGGCTCCAGTCACCATCTGCAGTGATTTTGGAGCCCCCCAAAATAAAATCTCTTACTGTTTCCATTACTTCCCCATCTATTTGCCATGAAGTGATGGGACTAGATGCCATGATCTTAGTTTTCTGAATGTTGAGTTTTAAGCCAACTTTTTCACTCTCCTCTTTCACTTTCATCAAGAGGTTCTTTAGTTCTTCTTTGCTTTCTGCAATAAGGGTGGTGTCATCTGCATATCTGAGGTTATTGATATTTCTCCTGGGGATGGATCTTGATTCCAGCTTGTGCTTCATCCAGCCCAGCGTTTCTCATGATGTACTCTGCATATAAGTTAAATAAGCAGGGTAACAATATATAGCCTTGATGTACTCCTTTCCCGATTTGGAACCAGTCTGTTGTTCCATGTCCAGTTCTAACTGTTGCTTCCTGACCTGCATACAGATTTCTCAAGAGGCAGGTCAGGTGTTAAGTATTCCCATCTCTTTAAGAATTTTCCACAGTTTGTTGTGATCCACACAGTCAAAGGCTTTGGCATAGTCAATAAAGCAGAAGTAAATGTTTTTCTGGAATTCTCTTGCTTTTTCTATGATCCAACAGATGTTGGCAATTTGATCTCTGGTTCCTCTGCCTTTTCTAAATCCAGCTTGAACATCTGGAAGTTCATGGTTTTCGTACTGTTGAAGCCTGGCTTGGAGAATTTTGAGCATTACTTTGCTAGCATGTAAGATGAGGGCAATTGTGCGATAGTTTGAGCATTCTTTGGCATTGCCTTTGTTTGGGATTGGAGTGAAAACTGACCTTTTCTAGTCCTGTGGCCATTGCTGAGTTTTCCAAATTTGCTGGCATATCGAGTGCAACACTTTCACAGCATCATCTTTTAGGATTTGAAATAGCTCAACTGGAATTCCATCACCTCCACTAGCTTTGTTTGTAGTGATGCTTCCTAAGGCCCACTTGACCTCGAACAATGTCTGGCTCTAGGTGAGTGATCACACCATCATGATTATCTGGGTCATGAAGATCTTTTTTGTAGAGTTCTGTGTATTCTTAGTATCTTCTGCTTCTGTTAGGTCCATGCTGTTTCTGTCCCTTATTGTACTCATGTTTGCATGAAATTTTCCCTTGGTATCTCTAATTTTCTTGAAGAGATCTCTAGTCTTTCCCTTTCTATTGTTTTCCTTTATTGATCACTGAAGAAGGCTTTCTTATCTCTCCTTGCTATTCTTTGGAACTCTGCATTCGGGTGGGAATATCTTTCTTTTTCTCCTTTGCTTTTAGCTTCTATTCTTTTCACAGCTATTTGTAAGGCCTCCTCAGACAGCCATTTTGCCTTTTTGCATTTCTTTTTCTTGGGGATGGTCTTGATCCCTGCCTCCTGTACAGTGTCACAACCTCCTGTCCACAGTTCTTCAGGCACTCTATCAGATCTAATCCCTTGAATCTATTTCTCACTTCCACTGTATAATCATAACGGATTTGATTTAGGTCGTACCTGAATGGTTTAGTGGTTTCCCCTACTTTATAGCTCATTCAAAAGCAAGACAGTCTCTGAGATTTCAAACAGGTTGGGAAGGGCCACGTGGGTCTCAGGTACCACGCCTGTGAGAGGGGAACCTGCACTATGTGATTCCCAAGGGCCCCAAGTCCATGAGGGACACTGAGAGTGGAAGCAGGATGACACCACCAAGGTCACTGGAGGAAAAGGTCAAACAGTCCTGACCCTGTGGTAGTGAGAGAAACACAAGGGAGACCAGAGGTGCTGCTCAGAGAACACCTACAAAGGCAGGTGATGTGAAAGAAAGCTATCCTGAAAATCACAAGTTTTAAAAATTATTTAAAAAATGAACGCTTATAGCAAAAAATCAAAATGGTACAGAAAAATATGAAGTAAAAAGGTACAGTCCCTCCCCATACTCCTCCTTCTCACAGGCTAACAATTTTTTATGTATCTTCATAAAAACCTATGCATAGGTATGAATATATACATTAAAATTAGCAGGGTCATATTACAGGCTTTGTACAACCTGATTTTATTTGGCAATCCAGAAAAATAACTATCCCCCCAAATTGAGAAATCTGTTCACTACCACTTTCAGCAAGTAAACAGAAAAAAGTAATGAAAACATTTTCTCTTCTCCCATACAAATTGTTCATTACCAAAAAGGGGCAGGTGTTTCTTTTACAGGGAGTTTTAAAATAAAAGCACTGTTAAAATAATCTAAGAACTGAAGGCCAAATGGCACAGCAATGATCACTTTGTGACCTCACAAAAACATCCTTGGTGATATTGAACTGATGCATCCTGCTCACCACGCTAGTCCTTAAAAAGACTCAGCCTTGCCCATCTTTTCTTTCTTTTGTCCAAGCCCCTTGGCGTATGGAATCTTAGTTCCTGGACCACAGATTGAACCCGGGCCCCAAGTAGTGAAAATGTAGAGTCTTAGCCCCTGGACTGCTGGGAAGTGCCTGTGCACATCTATTTATGGCGCTTTCACTTCCCCAGAGTCACCCCATCTTGGACTGATGGGTGCTCCCTCCACGGGGCCCAGAGCAGAACAAGATTTATTTTCAACAATTCCAGCTGTGTGACTTTGGCAAATGACTTTCTCTGCCACGCTGTGTGACAGAATGAAGAGGCAAATATTCCAAAGATGTTAAGTCACTCTGTTTCTAGTCTATTTGACAGAAGTTTTGCAAACAGTTGGTATGTAATCAGAACTAACTGCAGAGTCAAGCTGGCCGGCCACTCTAGAGCTGTGAATACCTTGGCTGGGCATTTCATTCTAACCCCCATGGGGCCCTTTACTATTTACTTTTTTTTAAAAACCATTTGTTTACTTATTTTTGGCTGGGTCTCTGTGTGCAGAGCGGGGGTCACTGCAGCTGTGGTGCTTGGGTGCCTCTTGCTTCTCATTGTGGTGGCTTCTCTCAGTGTGGAGCACACGGGCTCCAGAGCACAGTCTCAGCCGTTGTGGCACACGACCTTAGTGGCTCCATGGCACGTGGGGCCTTCTCGGACCAGGGATCCCACCTGTGTCTCCTGCATTGGCAGGGGAATTCTTTACCACTGAGCCACCAGGGACGCCCCCCGCCCTTTACAGTTTACACTCTTCTCTACACAGAGAACACCATGGTGGAGAGTGGAAGATGGCTAAGCCAGCTGCAAGTCACTTTTTCTTCCCTTGGGTAACCCTTAGATACACGCGCCTGGAACACAGCATCCAAAAGTGCGTTAAATTGGAAAGTGCAGTTGGAAAGATATTTTCAGTGTTTTTCATCAGTGAAGTGTATCACATGCACCCCATGAATCTGTACACCTGCATGGTCCACCCTGATCACTTATCAGCTAGGTCTATCCTGTGCTAGTTGGAGGACTTACCCTGCAGATGAGGGGATGAAGAGACCAGTAGAAGCATGCGGCATGGTGGGAGGAGGACAGAGACCCAGGCTTTCCAACACCACCTGAACCCCTTGGAAAACTCAGGCGAGTCACTTCACTAAGCTTCAGCTTCCTTCTAAATGCTTCTAAACTACACAGTGTGTGCATGCTAGGTCACCTCAGTCGTGTTCGACTCTTTGCCACCCCATGGACTGTAGTCCACCAGGCTCCTCTGTCCATGGGACTTTCCTGGCAAGAATACTGGAATAGGTTGTCATTCCCTTCTCCAGGAGATCTTCCCAATCCAGGGATAGAACCCAGGTCTCTTACATCTCCTGCACTGGCAGGTGGGTTCCTTACCACTAGTGCCACCCGGGGCGTTAAAATCACACGAGGTGCTGTCTATAATTCTGGTTAGACAACTTTTCACTCTGGAATAATTTCAGAAAATTATTTTGAACTTTAGAGAAGCTACGAAGACAGTACAGAAAGTTCTCATCTACCCTTCACCCAGCCTCCTCCAAATCTGAACGTCTTACATAACCAGGAACGAACACCTGTCAAGTCCAGGATGCCAACATTAGTACAAGGTTATTAACTAAACCCAGACTTCTGGGATTTCACAAGTCTTTCCACTAACATCACAGTTATGTCCTAGGATCCAATGTAGGGTCCAGGATTGCATTTAATCACGTCTCGTTAGTCTCCTCCGATCTGTGAGAGTGTCTGTCTTTGTTTTCATGATCTTGACCATACTGTAGCTCTTAATATAAGCTGACTTTCTCTTTTTAAAAAGATAGTTATTCATTTATTTGGCTGTGCTAGGTCTTTGTTGTGACACACAAGATCTTCAATCTTCATTGAGGCCGTGTGGGATCTAGTTCCCCGATCAGGGATTGAACTGGGCCCCTGAATGGGGAGCTCGAAGTCTCAGCCACTGAACCACGAAGGAATTCCCCAGGCTAACCTTCTTAGACACTGTAAAGATGATGTCAAAGAGGTAGGGAAAAGTGAGATATGGATGAATGTTAAGGACTGTAGACAGAAACCAAAGCATGGATGATCCAGGCCTAAGACTGCGCCTCTAAATGTAATGTCAGCTGGTCTGTAAGCGCCTTCTGGGTTGTATGCTTTCCACTCCACTTCCACAGCTCAGAGCTGGATTTCTGCCATTCGAGAGAAGAGGCCAATTTCATTTTCAACATGGGTATCTGCACAAACACTGCAACTCTGGGGACTCAGGTGGCTGGTGTTATGAGCTGTGAATGGCAGCATCTTATTCCTTTGGAATGCTGCCAGAGGATGATCCAATTTCTTACAGGTTAAAGACAAAAAGAGAGAGAGAGACAGAAACGACCAAAACCTACCTAATGCCTGAAAACAGAGCCAATATTTGAGGTAACCTATAAAAGCCCAATTTCACCCCCAGCCTCTGCCGGCAGAAAGGGGATGATGCCACCGCTGGGACAGGAGTGACCAGCATGTCGGTGGCCACTCTGACATCTTTGGATTAAAGGTGCCCAGACACTAGGGGCTTTAGCAGTGCCCTCCACCCTCCTGACCACCCCGTGTGCTTAGACTAACAGATGCGTGGCAAATGGATACTGGTCAGCAAGTAAAAAGTTCAACAGTCTAAAAACACCAACAACACACTGAGGGGAACACAGCTTCCTCTGTGGGGTGGAGGCTGTGACTGAAGATAGAGAACCCTTGCAGTGAACAAGCACCAGCTGCAGAATTCCTCGAGGGAGTGGTGACGCCAGCTCTGTGAACTGCTCTTGAGTTCAGTGAGACTTTTTCTTCACAGTGAATAGTGGGGTCAATCTTCCTACTACATTAGGCACCGATACATCTCTTGTAAATACGTATCAGGGGAAGTAACTTCCTGTCTTTTCCTTTTATTGTCAGGGAAGGCTTAGTACTTCTTTTTATTTCTGGCCGCACCACATGGCGTGAGGGACCTTGGTTCCCTGACCAGGGATTGAACCCAGGTCCCCTGCATTGCAAGCACAGAATCCTAACCACTGGACAACCAGGGAAGTCCCAGGGATATTAATCCTGGTATTAATTAGTATTAATATCAGTGCAAAAAAAGCCAATTCTGATGGATGAGAACGTGATTCCCTTAAAGTAGTCTACTGAAAACTGTGAACATAAAAGCTTATCCAGTTACCACCTATGACTGCTTACATACTTCTATATTTTTATTATTTTTAAAAATTATTTATTTATTTGGCTGCACCAGGTCTTAGTTACAGCATTTGAACTCTTAATTGCAGCAAGTGGGATCTAGTTCCCTGGCCAGGTATCAAACCTGGGCTCCCTGCATTGGGAGTGTGAAGTCTTAACCGCTGGACCACCAGGAACATCTCAGCCTACATGATCGTACAATCACTGCAGTCTGGTGGTGCTTCTTTGTTTCTAATGGGGAGATGGTTTGGTCTTATAATAGGAAGCTATGATGTTTTGCTGGGAAGAAGTCACCCTGCTGTTCCACTGAGTGGGGACAATGAAAAGCCTAGACTCTGAGGAAGGGATGCGTACGCGAGGCTTGAGGCTTTTCAGTGGCCCCAGTTGCTGCCGTGAAAAACTGTAACCAACCCACGTCTTCAAAACACAAGGGAGCTTTAAACTGGGGCGTGAAGTGTGAGGAGAAATTCAGTAAATACAACAGGATTGTATTTTCCTTCTTTGATGAAGAAAATTCTAAGCTATTAGATCTCACACTTTGCTACCAGGAACTAATGTGACACGATGCACTGCTACTTCCACCAAGCCAAAAGCCAGAAACCAAATGCTCACTGGGACTGCGGATGGGTCAAGGGCCAGACACAATAGGCAGTGGTGGGGACTGGGGCAAACTGGATGGTACAGTCCGGTCCAAACAGCAGGGGCCCCGCATATCTGGAGGAGCCTCAGAGGGGAATTTAGATACAGTGTTGTCAGATCTTCTGAATTTTCCAGAGAAGATACTTTTATGTAAGTGAAGTCACTCAGTCAGGTCAGACTCTTTGTGACCTCATGGACTGTAGCCCACCAGGCTCCTCCGTCCATGGGGTTTCCCAGGCAAGAATACTGGAGTGGGTTGCCATTTCCTTCTCTAGGGGATCTTCCCAACCCAGGGATTGAACCCAGGTCTCCTGCACTGTAGGTAGATGCTTTACCGTCTGAGCCATCAGGGAAGTCTGTCTTTACTTTTATGTAAAGCTTCCCAAATTTTAAAGTTAGCAACTACAATTCATTGTGTGGACAACCAAAACATAGCTATATGTAGAAAATGTCCTGTAGGCTACCAATGTTCAGCAGTGGAAAAACCCTGTTTCGCTTCACTTCTCGTCTGTATGCAAAGGTCTTTAGAAGGTTTTCATATTAGAATTAGAAGAGACAGGCATACAGGTTTGAGATCAAAAGAACTTCAAGGGAGAGTTTACACGTCAATGAAGAAGTAACTCAATGAAAGTTAACGCTAACATCTACCAGAATTTCTTGGGCATCAGAACCAAGTTTCTATAATGAATTAGGTAATAATACCTATATGTTCTTATAGCCAATACAGAGTTTTACAGTTTTCAGATTAATTTCTCTACTCGACCTGCATATCATTATTTTTCAGATAATAACTTGGAAGTGTGAAGCAATCAAACGGCCTGCCTGAGGTTCTAAGACTGCTGAGGGGTAGAGTGAAAGAAAACGGAAACTTCTTGTTTTGGCTGCTCTGGGTCTTCATTGCGGTGCACGGGCTTTCTCTAGTTGTCGTGAGTGGGGGCTACTCTCCAGCTGCAGCGCATGGACTTCTCATTGGAGTATGGGCTGTAGGTGCGAGGGCTTGGTAACTGTGGCCCAGGGGTTTAGTTGCCCAGCAGCATGTGGGATCTTCCTGGAGTAGGGACTGAACTCATGTTCCCTGAACCACCAGAGAAGCCCAAACAGAAACATGGTGGCCCAGGTTAGCTACGACATAGACACTGCTATCTGTTTTGTTTTACTCTCTGAACGTTCTAACAGTACAGCTCATTAGAGCTGGAAGGGTCATTACAGAGAATTTAATCCAGTAGCTCTCAACCTTTCTCTGCTTCTGTTTTTGTTCACATGCACAGCTCTTAATATCACCAAACAATTCCTATGTGCAGTTATGACCTCGGTTGGCGAGAGGCACTCAGGACCCTGGAGGGTGGAAGGCAGAGTGTGTGTGGAAGGATGTGTACGTGTAGACAAAACTTACCCTTGCAGACACCCTCTGACCATCACCCAGACCAGCCTGTTACCTCCCCGGGGTTAAAACTTACTGGTCTAGTTCATCCATCCATTCCCCTGACAGGTTAGGAAACACAGGACAAGTTCGATGATGGATGGTCCCAAGTTCACAGAGCTATAAAGTGGCAAGGCCAAGGGTAAAATTCAGTCCCTTAAACCAAAATATAAGGTGAGACGGGGACTCTGACATCGTCAGACATTCTCACAGGCCCCACAGCAGGTTGTGGGTTTTTTCGGGGTGTTATTCTGTAGCTGTTGAGGGCCCTTCTTGGGACACCAGGCGCAGAGCTTCTCTTACCTCCCAGCCTTCCATCTCCAGTCCTCTCTTGCCATAGATGTCGTAGATGGCCCTGGTCTGGGGGTCGCTGAGCACTGCAAATGAAAAAGCCAATGTGTTTACAAAGCGCTGAATCCTCCACTTAGTCCTGACCTCACCAGCAGTGGGCAAGCCCACCTCTCTTTGTCCTTCTCCTTCCCACCACATTCTTCCCAAAGACTCAGCCAATCCTGATGTGTCTTTCCTTCTACTTGCCTTCCAGATCCACTAAGAACGTGTTTAAAGGTGGTTCCAGGTGGGAAGTGTCAGATTTTTCATGTCCGAGCTACTCTTCTTTGTGAGGGGTGCTGACTCTGTATCACTAAGGACAGTTGTTTTTAAGAGACTGTCCTAAGTTTCTGTCACAATCTACAGAGTTCCTTGGCTTGAGAGAGCAAATTCCAGTTTCTAACAAAGTCTAATGTAAACCTAAGGACGTGCTCTGACTGGAAAAATCTGTCTTCTCATTTATCCTATAGAATTTCACTAACTCCTACAACCACCTATGTAAGATGTTTCTTTCTCTCTTTTTTTTTTGCACCTCTCTTCTTTATTTATAAATCATTTAAAAAGGCACAAACACCTGTCACTATGGTGTCGGCCATATCACCTAAAGTGCATCAGAAAAAGATTGTTCAATAAGAACGAGAGGGATTTCACTGGCAGTCCAGTGGTTGGGACTCCACACTTCTACTGCAAGGGGCCCGAGTCTGATACCTGGTTGGGTAACTAATATCCCGCACGCTACATGGTGTGGCAAAAAAATTAAATAAATAAACATTTTAAAACAGTACATTAAAAAAATTAAAAGGGCGGTAGCTAACTGACTCTGAACATCCATACAGCTATTTCTACTGGGCCAACTTCTGTTCAAGACCTTTGAATCTCCCCATTCTCCCCTACCCTGGCCCCTGAGAATTTCCATATATTTTTAGGTCTAATTGAAAAATGATGTAAATGATACTGTGCCGTGCTATGCTTAGTCACTCAGTCGTGTCCAACTCTTTGTGACCTTATGGACTGCAGCCTGCCAGGCTCCTCTGTTATTAGGGAATTCTCCAGGCAAGAATACTGAAATGGGTTGCCATGCCCTCCTCCAGGGAATCTTCCCAAACCAGGGATTGAAGCCAAGTCTCCTGCATTGCAGGTGGATTCTTTACCATCTGAGCCACCAGGGAAGCCCAAAAATACTAGAGTGGGTAGCCTCTCCCTTTTCCAGGGGAACTTCCCAACTCAGAAATCAAACTGGGGTCTCCTACATTGCAGGCAGATTCTTTACCAGCTGAGCTACCAGGGAAGCCCTGTAAATGACTCTTGGTTGGTTTAGTCGCGAAGTCATGTCTGACTCGTGTGATCCCGTGGACTACAGCATGCCAGACTCCTCTGTCCATGGGATTCTTCAGGCAAGAATACTCGAGTGGGTTGCCCTTTCCTTCTCCAAGGGATCTTCTGACCTAAGAATCAAACCCAGGTCTCCTGCATTGCAGGGAGATGATTTACTAATTGAGCTATGAGGGAAGCCCGTGTAAATGACTCTATCCATATTCAAATCTAACAGGGAAGAAAGAAATGCTGACCATTGTAAAATAAGCCAAACTTCTTGAGCTGATCTCTAGGATTTAAGAACGAATGATTCAGTCACCACCTCAGTCTCCCTTCAGGCCAAATACTGGGGCCAGGCCTGCTGTTACAGCATGTTCACAACCACTGGGAGGCTCTTCTGCTAACTCTTCTCCCAATCTCCAAAACAACACAGTCCAGCTATGAGGGTAATTCAAACAACCAAATACAAGAAAAGGAACAAGCTGTATTCAGACCACACAAATAGCCCAAACAGTTACATCTGGTGAAGACATGGGCTGTTTCTACACACCTGTACACAGACTGTGTACCACAGTCTCAGTTTTACTGGTCATTAAAATCTAACTTTTTGGTAAAACTATAGTGAAATACAGCAAAGTGCTTTTATGTCCACAATGAGAAATCTTTATTTCATAAAGAAAATCTACTTTTTGGTCTGTTTAATTAAGGAGCAAATCACCAAGTGGCTCTGGAATGAATAAGTTACTTTACTTGGCATATATCCTAAGAGTGAGATCACATTTTTTAACTTCAATTTTTAAAACTGTGGTTATAATAAACACAACATAAAACTGATCATTTAAATCATGTGTAAGTGCACAATTCACTGGTGTTAAATATATTCACGATGTTGTATAACCATCACCACAATCTACTAGAACTGTCCCATCCTCTCCAACAGAAACTGTACCTATGAGTGATTTTACTATTTCATAAGCAAATATATTACAAAATTTTCTTTCTGAAATATATGAGGTAAGTATAAAAATCTGAATTACTTGATTCTATTTCCTGTTATGCTTTTTAACATCATTTTCTTCCTTTTGTTAGAAGCTTTCCTTAACTGAATGCTACAGAACCAAGAAAATGACTTTCAGATGGAAAAACCGTTCTTTGTATCTTCTCAAAAGAAAAGAGAGAACAAAGTAAGCTTGTCTGTAGCAATCAGCCTTTCACCTTTAAGAGTTCCCTTTAGAAGAAAAGGAGTAAACGATTTAAAACTGGAGTATTCCCCTGCAATTCAGATCCAGGGCTATTACTTCACCTGTGGTCTCATTTTCTATTTACTGGACACATATTGATTTCCAAAGCAAAATACTACTCTTTCAAAGGATCCTGTCAGTAAAAAGCACTAAACTAACCGCCTCTTTTATGCACCTCAAAGGACTCTGTTTTTCTATCCTCTACAAATCAAGCCTCTTAAAAATCGAGTGTCTGCTACAAGACATCATTGTTTCTACACTGGTGCTTCTACAGAGCCAAGCCCCACACTGACCTTCATAAGCCTGGTGAACAAGGTTAAACAGTCGCTCGGCCTGCAATTTGAGCTCTGGGTCTCTGTGCTTGTCGGGGTGGTAAAGCATACACAGCCGCCGGTAGGCCGCTTTCAGCTCTTCGCAAGAGGCCTACAGGAAGAAAAATCCAATTAGAAGACAATCGATGCGACTTAAATATTATCGTGGTCAGAATCAGCCTTGAAATGGGAAGCTATCAGCCATGTTCCAACATGTCTGCTGTCTACATGCAGGATATAATGAAGTTATGCTTTATTACTTCAATAAGGCCTCTTTTTTCCAGTTAATAAAGCGATCAATTATGTACATCGAAAGCAACTGTGTTTTGCTGGGAAATTTTGCTATCAGAGACAATGAAAGCGTGTGTCCCCACCCTGGTTCTCCGCGCTCTGAGTGGAAATGAGAATCGTCACAGAGACCTGCTTGCTGTTTAACCCAAGTCATTCAAAGTTGATCGTGCCAAGGTACTCTCAAAAGAGACTGTTCAGAAGGGGAGAAGAGCTATAAACCATTAGAAAGAAATGCCAAGCATTTACTTGGCCTTCAGACAAAGGAAACTGAGTGAATATTCATCCTTAAAAAATCAAACACATAAAATTGTAAAATCAACACATTTCTATTCAACCACTAATTTTAAAAGGAGGCACACAAAGCTGGCAAAAATGCTGCTCTGTAGTAAAAACAAGCCTCCCCACCCGCAGCACCCAAAGGCTCAACACATACAACTCTCCAACTCCTTTTTATTTATTTATTGGCTGCCTCAGGTCTTAGTTGTAGCACTGGGAACTGTGATCTTCGTGGTGGCATGTGGGATCTAGTTCCCTGACCAGAAATTGAACCTGGGCCCCGCGCCCTGTGGCCCAGGTTCAATTCCTGGGTCAGGAAGGTCCCCTGGAGAAGGGAATGGCTACCCACTTCAGTATTCTTTACCTGGAGAATTTCACGGACAGAGGAGCCTGGCGGGCTACAGTCTATGGAATCACAGAGAGTCTGACATGACTGAGCAAGTAACACTTTCCCTTTCCCCTGCACTGGAAGCACAGAGTCTTAGCCGCTGGACCACCAGGAAAGTCCCTCTCCAATCTTATAAGTAATCAGTTTGAGGGGAGAATGTGCCGTAAGAGCACGGATGACGGAGTACAAGGAGGCTCTGGGTGTGTTTTAACAATGCAGAAGGGAGGGAGGAGGAGGGATGACAGAAATCCACTTTCCCTCTGCCTGATTCACAGCCACCAAGAACTTCTCAGAAAGAGTCTTCATTGGAGGCTCTACAAATACCACACCATCTTTTGCGCCACCTCTCTGGCTGGGCCCTTAGGTGTGCTCTGGGAAAGTACGATGTCTGATTTTATATCAACCTCAGGGATCTTTTTAGTCTATCAGAGGTGATACCAATGTGCAGCTTTGTCAAATGATTTGTTTTTAACTGGAATATAATTGCATTACAATGTTGTGTCAGTTTCTGCTGTACAGCAACGTCAATCAGCTATGTTGTTCAGTTCTAAGTCTTGCTGGACTCTTTTCGACCCCATGGACTGCAGCATGCTGGGCTTACCTATCCTTCTCTATCTTCCCAAGTTTGCTCATATTCACAACCATTGAGTCGGTAATGCTATCTAACCATCTCATCTTCTGCTTCCCCCCTTCTCCCCCTGCCCTTAATCTTTCCCAGCATCAAGGTCGTTTCCAGTGAGACGGCTCTTTGCATCAGGTGGCCAAAATACTGGAACTTCAGCTTCAGCACCAGTTCTTCCAATGAATATTCACGGTTGATTTCCTTTAGGATTGACTGGTCTGATATCCCTGCAGTCCAAGGGATTCTCCAGAATTTTTTCCAGCACCACAATTTGAAAACATCAGTTTTTTGGCGTTCAGCCTTCTTTATGGTCCAACTCCCATATCCACACATTTATACATATGTCCCCTCCTTCTTGAGCCTCCCTCCCACCTATACCCCATCCCATCCCTCTCAGCCATCACTGAGCTAAGCTTCAGTGCTATAGAGCAGCTTACTGCTAGTTATCTATTTTATACATGGTAGTGTATATATGTGTCAGTGCTTCCCTCCCAATTTGTACCACCCTCTCCATAAGTCTGTTCTCTAGGTCTGTATCTTTATTCCTGCTCTGCAAATAGGTTCATCAGCACCATTTCTCCTAGATTCCATATATATGCAGTAATATATGACATTTTTTTTCTCTTTCTGACTTAGTTTGCTCTGTATGAGTCTCTAAGCCCACCCACATCTCTACAAATGACTTAATTTTGTTCCTTTTCATGGCTGAGTAATATTCCATTGTATACATCTACCACATCTTTATCCATTCATCTGTTGATGGACATCTACATTGTTCAGGTGATTTGTCAAGTATGGAACATTTTATTTTGGAAGGCAACCCCACCGTTTTGACAGCAGAAGCAAATTCTGAGTCACTGACAACATGCCAGAGGGGCCTGAAAAGCCAGCCCTCCAGGTGGAAGATGGGACCAGGTCCACAGTGAGGATGCTGAGGAAGGATGGGAGCTCTAGGCCCCGGAACACAGGAAAGCGGTCACAGGGGTGTGATGAATCAAGGCATCACGATTACAAGGGAAGACGTCAAACTGCATTTTTCTGTAATTTCCACTGTTTTCCACTATCTTCCAATTCCAGGAGTAATGAGTGCTTCTGTTGTTGTTGTTGAGTTGCTAAGTCATGTCCAACTCTTGCAACCTCATGGACTGTAGCTCGCCAGGCTCCTTTGCCCATGGGATTCTCTAGGCAAGAATACTGGAGTGAGTAGTCATTCCCTTCTCCAGGTGATCTTCCCAACTCAGAGACTGAACTTGCGTTTCCCACATTAGCAGGTAGATTCTTTACCACTGAGCCACAGGGAAGCCCTTAAGAACCGAGGCTTCAGGCAAAAGAGCCTTCTGACCCTTGGCTTTCTCACCTGCTCGAGCAGATGACAATCATGCTCAGGGATGGTGTGGGAATAAAATGAGTGACCACATAGTGCTTCTTATGGTACATGGCAACAACCTATTCTCTGCACCTCTTCTAAAACCTCTCCTTCACACTGTAGACCAGTACCTCTCTCACACTTATTTTGAGGAGTAAACAGTACGTGCACAAGCTTTTAACAGTACCTTGCACGTGAGAGGAATTTAATCACTATAGCTGTCATTACCGCCACAATTCAGCATTGATACCCTTTTGGCAGCAGGAATATGGAAACTGGGATAATTACAGTGCTTGTGTGAGGATGACAGGAGCATTCATTCATGAAGTGGCCCATGTTTGTGAAAATTTACTGAGCTGCATGCCCATGATGCGGACTCTTCCATGCATATGTTCTATTTCAACAAGAACACAAGACTCCAGGGACTTCCCTGGTGGTTCGGTAGATAAGACTCTGGGGTTCTACTGCAGGGGGCTTGGGTCTGATCCCCGGTCAAGGAACCAACATCCTGCATGCCCTGCCTGCAGTGTGGCCCAAAACAAAACAAGACTCCATGGAAGAGAGGGGCCTCAATGCTCCCACCTCTGCGGTTCCCCTTTCTTTTTCCCACCGTAGGCCTCTTTCTATACTTATGTCAATTAATTATATAACACATTCTTTGCCAGACTTACCAGGATGCCACTTGCACCAAACTCCAATGTTTTAAGCAAATAAAGAACAGCTGACCAGTGGCAAATTCAATGTCTTCTCCAGATACGTTTACTTATGTGATGATGTAAAAGGGGCTTGCTCCTTCCTGAGGAGCCACAATGAATTAGTCTCTTTCTGCAAATTTTAATTGTTCTTTTCAGCATCTCATAAAAATTACAAGTGTAGGATTAGATAGATTTGACTGACTTTAGGTTAGACTGCTATTTCCTGGTTGTAAAAAGTAAACTAGAAGACAAGGGAGTAGAGTACCTAGTTTGCAATACCTTCTTTAGTCATATTAATAAATGACTTAATGTGCTATTGATTAAGTAATAGAAACAAGAAGTTTCATTTTTAATAAATATCACATTCAATAAAAGGTTAGATTGAGCCTTTTATCATAACTGAATAGCTAAGGTCACTGGTTCGATATTTCATAAATGATAAACTCTTTCACTATCATAAAAATACTGATATCAGGACTTCCCTGGTGGTCCAGTGGTTAAGACTCTGTGCTTCCAATGCAGGAGGCATGGGTTCAACCTCTAATTGGAGAACTAAGATCACACATGACACTTGGCATACCAAAAAATGAATAAAATGAAAATGCTGATTTCATTTCAAAATGTGATAACATTAAAAACGATACCTCAAATTATGTACTTATTCCTAAAATTGTATATAAAATTAAGTGATGGATCATGCTGTCTGAAAAGTTTCATCGTTTCAATCATCTAGTTATAATTTTAATGGAAAGTAAATCTAATATAAGTTCAATCTTTATATATCATAAAATTCATAGTGCAAAGATCCCTAGAGACCTGTAGGGTTTAGTGGTCTGTTAAAACTGTTGGATTAGATGCTGTACAATACAAAAATGCAATAAAGTACAAAAAAGAAATTCAAGACAAACATATTAAAAAGTTAAAATGTCTCTATTTACACAGATGCCGTCTATGTAGAAAATCATAAACAGTCTATCAGAAAACCTACTAAGTGATTTTAGCAAGGTCATGGGATATAGGATCAATAAACATCAATTTATTTCTATGTTATTAAAAACTGAAACTTGGTATCACTGACAAACATGAACTACTTAGGGATAAACTGAACAACTACAAAACCCATATACTGAAAGCTACAATGCACTGCTGACAGAAATGAAAGACCAAAAATAATGGCATGATAAGCTACCTTCATGTATCAGAAGATTCAGTATCATTCAGATGTCACATTTCTCCAAAGCAGCCTACAGATTCAATGCAATCCAACTAGAATTCCAGTAGGCTTTTTTCTGGGTAGAAACTGACAAGACAATTCTAAGATTTATATAGAAAAAAAATACAGAGCAAGAAGAAATTTTACTTTCCAGTTATTTTACTAACCAAAATAACTGTGAGGAAGAACTGGAGGACTCACAATACTGGACTTTAAGACTTCTGGTAATCAAGAAAGCATGCTACTGGTAAAAGAACAGATATACACAAATCAGTGGACCAGAAGTGAGTCCACAAATAGACCCCCATATATATGGGTAGGTGTGCAATATAAGGTAATGCAATGCAGAAAAGATAGTTTTTCAATAAATGATGATAGAAGAAAGGAATGTGGAAAAATGAACCTTGACCTTTACTGTGAGATACTGGACCTGCTTGGTGAAAAGAAAGGACACCAGACAGTAACTCAAAGCCACATGAAGAAATTAAGATATCAGAAAACGACATACATGGACAATTATAAAAGCTAATATTATTATAAAAACAATTTCTAACTCCACATCTTGTTTTCTCAATGATTTCAGACACTAACATGTTAAAAAAAAAAGATTAATCTAAAAGGTAGTCTTATTGTAACTCCAGCTTGTAACTTCATGTTTTGTGTCTACGTAAGAGACTAACGCATTCTAAAAAATAATCATTAATTTATTTTTTAGACACACAATATGTAAAAATGTAATTTTATGACATCAATAACTGAAAAAGGTAGGACAGAGTTGCAAAATAAAAGTTTTGGTACATTATTCAAGTTAAACTGGAATAAGTTCAAATTAGAGTGTTACAACTTTAGGATGTTAAATGTAATCTAAGGTGTTAAATGTCACCACAAAGGAAACAGTTATAGCATATACATGAAAGGAAATGAGAGGTGAATTAAAACATTTCACTACAAAAAATCAGCTTAACACAAAAGATAGTAATGTGGGACATGAGACAAAACAAAAAACAAAAAACAAAAAACAACCAAAACAGTGCACAGAAAACAAACAACAAAGTGGCAGAAATATTCTTTCTTATAAGGAATTACTTTAAACGTCAACAGATTAAATTCTCTAATCAGAGACAAAGACCAGCAGAACAGATAAAAACACATGACCACCTGTATACTACCAACAAGAGACTCAATGAGATCCAAAACAACACGTAGAAAGTGAAGGATGAAACCCGACATTCCTTGCAACAACCACTGTAGTAACCAAGAGAGCAAGGCTATTATTAATACCAGACAATACAGACATGAAATCAGAAAAGGTTACAAGACGCAAAGAAAGACATCCAATAATAATAAAAGGCTCAGTGTGGCAAGAAGATAGAATAACTATAAACTTGAGTTTGGGCATCAGTCCTTCCAGTGAATATTCAGAGTTGGTTTTCTTTAGGATTAAAGGTTTGATCTCCCTGCTGTCCAAGGGACTCTCAAGAGTCTTCTCCAACACCACAGTCTGAAGGCATCAGTTCTTCAGCACTCAGCCTTCTTTATGGTCCAACTCTCACATCCATACATGACTACTGGAAAAATCATAGCTTTGACTATATGGACCTTCGTCAGCAAAGTGGTGTTCTGCTTTTTAATACACTGTCTAGGTTTGTCATAGTTTTCCTTCCAAGGAACAAGTTTTGTTTAATTTCATGACTGCAGTGATTTTGGAGCCTGAGAAAATAAAATTTATCACTGCTTCCACTGATCCCCCTTCTATTTGCCATGAAATGATGGGAATCAGACACCATGATCTTCATTTTTTGAATATGGAGTTTCAAGTCTGCTTTTTTACTCTCCTCTTTCACCCTCATTAAGAGGGCTCTTTAGTTCTTCTTCACTTTCTACCATTAATATACACACTTCTATAATATAAAGTAGATAGCTAAAAACAACCTATTGTATAGCACAGGGAACTCTATTCAATACTCTATAATGACCTGTATGGGAATAGAATCTAAAATAAAGAGTGAATATGTGCAAATATATGACTGATCCACTTTGCTGTACAGCAGAAATGAATACAGCATTTAAATCAACTATGGGCTCCCCTGGTGGCTTGGCGGTAAGGAATCTGCCTGCATGCAGGAGACTTGCAGGAGATGAGGGTTCTATCCCTGGGTAAGGAGATTCCCTGGAGAAGGAAATGGTAACCCACTCTAATGTTCTTGCCTGGAAAATACATTGACAGAGGAGCCTGGCAGGCTACAGTCTGTGGGGTTGCAAAGGAGTCAGACACAATTCAACAACAAACAACAAAATCAACTATACTCTAATAAAAATATATTAAAAAAATAAAAGGAAAAAACAAGAGAAAAAGAAAAGCTAAAATCAAAAACGGCAGAAGGAAATCACAAAGATTAGAGCAGGGATAAATGAAATAGAGAACAGATAAGCAATAGAAATAAAATGAAGTTGGTTCTTCAGAAAGATTACAAAAATCAACAAACCTTTGGCTAGACTGACTAAGACAAAAAAAGAGAGAAGACTCCAATGACTATGAAATGAAAGCGGAGCTATTACTATTCATTCTATAGAAATAGAAAATAGTTCATAAGAGAGCACCATGAATAACTGTACCCTGAAAAAAAAGAAAAAAGGAAAACAGATGAAATGGGCAAATTACTAGAAATACAAAACCTACCAAGATCAAATCATGATGAAGTAGAAAATCTGCATAAACCCATAAGTAGTAAAGAGACTGAAAGTGAAAGTTGCTTAGTCATGTCCATGGAATTCTCCAGGCCAGAATACTGGAGTGGGTAGCATCTCCCTTCTCCACGGGATCTTCCCAACAAAGGGATTGAACCTAAATCTCCCGCATTGCAGGCAGATTCTTTAAAGCTGAGCCACACGGGAGGCCAAGGAGATTGAATTAGTAATCAAAACCTCTTGACAAAGAAATGCCCTGGACCTGATGGATTCACTGGTGAATTCTTCCAGACATTTAAAGAACTAGTAGCAATCTTCAAACTATTCCAGAATATTGAAGAAGAGGAGACATTTCCAAACTCATCCTGTGAGGCCACTATTACCCTGATACCAATGGCAAACAAGACCCCACAAAAAAGAAAAAAACCTACAGACCAGAATCCTTTACGAACAGTGATGTAAAAACCCTCAACAGTATACCAGGAGAGTTCAGCAGCATATTAAAAGGATAAACATTACAACCAAGCAGGGTTAATTCTTAGAATGAAACAACAGTCCCATGTATGAAAACTGATTGATACAATACACCATATTCAAAGAAACCCCATATGGTCACCTCAACTGATGCAGAAAGAGCAATGACAAAACTCAACACCCTCTTGTGATAAAAACACTCAGCAAACTAGCAACAGACGGAAACTACAAGACACAAAGAGCCATAGAGGGGTCTTACAAACTGAGGAAGACAGACTCAAAGCTAACATCATACTCAATGGTGAAAGAATGAAAGTTTTTCGCCTGAGATCAGGAACAGGGGAAAAATGTCTGTTGTTACCACTTCTATTCAACATAGTACTACTGCAGGGCCTAGCCAGAGCAATCAGGTAAGAAAAAGAAATGAAAAATATCCAAATTGGAAAGGAAGAAGTAAAATCATCTGTTTACAGATGATCCAATCATATACAGAACTCGATAACAATTCCACATACACAAAAACCTTGTTAGAACTAACAAATGAGTTCAGCAAAATTGCAAGCTATAAAGCCAACACACAAAAATTAGCTGCATTTCTATACATGAACAATAAATCATTTAAAAAGGAAATGAAGAAAACAGGTTCATTTACAATAGCATCAAAAACAAATAAACAAAACTTAAGAATTAACCCGGGAGGTAAAAAAGGCTTATAACAAATTAAGATGACATAAATAAATGAAAAAGATACTTTATGTCAAGTGTCTCTGGAAAATTTTGGATTGGAAAACAATATTACTAAAATGTCAATAATATGCAAAGCAACCAACAAAATCAATGTAATCCCTATTAAAATCCCAATGACATTTTTTACAGAAATAGAAAAGTCCACTCTAAAATTCACACGAATCTCAAGGGATCTCAATCCCAAAAGCCAAAGCAATCTTGAAAAAGGACAAAGATGGAGGACTCATATTTCCCTATTTCAAAATTTACAACAAAGCTACAGTTACCAAAACAGATTGATACTGGCATAAAGACAGACATATAGACCAACAGAATAGAACAGAGCCCAGAAGTAAACCCTCAAACAAATGGTCGAATTATTTTTGACAAGTGTGCCAAGACTACTCAACAGGGAAGGGGTAGGCTTTTCAACAAATGGTACCAGGATAACAGAATACCCACATGAAAAGAGTGAAGACCATTACCTAACACCATATACAAAAATTAATGCAACTGATCTTTGTATGTTGACCTTGTATCCTGCAATTTTGGCTAATCCACCTAAACTTGATTAAAGATTTAAACATAAGAGCTGAAACTTTAAAACTCTTAGAAGAAAACAGACCAAAAGCTTCAAGACATTGGATTTGGTAACAATTTCTCAGATGTAACATCAAAGATACAGGCAACAAAAGAAAGGAAAGAGATAAACTGGACTTCATCAAAATTAGAACTTCCGTGAATCAAAGGATACTATCAAGAAAGTAGAAAAAGAACCTGAAGAATGGGAGAAAATAGTTGCAGATAGTATACATGAGAGATTAGTAACCAGCACATATAAAGAATTCCCAAAACTCAACAAAAACAGTCCGATTCAAATATGGCAAAGGACTTAATACATCAAAGAAGATGTATTAATGACTAAAAGCATACGAAAAGATGCTCAATATCACTAACCACTGCTGCTGCTGCTGTGTCGCTTCAGTCGTGTCTGTCTGTGCGACCCCAGACAGCAGCCCACCAGGCTCGCCCGTCCCTGGGATTCTCCAGGCAAGAACACTGGAGTGGGTTGCCACTGCCTTCTCCTCACTAACCACTAGGGAAAAACAAGTCAAAGCCACAATGAGACATCACTCCATACCCATTAGGCTGGCTACTATTCAAAACAAAACAAAAACCGAAAAAAAAATAAGTGTTGGCAAAGATGCAGAGAAACTGGAACCTATGTGCACTGCTAGGGGGAATGTAAAATGGTAGAGCATTTATGGGAAATAGTATGGCAGTTCCCCCAAAAAATTAAAAACAGATTTACCGTACAATCCAGAAATTCCACTTCAGGGTGAATACCCAAAAGAACTGAAAGCAGGGTTTCGAACAGATATTTGTACACTCATATTCAGAGGAGCATTATTCACAACAGCTAAAACATGGAAGCAGCCCAAGTGCCCATCAACAGATAAATCGATAAGCAAAATGTGGCATATAAAGACAATGGAATATTATTCAGTCTTAAAAAGGCAGGAAATCCTGACATGTGCTACAACAAGGATGAACCTTGAGAACATTATGCTGCATGAAATAAACGAGTTACAGAAAAAGAAATACTGTACACGTTTACTTATGTAAGGTACCTAGAAGTAGTCAAAATCATAGACATAAAGTAGAATGGTGGCAGCCAGAGGCTGGTGGAAAGGGAGGTAAGGAGTTACTGTTTAATAGGGATATAGAGTTTGAGTTCTGCAAAATGAAGAGTGTATGAGATGTAAATGGTGGCAGGTGCATAACAGTGTGTAAGCATTTGACACTGCAGAATTGTATACTTAAAAATGACTAAGAAAATTTGCACAAAATTTTATGTGTTCCTTACAAGTTAAAAAGTTGGAAACAATCCAATCCTTTGCAACTTGGTTTGGAAACTTTTAGTACCCTCTTTAACTTATGATTTTCTTTAGTATGGGGGTCTTTTACTCCCCAATCCACTATACTATTTATATGATTGGCCCTTTTTACCTGTATTCTCACATCTTTTGAGAAAATTTTCTCATATTAATTGTTTAATAATGCCTTCCCATTCATTTTACTTTATTTAATGCCTAAAAAATTTGATCTTCTAATTTTTAAAATTTTGTGGATATTTCCTCATCTTTAACTTCCAGTTTTTTATTTGTTATCTTCTTTTAAGTTCCAAGAACTCCTTTTTTAATATAGTATTTCTTTCCGATGATTCACCTGGCTGTTATTTTTTACATGCAGTATCTTACCTGAAGGCAATCTAGTTCCCAAACTCCTTGCATTGAAATATAAGAAGCACATTTTGTGT
Source organism: Antilocapra americana (assembly GCA_007570785.1). Lineage (NCBI taxonomy): Eukaryota > Metazoa > Chordata > Mammalia > Artiodactyla > Antilocapridae > Antilocapra > Antilocapra americana. Next base: position 24,990,073 of record ML663557.1, read on the forward strand.
CTTATTGTTAAATATTGATAGCTATAACCCACATAAACAAAAGCTCTTTGGGGCCCTCAATAATTTAAGAATGTAAACAGGCCCCAACATTAAGAAGTTTGAAAACTGCTGGGTTAGTGCTACTGTGGTGACAAACAACCCCCAGATTCCAAAAGTTTATTTCTCCCTCACACTACACGTCCATCTCAGGCCAGCTAGTTCTCTGCTTGGCAAAGTCCTCTGATCCCAGGTGGACACAACAGACCCTTTGGAACCACTGCTGATCATGGAGGCAGAGAGAAGAGCATGAGACTCCGGCTCACCCGCCCTTTAAGTGCCCCAGCCGGAGCGGAACACACATCACTTCCACTCATGCCACTGGCTAGAGCTGGTCATGTGACCGCATTCAACAACCAGGGCACTAGGAATTGCAGCCCCTCCCTAGTTAACAGCCAATAACGTTTGGTGTACAGCAAATCTAACCAGTACAGTGATATTTCATTCAATACTTTGAAGACCCGATAGAGTATACAAGCAACAACTTAGTGATACCTCATACCTTCACTTTAAGAAAAGTAAAGCTGGACTTCCCTGGTTGTCCAGTGGTTAAGAATCTGCCTGCCAATGTAGGGGACACAGGTTCAATCCCTGGTTCAGGAAGGTTCCACATGCCTTGGAGTGACTAAGCCTGTGAGCCACAACTACTGAGCCTGTGCATTCTAGAGCCCGTGCTCAACAAGAGAAACCACTGCAATGAGAAGCCCGTATGCCACAACTGGAGAATAACTCCTCCTTGTCACAACTAGAGAAAGCCTGCACAGCAACGAAGATCCATAAATAAATAAGTACAAATCAAAAAAAGTAAAGCTACCAGGCTTTTTATTGCTGAAGTCTATATAAATTTCAAGCTCAAACTTTCAGGCTATATCTATATTACTGTATCTCAGCAACAAAACCTCCACAAACTATGTTCTTTTGGATTGTGGGAAGTCTGCCTAATTACCGCAATTGGAGATTCATGACTGCCCATATGCTCCACAACAATCTGATCGAAATAAACTGCATCAGCTAATAAAAGGCTGTAATTTTTTATGATACTTGGTGCTCATAGGATTTAAAGGAAAAGGCAGATTCCAGAGCTAATTAACAGCAAGACAGCATGGGTACTTTGTGCTGAGCGAGAGCCGCTTCATGAAGAGAAAAGGCGCTAGAGAGTATGTGGTATCGTTGAGTAGATACTAATTACACTAACAGACTAGCTTGTGTGAAGGTTCCTGCACAATCTGAAGCTTCAGAAGACCAGAAAACTGCTCTCCACATGGCCCTACCCTCTTCTGATGCCACTTTCCCTGCTCAGCACAGTCTTCTTCTATTCTTTTCGTTTACTTATGGGGAAATCTTTGGAGTTCCTGCACATGGAGGTTCATCCACAAACAATAATAGACCCTGACAATGTATGTGGGGCTTCCCAGGTGGCTCAGTGGTAAAGAACCTGCCTGCCAATGTGGGAGACACAGGAGATGTGGGTTTGATCCCTGGGTCGGGAAGATCCCCTGGAGGAGAGCATGGCAACCCACTCCAGCATTCTTGCCTGGAAAAACCCTATGGACAGAGGAGCTTTGAGGGTAAAGTCGAGCACAACTGAGTGACTGATGGAACACTACTAAGTATGTGGACTCACCCTCAAGTGTGATACAGTCTGTACTAGCATTTCAAATAGAACAGGATTTCAAGAGAAACTAACCAATGCCTATCATAAAAATTCAGCTCTATTTAACTGACAAAAGGAAAAAGAACTGTATAAAAAGAAATCTAATCCATCTGAAGCTTTCTACAAATACCATTACTGGTGCTAGCACAAAAGATGATAAATACATAACCTTTTCTCATCGCAATAAAGAAACATGAGAAAGATGATCAATATCTGCCGGATGAAAAAGGACAAGCCCTGCGGGGAAAGGCGTTCCTTCCTCTTCTCACACGGCATCCAGTCTTGAACTGAGTCTCCACACGTCTTGGCTTAAACTGGGACCTCAGGTGATGAATTTGCTCTCATCCTCTGCTCCCTGACTTGAAGCAATTTTCCTAAGGGAAAGTGTAGATTTACCAAACTGAAAATTGTCAAACTGCTTCCAATACATTCCTCTAGGATAATCTGTCACCAAAACTACAAAATGTTCCTCAATACAGGCATCCCACAAAGTAAAATGCACCTGGACAAGGTGAGCATGGTATTAGCAAACATCTTGTCATTTCAAACCACCACGTTAACTGAATGTCAACTCTGCTCTAAGTACAAGAGTTACAGAAGAAATACATCATCCCTGCCCTCAAAGGGACTATAAGCTAAGTGTGTGTGCGTCCATTCCCTAAAACTCCCCACATATGGATTTAACTAAACAATAATGAAGACATGGGACCTCCCCAATTGTCCAGTGGTTAAGACTCTGCCTTCCAATGCAGGGAGTGCAGGTTTGACCTCTGGTCTGGGAGAGAAAATCCCATATGCTTCACCAAAAAAAAACCACATTAAAACAGAAACAATATTGTAACAAATTCAATAAAGACTTTAAAAATGGTCCACATTAAAAAAAAAAAAAAAAAGACCTAAGTTCAGGGTTGTCAGAATGGAAAGAAAACTTCATGGAGCCAGTAGGGTTGAAATGACAATGCAAAAGGTAGACTGACTTTCTTTCAGTATCGACAATAGGCTGGGGCATTTCAGGGGAAAAGAGTGCCCCGAGAAGACAGAGACAGAACACTGACAAATTGGCCATATTAAAGGCAAAGAAGAAGGCAGGAAGTAGGCAAGAAGTTAACGTGGACATCCACCCATGCTCACTCACTTGGCAAGCATCTGACAGGTATGTGTTATGTGCCCACATGGTGCTAGGAACCCAATGGTGAGCTAGGCAACCACAGTGCCTGACCCCACATGGAGCCTGCTTTGCAGTGGAAGGAAACAACATTAGCACAAAGTGGGCAGAAAATACAGAAAACATCTCATTTGTATGGGGCTTTAAAAATAGAGCCAAGAATTTGACCTCTATCCAATAAAAAATAGGACGTGACAAAAGATTTCTGCCTGGAGAAACGTCATCAGTACTGTGTGTTAATATAACTGGTACACCTTGACTGAAACTGACAAAAGGTGAAAACAGCGACCTGAAGAAAATAGAAATGAGGGGGTCAAAGTCAGCTGGAGTGGAGAGGATTCATGGACTGAGCATCTGTGGGGCACCTGAGGAGGGACTCAGTACTACTCGGAGAAGAAAAATCAAAGAGCCTCTGAGGCGTTTCACTGGGATGCACAGGCGAGCCTGAAACTGGGAGGCAGCCAGGCACAGGAGGCAGGTGATCCAAACATGTAATCGTAATGGCCAGAAGGCAGAGATGCAAAGTCAGAGCAAAGCTAACAAAGTGCTGTCACCAGTATTTCCTCCTTTAACATTTGAATACTCATAAAATGCCTGGAGACTGGCATTAGGACACCCATATTTCAGATAAAAACAGTGACTATCTAAAAGGTTAACTAAGTGACTTGTCTGAGATGGAGAAATTTACCTATTATGTATCCCTGACCCAAAAGCTGGCTAGAAATTAGAACTCATGTGTAGCCTGGCTCAAACCAAACTTTGGTTGACAGACATTTACAAGGAGAGGCAAACTACAGAGAGGGGACATTTATACCAACGTGTCAAAGGACTCATCCGAATTCTGTGAAGAACTCCTACAAATCAGTGAGAGCACTCCTTATTAACTTTTATGCTCATGATACTAATAAAAATATACTGGCATTTACTTTACATAATAATGTGCCCATTACTATGCTAAGCACTTACATGCATTCTCGATTAATTCTCCCAACAGCACTATGACAGTAAAATTATCTTCTGGATTTTATGGATGAAGAAACAGGTTCAGAGAGGTTAAGCAACTTAGCCCAGGTGGCTAGAAACTCAAACTTGGATTTGACTTCAAGGGCTTTGCTCTTTAAGCCACTGACCTCTTCTGAAACTCCATCTTCACCTTTGGCCTTTTCAAATAATCATCAACACACTCAGGGGCACCTCACATGCCAGGTAAAAGGTTAGTGATCCCTGCTGTCCCTCCCTAAAGCCCACCTTTGCTGAGTATGGAGGTCAGACGCACACATTCTATTTCTCATGATTTTGGAAGTCAGCTTCCTACCACCACTTTATTTAAGACCTTTCATTTTGAGGTGGGCTTCAGAGAGAAAAAATCAAATGATGAATGCATCAGAAAGGCTAACCAGGAGGTTGATCAAACAATTTCAAGTTTCTACAATTAGGAATAACCTTAGAAAACTTACATAGGCTCTCCTTAACACAGAAGGAAAAAAACTTACAATTTACCCCCAAGATGGCATTGTAACTTCAAAAATAGGACTAGGGAATTGGTAAGAACAGGAACTCTAAATACTGGGGGTGGGGTGGTAAGGCAGGGCCTTTTTTCACCTTTAAGGTTTGTGGGGCTGAGGGGGGTCCCATCCTCCAGGACAAATCCCTCCCTGACAACGGCACGAGAGAACTGGGCCAAAGGAGCACAAATTCTGATTCTTGATTAAAGGTCATTCCAAGGGCTCAGGAGAGACTTTCCTACCACTATATGACCCTGTCTTCATTTCTCTTCCTGGTTATGTCTGTATGTTTATTTGGTGCCTTTGAAACACAAGAGTAAATAAAAAGGCCAACATCTGAGGGCAATGAGCTCAAGTTCCTTCCTGGGTCAAAACTCATGGTTCAGATCCTCTCTTGCATCGAGGGTTCAGCTTCTTTCCCCCTACACGTCTGACCTTATACTTTCTGTGGTCCGTGCCCATCTGCTACATCTTGCCCACCTGATGCACACACGATTGTTGTGATTTGATGTCTGTTGGCATTTTACTACTGACCAATGTTCTGGCCGCAGCAAACCTGGGTGGGAACACTGTGCACTCACTGCAGGCAGAAGTGGTTCCAAAAGCCCAACAGCCAAGCAGGCCACAGCCGTCAGACCACAAGAGCCTCTGCAAAGAAGCGTGATCCACACAACCCAGGGGCCACTAAAGCAGTAACATTCCCAGTGGTCTTTCATTTTTTTTTTTTGGAGGGTGCCCCCTTTTAAATATTTATGCTGTTTCGTCTTCTCATCTCTGTTAGTTGTCTTAAGTCTTCTCTTTGAACGTGGTAGGGTGTAAATAAAATACACGAGTGAAATTAAAATGAAAGTTTAATTAAAGTAAACACTAAAATTCCGTAGCCAAGCAAAACATGTGGTTTGTGTGTCTCATCGTTTCTTCTCCATTGTTTTACTGAACTCACAGCAAACAGAAAAGCTTTCAATTGAATTCCCTTTAAGGAAAAAAAGAGGGAGTTTGGTTGATAATGTAGAACTAGAGCATTAAAATTTCAAGACCCAATTGTTTGAAATGCCCAAAGCAGAAAGGTACTAACTAGCTTAAGGTTCATTAAAGAAAACAATTTCAAAATGTTTGCTAATCACAATATGAGGTGACACTGGAACTAGAGGAGTACCCCAATGGCCCCCTCCTCACCCTCAGGAAGACCCGTAAAAGCTCCACTCGTCACCTTCCTGACTGCTGTGCTGTCATGCTGTCTCTGGAGCAGAACCTCTGCCTCTGCCAGGCCCTGCCCTCTCTGCCTGGTCCCTTCAAAGATGACCGCTCACAACAACTTGATCTGTGGCTCCCACTCTGCTTTAACCCAGACGCCGTCTCCATGGCTCTGCAGCCCACTCCCAAGCTTAGCCCAGCTGCTGGGAACCACTCCTCCTGCCACCCAAGTCAAATGCATGACCTTGTGGGAAGAGTTCACAGATAACTGTCTTCTGAAGAGAATAAACTTAGTAATTTGAACAGAAAGAAGAAAACTTTGGGAATTTAGAACCTAACACTTAGCATAAAATCTTAAATTATGCTTAGCATCATGATTTTTTTTTCATTACTACAACTGAGCCTGGATGAGACAGACCAAAGTCTTCTATGTACATGTATGTCTTTTTAAAACAGGCAAACCTCATGTTTATCAAAATCCAAGAAGTAGCAACAATAAACATTATTAATCAAATACCTAGTTATGTGTCAGGTACTTTATACATAGCCTCACGCTCCAATTATACAACATCCTGGCTCAGAGCAAGTACTTCATATTAGTACATTTTTACCTGTTACCTACATTTCAAGAAAAGCTCCCCAAAAAACAGAGAGCAAAAGGGTTCAACTACTAGCTGCCTAGAGGTACACACCTCCAGGGGGTAAAACTGTGATTCGCACATAGGATGGTCAGGCTGCATATCAGTAAAGGAGCCTCTGAGGTTGAATGACATGTTCAAGGTCACCCTGGGGGTCCTGAGAGCCCTGCTCTTAAGGACCATGTTCCTCTTCACTGACAGGCAGCCTTAGGAATGTGACCATCGGGCTAAGTTAGGTTTCTGGACAACCAAGGCTCACACTACTTGCCCAGCACAAGCAGGTTCACTGTTGTGACTATCAGACTTTGAACCTAAGGCAGCAAATGGAAAACTCATGAAAGGAAACCTTCATAGACCCACCTTCATTTCCCTTATTACGACTAATCACCTGCCCATCAGGTTAGATAAGTACCTCAAGGCTTCAGGCACCTATGTGCACCCTGGCTAACCACCTTTTACATTCAATTTCTGCGGATGGCCCTGCTACCTCGGTTGGGGGTTGGGTGACTGTCCCCCAAGGTCAATCTTGGCTGTGATGAGTAGACTTTTCTCTTTTGCTCTAGCCTTTTCATTTGCAGTCCAAACTCAGACTTTTCAGTCCCAACTCTGTGACTGTAACCTGCAGCCAGAGTAACCCAGACAATCAAACACTGTGGAGAGGATGAGATGCCCTATACCAGGGAAGGAATGAAAATGCAGGGATTTTGGGAAAACTTTCTATTTAGGTGATGATTTTGCACTTCTAGTTTCATGGCTATTTTGGAAGGATGAAGATCCTAGAACACTGACCTCCATATGTGGGCTACAAGAAAAGACATTGCTACTTAAGCTTATTTTTTATTTAATGACTGTTTTTTTTTTTTTTTTTTTTTACAAAAGTATCTACAACTTGGAAAGGAGATTGGCTCCTTTAAGGCTAAAATTGATTGGGACCAGAGATCTTGTAACAGGTTTTAAACATTGCTGACTGACATGCATAAAAATGAAACTCTTTCAACTACAACACTGGTTAAAGTAGGAGTTAAACTCAATTATTTAGGAATAAATTAGGTTTAAAATGTGTCCATTATAATGTCGATAAAAAGCATGTACATCAAGAAAATTTCACTAATTCTTCAGGAATCCTTTCTCCAAATAAATTTTGGAAAATCATCTCAGAAATCTCAGATCAGTTAGAGTTTAGGCACCTGATGGTGCATCTGGCTACGTAAACCAGAGATGCCAATCCAGTTTCAATATGCCCAGTTAATGATAAATTATTCCCTCCCCTCAATGTGTGGCAGGCAGATAACTGCTCCACTCTGCAAACAGACAATGCAGGAACACTAGAGAAAGAGAATTATTAAAGATCATCAAAGCTTTATCTAGCTGCCTGCTTCACTCTCTGGGATACAATTTAAAGAGGCGATATTTTAAAGTTTAAAACATGGCAAGGGAGATTCTTAAGCAGATTTCTGACATTTCTGTATTACTCCATTTGTTATCATCATGTATCATGCTTGTAAATTTAAAACTTTATTAATTAGAGTTCCCGGGTTTGGGTTCAGCTTGCTTCCATCTGAGATTCTTGGCAGAAAGTCACAAACCTCCTGAACATGAGACTTCTGAAAGTGCTCTGGGGTGCTGGTAGGAAGAGGACCTTGCCTCCTAGTTACACTTCAATGCCATCATGCTGTAGACCTGAAACATCAACGGGGTTATTACCTTCTTTTGACCACATATGTAAGATAAAGATTACTTCTAATTTTCTCTCTAATTCTTCAGCTAAATCATAGTCTTTCAACTTCAGGTTGATTTCTGATTTCACAAAAAAAATCTTAGTTAAAATCAAGTCCAGAAATCACTTTCCAAGCTTCTTTTCTAATGGAACCCTGGAAAATCACACCATAGAGGATGGTGTTCTATACTGAGTTTGTTGACAGCAGCAACACAAAATGACTTAAGCCAGAGGACTTGTTTCACAGGACTTTTACCTACAGCCATAAATGTGGGAGGTGACTTCACTGTTGCAGAGAAGTAAACTTTTTAAAGAAATATTTCTTTGACTTTCATCAGTCTAATAACAATGACAAGTCCCAACATTCTGGCAGTTTCAAGGTATACCTCTGACAAATATTTACCTAGGACTCCAGCCAAGCTTACTACTCTAGATCTTTTTGATCATTTGCCTAAGATTCAGGGGGCTTTCCAGATGGCGCTAGTGGTAAAGAACCCACCTGCCAGTGCAGATATAGGAGAGGCAGGTTTGATCTCTGGGTGGGGAAGATCCCCAGGAGGAGGGTGTGGCAACCTATTCCAGTATTTTTGCCTGGAGAATCCCATGGATAGAGGAGCCTGGAGGGCTATGGCCCATAGGGTTGTAAAGAGCCGGACACACTGAAGCGACTTGGCATGTAAGATTCAGTGAACAGGTGTTAGTATCTTTCCCCAGGCGGACTATAAATGAGTGGTAAGAAGGGCTGATTTCAGAAAAGCTGGTTTCATTTACCATTTTACTTCTAAGAACTGGAGAAAAAGAATAACTAGCTGGACAGCTCCATTCAAAGGGAAAGAAATAGAGGCCAAAGAAGCCTCACCAATGACTCATTACAAGAATTTCCAGGTGGCCCTATTGCAGCCTAAAATATCTGAAATTCACCAAAATATTTCACTGGATGTTTCCACAGAAAATAGTGACTAACACATTTAAGGAATTCCTATGTGGAGTGCCCAAAGAGTCCAGCAGCTCTGGAGTCTGAGGACTGGTAAGCTAGGTAGTACAACACAGAGGTTAAGAACTGGGCCTTTGGAGTCAGACTGCCCAGGGCTGAATCAAGGCTCTTGTAATTTCTAGTGGTGTGGCTTTGGGCAAGTTACTTAATCTCTCTATGCTTCAGTTTCCTCAGACATCAATCAAGAACTCTCTGAATACCTACCTTAAAGGCTAATACGGTAATTAAGTGCAATAACATAAAACAAAGTGTCCATTCAGCACTGTGGCCATGCACAAAGTGAGCACTCACAGAACATCACGCAGACCTGAGCTCGCTGACAAAACAGCCTGATCAGTTTTGCCAAGGACAGCCAAAGGAGGCTAGTTCTGATCACTGGAAATTCTGAGCCAGAATCAGAGATCCTCTGGCAGGGCTGGTAAGACCCTACCTAGCAGTTTAGAAAGAAAGAATTCGCTTCATGAACATGACCTGACCTTGGAAGCCTCTCTGCCCTTCACGCTGACCTCAAATGTACTTGTCAACAAGAAAGGAAATTTAACTGGGCCCCCACTATGTCCCAGACACCATGTGAGGCTCTCTAGTGTTATCTATCAATCGGTGAGGAAACGAGGTGTAAGCACTTGGCGTCTGGAAACGCGGACGCAAGTGGCGGCGTCAACTCTTCCTCGCTTATTCTTGAGTTAATTCCTAACCTGGGCCTTCGAATGGAGGTTATTTGTCCAGGAGACTCTTCCTTCGATTTCTGGAAGCCGCTCAGGGAGAAGAAGGACACAAGACACGTGCCTCTGAGCCTGGACTCACTTCAGAGGCGGGATGTCCCCGTGGAAGACTTGGGGACCGGACAGACCCCTGGGGAGGTTCCCTGGTGGCTTTGACCTTGGCGCCTGGGACTCTGTTTCCCATCCTGCCGGTTGCGGGACGATGACACAGCCCCTCGGCCTAGGCCGGTGTCTGAGCCGAGCGTGGCAACTGGTCCTGGAGGACTTGGATTCCCCACTCCACCTTCACCTCGAGACCCTGTTCCCCCCTGGGGGCGCGGGGCCCTCTGGCTTTGCCGGGACACAGTGCACGCGGCGCACCGGCCGCGGAGAGCTGGGGGAGAGGCCAGCTAGGATACTCGCGGCGCAAGGGTCAGGGCGGTGGGGACAGTCTGGCCGGCCAGCGATCGCGCGCGTCAGCCGGGGTCACGCGGCCTCCCCACCAGGGTCCGGTCGCCCGAGGAGGGAACGGGGCGGTCACTGCCAGCCTGGCACCGCCTGAACGACCCGGCCCGGCCTCGGTCCGGACGGCGGCCCGCCGCAGGCCTCACCTCCCTGCGCACGTTCAGCAACGAGTAATAGTCTTCATTGTCCAGCTCCTCCTCGCTCAAGGCCGTCGCCATCTTCGCAACCTTTCACCCCGCCAAACCGGCAAGGCCGTGCTCAAGAGGGACCGACGGTCCGCGGCCCAGATAGCGCGGGCCGGCACGGCTGCCCCACAGCGGCCCCTGGCGGCCTGGAGTCGCGCCGCCTCCGCGCAGCCCGGAAGGAGCGCGCCTGCGCCCTGCGCCCCCGCGCGGCCGAGGGCGGGCCCAGTGCCTCCACGTGTTGCCCGGGGACTTAAGCCGAGCCCGGGCACCCTGGGGCTGTCCCTTGGCTAGAGACAGCGACTCTGCGGTCACTTCCGGGGGTCGTCACGTCTGGACGCCGGGGAGACAGACCTTTGAGACACCCTCTGTCTCCCCCTCCGGCGTCCAGTGCGGGGCACATCTGAATCCCAAATATAGCCTCACCTGGGCTACATGGCCAGCTCCCCACTTCCACCCTCACCCCCCGCACCCCTCCGACGGGAGGCTACTGGAGGCCCCACATACTGATTTGTCTTTGCACAGGAAGCTTCCAAAATGGCATGTGTTCCTCCAGTGGTCTTTCACTTTTCTCTTGACCACCCTGCGCAGGGGACAGGCCCCCTCATTTTCATTTATTATTGTCCTATATTTGGGGCGTCGGGCAATTTTTCTGCTGCTTAAATGACTAGGCTATAGCCATTGTGAAAGTGAAAGTCGTGTCCGACTCTTTGCCACCACATGGACTATATAGTCCATGGAATTTTCCAGGCCAGAATACTGGAGTGGGTAACCTTTCCCTTCTCCAGGGAATCTTCCCAACCCAGGGATAGAACCCAGGCTTCCCGCATAGCCATTGGGTTCCCACTATAATTGTTTTTGGCAGGCGTAAGTATCTACGGACCCCACCCTGGAGCTGTTGTAAATTTATACCTTATGATTTAGCATTGGAGTCAAATTGATTTCAACCTTGTGCCTGTGGCTTGGTGCGTTGTTAAAGATGCCTCTGCAATCATCTAAATAATTTAAATGTCTTTTAAATGATCCAGTTATCAAGAGAAAGTGGACAAGAGAGTGCCCATGGTCTTGTCACTTGTTTGGTTCATGCCGACTTGTACCAAGTCTTTGCTAATTCTCAGTAATGTTTGTTCCATAACTAACCATTGATTTAGAATCATCCTTGCTGCCCTTCCTAAGCCGGTCTCCTGGGAAGCCCCAAACACCTGTCTGTGGATTTGAGAAGCTGATTTCTTTCTCTTCCTAATTTTTGACCAGATGTGCATCATTTGGGCTTGTGTACAGTCCCTTGCAAGTTGCTCAGCCCTCTTGAGGCTCTCTTGGCATGAGTCACTTAGGTGTGCTGAGACTGGTTATTCTGGAGTGTTGAGTCAGTCTGGAACAAACTGTCAGCCCGAGTTGTAAATTAAGACCTATTTCTTTATCTGTGTGAGGTTTCCTCACAATAGCTTTCTTTCACACACACTCATATTCCATCAGCTAGTCCAGAAATTTTTTTTAATGGTCTTTCCTTTTTTCTCCGTTGCAGAGCAGTGATTAGGGCTAAATTGCATGCTGACATTTGCTGGTTTTTAAGAATGTCTTACCGAGAGGCTGGGGGGAAAACTAGAATGTTGTGATATTCCTTTTTTCCTCCTGTTTGTAGACATTAATTGGGCTATAATGCTCAGTTGGGTACAAGAGCTCTTTGCCATCTTTCCTCTGCTTTGGAAAACACTGCCTCTAGGAATTGCACAAACAGAACACAGCATATGTCTCAGAACGCCCAGGTCGGTGTAGCTATGATTGAGAATGACCTGGTTTTTATCACCACTCAAACAAAATAAATAGTGACTCAGGGATGCTCTGTGCTTTTGTCCTCTCTTGGGCCCACGGTATTTTGTGTTACTTGGTTACTTGGAAAGTGATTGTGACAAATAAGAAATAAACTCAGATAGACCACAGGCTCAAGAATATATTGACTTCAGAGATTGGCTCTCTTGTTTCTCTCCTCCAAAAACCATAATCTCTGATGGGCAAAATAATGAAAACTGAAAGGTGTACAAATTTGTAAGTTAACACACACATCAAACAAACTACTCATGCCAGAGCAAGTGACAAAACTCCGTCACATTAACTCACTGCCTTGCATTTTAGTTTTCCTTTGATTGGGTAAAGTCACAAAGCAATTTGTCACTTAGTTGCAAAGCCTAATATATCAATACTTATGTGATATATCCATATAACTATATGACTATGTGTGTGTAATATTATATATGTATATAAAATTGAAATGGAAGAGGAGAGGGCATAACCTTTATTTTTTTAAAATTTAAAAAAAGTCTTTATTGAATTTATTAGAATATTGCTTCTGTTTGTTTTATGTTTGGTTTCCTGGCCCCAAGGCATGTGGGGTCTTAGTGCCCCCATCAGAGATTGAACCCTCAACCCCTGAATTGGAAGGTGAAGTCTTAACCACTAGGGAAGATCACACAACCTTTAAAAGAATGATTGCTGTTGGGGATATACCAAGATCTGGTCAGAACTGATTATATCCAGGATGGTGGAAGATTCAACTTCCAGTGGAACTTGAGCCTCATTATATGCTCATTGTAATTCATTAGCTAAGTGACGCACCCGCAGGTGCCAGGACAGATCGAACGGTGTTGGTTGCTCAGTCGTGTCAGACTTTTATGCGACCCCAGGCACTGTAGCCCGCCAGGCTCCTCTGTCCATGGACTTTTCCGGTTGAGAATACTGGAGTGGGTAGCCATTCCCTTCTGCAGAGGATCTTCCTGACCCAGGTGGTGGCTCAATTCCTGGAAATCCCCGCCCCTTCCCCCAAATAGTGGGAATAATCCTCTCACTCATCAGCCTGTGAAACGAAATCGTGCTCAGTGACTAAGTCGTGTCTGACTCTGTGCGACCTGGTGGAGTGTAGCCCCCCAGGCTCTTCTGTCCATGGGATTCTCTAGGTAAGAATACTGGAGCGGGTTGCTGTGCCCTCCTCCAGGGATCTTCCTGACCCAGGAATCAAACCACACCCACCTGCATTGGCAGGCGGATTCTTTACCACTGAGCCACCTGGGAAGCCAGCCCATAAAAACCAACTACTGCATATTTCGGGGTCTCCCACCTCTGAGAGTGGCCCACGCTCTTCTGTAGAGTGTGTTTCTCCCAGGGTTTTTCTTGCCTTTTGAGACAGACTGCGTTCTGTCTCTGGAACATGTCTCTCTCTAGATAAATCCACTTCTTACCTATCACTTTGCCTCTTGTTGAATTCCTTCTGCGTGGAGACATAAAGAGCCTGAGCTTCATTAAATCCTTACACCAGGTGTGTGGTTTTAATAAAAAGACAGTGGGTTCAAGTCCCAAATCTGAGTTTTGACTGGATTCAAGTCCCAACCTGAGTTGTGAGTTTTCATAACTGTTATTGAATTCTCTCATCTTAACTGTAAACATAAGGATGCTTACCTCTACCATCATCATGTTCAGAGTAACCCCAGATCATCTGGCTTCTCTGAGCCATCCAGGAAGTTTCCTTTATTTAAAGACTCAACCCCAGGCCTTGCATCTAGCATGTAGGATTACGGTTGTGAGGTTAAATATAGGATGCTCATTAAATCTGAATTTCAGGTAAACAATGAATACTTGTCAGTAGTATTGCACTGGGCATACACATACACTAAACAAATTTTGACCCTGAGGACTGTAGCCCTTCAGGTTCCTCTGTCCATGGGATTTTCCTGGCAAGAATACTGAAGTGGGTTGCCATACCCTCCTCCAGGGGATCTTTCCAACCCAGAGATTGAACCTATGACTCTTGAGTCTCCTGCAGTGCAGGCGGATTTTTACTGTTGAGCCACCAGGAAAGCCTATATACTAAACACAATTTATTATTTATTTGAAATTCAAATTTAACTTATTCTGGCAACCTCAACTAGAAACACTACAATCCTTCCCCTTGATGCTAAAAGCTCAGCCTCCCTGTACACTGGGGCCAAATCAAATCTCAGAGTTTTGGATGAAGTGGAAAAGAATAGCTTTATCGCATTGCCAGGCAGAGAGACACAGCAGGTTCTTACTCTGGAAAATGATGTGTCCCAACCCAGGAGAATTTAATGAGGCATTTAGGGGGAGGTTGCTGACAAGATCAGGGTGTGTACGGGGTCTCAGGTGGTGGGTCTCCTAGTCTTGATGAGCTTCTCTGGTCCCTTTAATCTTGCCTCAAGTGATTTCTTGGCTGCTCCTCTCCTTATTGGGCTTCCTAGGTGGCACTAGTGGTAAAGAACCTGAGTGCCAATGTTGTTCAGTCGCTAAGTTGTGACTCTTTGCGACCCCATGACTGCAGCATGCCAGGTTTCTCTGTCCTTCATCATCTCTCAGAGTGTGCTCAGACTCATGTCCATTGAGTTGATGATGCCATCCAGCCATCTCATCCTCTGTCACTACCTTCTCCTCCTGCCCTCAATCTTTCCCAGCATCGGGATCTTTTCCAGTGAGTTGGCTCTTCACATCAGGTGGCCAAAGTAGGAGGCACAAGAGACCTGGTTCGATCCCTGGGTCAGGAAGATCACCTGGAGATGGAAATGGTAACTGACTCCAGTATTCTTGCCCAGAGAATCCCATGGGCAGAGGAGCCTGGCAGGCTACAGTCCATGGGTGGCAAAGAGTCAGACATGACTGAATGACTTAGCATGTACACCTCTCTTGATTAGAAGCTGTTTGAATCTGCCTTTTGGGATTCAAGGAAGCTCATGGAAGCTGGAATCTTGCCTACAAGAAACAGGGGACCTAAAAGGCCTCCGAGCCCAGGGACCCCACAGGGCCCCACTCGGTTTCACCCTTATCTTGAGTGATCCTCTGGAGAAATGAGATGAACAGCCTGAATCCACACCCCCGTCTCTATAATTCAGAAGGAAAAGTCACCTGTACTTTTTCGGTTATTCTCTCATCACTGAGCCTGGATGAGGATGTTGTTGCTTGCTTGCCAGGCGTTCATAGCTTTCCATTTCCCCTCATGAGCTCTGATAACCCTGTTAAGGGGAGTTAAGGAGGAAAAAAAAATTCTTAGCTGGGGAAAAGAAGGAATAATCTGCGGGCACTCAAGAATTAAATTTTCTTGATGTTATCTTTTCCCTTAGCATTTAAGTGACTTGTCATTTTCCTCTTTAGACAAGATGATAATTGTAGGAGGGTTGAGTCAGACAGAGGAAGAGCCACACCTGCTTGAATGAGATAGTGGCTGAGTGGCTGCAGAGCCTGACCTCAGAGGCAGCCTTGATGGGGGCGGTAGGGGGTGCAGATAGACGGGAGGCCTTGGGACTCTCCAGTTTTAGACCTCACCATCCCATCAAAGTATACATCTCCAGGGACTTCACTAGTGGTCCAGGGGCTAAGACTTCACCCTTCCACTTCAGGGATTGGGGGTTTGATCCCTGGTCAGGGAACTAGAATCCGCATGCCACAAACAAAATGTTTTCATGCTGCAACTAAATATCCTGCATGCTGCAGCTAAGACCTGGTGCAGCCAAATAAGTTATAAAAATTTTTAAAAATATATATATTTTAAAAGTATGCATCTTCAGGGTTTCCCAGGTGGCCTTAGTGGTAAAGAACCCACCTGCCAGTGCAGAGAGACATAACAGATGAAGGTTCAATCCCTGGGCCGAAAGATCCCCTGAAGGAGGGCATGGCAGCACACTCCACTATTCTTGCCCAGAGAATCCTATGGACAGAGAAGCCGGGTGGGCTACAGTCTGTAGGGTCTCAAAGAGTCAGACACGACTAAAACAACTTGGCATGCATGCACAGGTATCTTCAAAGTCTCGAGTTCAGAGCTCCCGTCTTGGGACTCAGTGTTCTGTCTACAGTGTTATCCATTTGTTGTGCCTGGGGAAACTTATTGGTTTTCCCTGCTGTTTGCACCTTCAGGTCCTCGGTGCCTATGTGTTCATCTGTCCTAATCCATCAATTCCCAGCTAGGGTTCCATTCCAATCTGTTTTCTCACCTGCTTAGTGCTAGCATGGCTTCCCTGAGAGCTCAGTGGGAAAGAATCCACCTGCAATGTGGGAGACCACAATTCAACTCCTGGATTGGGAAGATCTCCTGGAGAAGGGATAGGCTACCCACTCCAATATTCTTGGGCTTCGCTTGTGGCTCAGCTGGTATAGAATCCGCCTGCAATGCAGGAGACCTGAGTTCAATCCTCGGGTTGGGAAGATCCCCTGGAGAAGGGAAAGGCTACCCACTCCAGTATTCTGGCCTGGAGAATTCCATGGACTGTACAGTCCATGGGTTCACAAAGAGCTGGATATGACTGAGCGACTTTCACTTAGTGATATCATAATCCTTTGGCCTTTGACTCTGTCCACCACATCTATTCCCAGTTCAGTTTGTCTCTCTTTTCTACCTTTCCACCCACCTCCCAGGCTATTGAGAGTGGTCCAGGAAAGTCCTGGAAGATACAAAGTTAATGCTTACTGATGCTAAAATTTTGGCCTCTGTGCACTGGTGCCAAATCAAATCTCGAAGATAGTTTTGGGTGAAGTAGAAAAGTAGGAAAAACAAAAAAGTAGGAAGGCCAACAGAGGTCTGTATAGTCAAAGCTATGATTTTTCTAGTAATCATGTACCAATGTGAGACCTGGACCGTAAAGAAGGCTGAGCACAAAAGAACTGGTGCTTTCGAACTTGGGTACTGGAGAAGACTCTTGAGCATCCCTTAGACTGCAAGGAGATCAAACCAGTCAGTTCTAAAAGAAGTCAACTCTGTACATTCATTGGAAGGACTGATGCTAAAGCTGAAGCTCCAGTACTTTGGCTACCTGATGGGAAGAACCGACTCACTGGAAAAGACCCTGAAGCTCGGAAAGATTGAAGGCAGGAGAAGGGGCTGACAGACAGTGAGGTGGTTGGATGGTATCATTGACTCAATGAACATGAGTTTGAGCAAACACTCCAATGAGTGGGAGAGGGGAGGTGACAATTATAAACAAAATAACTTCAAATGCTGAGTAGAATGAGTCAAATAAAACGCTGATGTGACAAAGTAATATCTCACGTGTGGGTCATGTGAACTGGGTTGGTTTGGACGATCTTATCTGGGAATGTAATTTTGAACTGAATGACAGGGAGGATCCTGCTTTGCAAAGGCTAAAGGAAGAACCTTCTAGTGCAAAGTCTTGGAGACAAGAACAAATCTGGTGTGCTCCAGGGACAGAGAGAGAGCCAGCAAGCATGAAGCTGGTGTAAGTAGGGAAGGGTAGTTGGAAGAGATGGAGAGGTTGTTAGTGGAGGAGGGGCTCATGGAAGGGAGGATGGTGGTCAAGAAATTAATTTTTATTCTGACCACAATGGCAAGCAATGAAAAATTTTAAGCAGGAAGGAATGTGTGTGTTTGTGTATGCTCAGTCGCTTTAGTCATGTCCAACTCTTTACGACCCCATGGACTATACCCGCCAGCCTCCTCTGTCAGGGGATTCTCCAGGCAAGAATACTGGAGTGGTTTGCCATTTCCTTCCCCAGGAGATCTTCCCAAACCCAGGATCAAAGCTGCGACTCTTGCAACGGCAGGCAGATTCTTTACCACTTGTGCTACCTGGGAAGCCCAGAAGAGACATGGTCTGGCCTTTCCCCCCAGTCCCGTAAAGATCAGGAGGTTAGACTGGGTTAGAGGTTTCTGGGATGGAACATCCCCTCACTCCTACCCTGTTAAAATTTCTTGCAGTGTTCCTGGGAAGAAAGGATGGTGGCCCTGGACTTGGACTAAGGAATGGAATAGCCAGGCATAGAATGCACCTTGGGCTGCAGTCAGCAGGAACTGCTGATAGGTTGGGTCTGGGTATGAAGGGGAAAGAGGAATAGGTGTTATGCCTGAATTTTTTTAATTGGGGTATAATTGCTTTACACTGTGTTAGTTTCTGCTGTGCAAAAAAGTGAATCAGCTATATGTATACATATATCCCTTCCCTCCTTAAGCCTCCCTCCCACCCACTCTCATTCAACCCCTCTAGGTCATCGCAAAGCTTCCAGCTGAGCTTCCTGTTATGCCTACATTTTGGCTTGAGCTACAGGGTAGTAACGCCATGTACGGAGCTGAGGAAGATTAGGGAAGAGGCAGGCTTGGGAGGGGAGTAATCAAGTTCTATTTTGGCGATGGAGATCTTTGTTAGGTTTTCCTGTGGAGAGGACACTTTCTGCTTCCTTTTCTGCTCACTCTTTCATTTATGCAAGCCAGCTCTCATCCCCATCATTTCCTTAAGATTCTCGTCTCAGAGATTTCCTGTGGCTTCTTGAACCCAAATCCAACGGACTATGTTGAACTGCCTACTCTTTGGATGCTAGCCAGTATTTCAGTGTTGTTCACCTTCTTTATTGCAACGTTTCTGTCCTTGAATGTTTGATTTTTCCTCTCCCTTAGCTTACATATTTCTCTGTCTTGATCTCCCTTTCCTCTTGCCCCCACCTGGAATTTAAGATCTTTGTGTTCTGGATTCACAGATCTTTCAGCCTTATACCTCCTAATCTTCCTTCATGGATCTTTGGTTCTAGCCAGAAAACAAATATTATTCAAGTTCAAAAAATATTGAGCGTCTTTGCTTTTTGTCTTTTGCTTCATCTCTGAGCTTCCACTGGGGGTCAATGACCCTCAGTCTAAAAAACACCCTGTGAAATTGCTTTGAATGTGGGTTTGCTGTTGAGAACTCCCTCAGCGTTTGTCTCTATCTGCATCATTAATATTAAACTATGTTTTCTCAGAGTAGAGAAATGTAGTTAGACATTTATTTTGTTTCCAAGCACTTTCAGTTCAATTCAGCTGCTCAGTCATGTCCAACTCTTTGCAACTCCACGGACTGTAGCACACCAGGCTTCCCTGTCCATCACCAACACTTTCACAATATCAATTCACTTCTTTTAGGTTTCTGCTAATGCTGTTGTGAAGTGCTAATTTTTTCTCTTTGGGGGACTTCAATTGGACCTTCTCAGTGTAGTCTCACTTTTCTGCATTATTTTTTTTAAGTTAAAAATTATTTATTTATTTGGCTGTGCTGGGTCTTGGTTGTGGTATGCAAGATCTTTGATCTTCATTGCTGTGTTCAGGGTCTTTATTGTGGCATGAGAACTCTTAGTTGTGGCATGTGGGATCTTAGTTCCCTGACCAGCGAGCAAACCTCAGCACCCTGCATTGGAAGCATGGAGTCATAGCTACTGGACTACCAGGAAAGTCCCTGTCTTATTTTTTATTTTTTTGTCTCTATGACTTCTTTGTGGATCCTCTGACCAATCTTCTACTTCACTAATTCTCTCATTTTCCTAAAAAACTTTATTGAATATAGTTTATGTCCACTATAATGCATGTATTTTTAAAAAATTATAGTTGATTTATAATGTGTGTCAGGTGTACACCAAAGTGATTCAGTTATATTAGCTATTCTTTTTCAGATTCTTTTCCCTTATAGATTATTACAAAATATTGAGTGTAGTTCCCTGTGCTATACAGTAGATCCTTGTTGGCCATCTATTTTATATATAGTAGTGTTTATATGTTAGTCCCAAACTCATAATTTATCCCTTCCCCTCTTTTCTCCATCAGTAACTATAAGTTTGTTTTCTATGTCTGTGGTCTATTTTTGTTTTATATTTAAGTTCATATGTATCATGTTTTTTTAGATTCTATATATAAGTGATATTGTATGATATTTGTCTTTTTTTATCTGGCTTACTTCACTTAGATGTTCTCTGGGTCTATTCATGTTCCTGCAAATGTAATGTATATATTTAAAGTGAACAATTTTATGAGTTTTGACCCATGTAAACACCCATGAATCCATGACTATAATTAAAACAGTGAACATTTTTGTCACCTCCTAAAGTTTCCTCGTGCCCTTTTATAAGCTACCTCTCTCTTTGCTCCTATCCCCAGGCAACCACAAATCCACTGTCAATATAGATTAGTTTGTGTTTTCTTAAATTTTATACATGAAATCATAGAGTTTGCTCGAAAGTTGTCATCCTGTATCTTCCTTATATTATCACTGCAGGAAGACTCTTTTCCTCTCTTCACTGTTGACACTCTTGTTTCTTGAAACCTGTTTCCTATTTCTTGTTTTATTCCATTGTTTTCTTGGAAAAATATTCCTCCTAGTTTTTTATTTTTTTTGAGGACTTGGATGCTCTTATCTTACCCTTATATTTGATGGCAGTTTGATAGTAGATAGTTTGGTGGAGGGTAAAAGTCTGGTTGTAAAATTTTTTCCTCAGAATTTTGAAAAAATTGTTTTATCATCTTTCGTTCCCAGTATTGCTGACTATAAGACTGATTCTATTCTAATTCCTGAGACTCTGTAAATCTCTCTTTTTTCCCCCATTTGGAAACACTTTTTATGTCTGGTGTTCTGAAATTCCATGATGATGTACCTTGTCTGGGACTTTAAAAAATTATTGTGCTGTGTACTCAGTGAGTTCTTTTAACAAGGGAACTTTTTTCTGGCCACATGTTGTGTCATGCAGGATCTTAGTCCCCTGACCAGGAATCAAACCCATGCCCCCTTCAGTGGAAACATGGAGTCTTAGCTATTGGACCACAAGTGAAGTCCCTAACCAGGTAACATCTGTCCATCATTTCTGGAAATTTTTATTTGATTATTTGATAACTTAATTCCATTGATTTTCTTGGTTTGTTCGTACTGGAACTTAGTGTTTTGTGAGGTTGTATCTCTTGGGCTGATTCCTTAATTTTTTTCCCATTTTTTAATCCTCATTTTCCTTTTAAGTCTTTATTGGCGGTATCAACAATATTTATCATCCTTTTTGTTAATTTTTTTAAATGTCTGTAACAGTATTTTCAGATGACCATTATATATATTATTACTGTGGGCAAGAATCCTTTAGAAGAATTGGAGTAGCCCTCATATCAACAAAAGAGTCTGAAATGCAGTACTTGGGTGCAGTCTCAAAAATGACAGGATGATCTCTGTTTATTTCCAAGGCAAACCATTCAGTATCACAGTAATCCAAGTCTCTGCCCCAATCATTAATGCCAAAGAAGCTGAAGTTGAACGGTTCTATAAAGACCTACAAGACCTTCTAGAACTAACACCAAAAAAGATGTCCTTGTCATCATAGGGGACTGGAATACAAAAGTAGGAAGTCAGGAGATACCTGGAGTAACAGGCAAGTTTGGCCTTGAAGCAGGGCAAAGGCTAACAAACTTTTGCCAACAGAATGCACCAGTTATAGTAAACACCCACTTCCAACAATGCAAGAGACAACTTTACACATGGACATCACCAGATGGTTAATACCGAAATTTGATTGATTATATTCTTTTTTTTTATTAGTTTTGCCATACAATGACATGATATCGCCATGGGTTTACATATGCTCCCCCTCCAGAACCCCCCCTCCCTCCTCCCTCCCTCCTCCCTCCCCCCCGGGAAATCTCGATGCACCAGCCCCGAGCATCAATCCTGCGCTGGCGATTGATTACACATATGATAATTAACATGTTTCAATGCCATTCTCCCATATCATCCCACCCTTGCCCTCATCCACAGAGTCCAAGAGTCTGTTCTATACATCTGCGTTCCTTTTGCTGTCTCGCATGCTGGGTTCTCGTTACCGTCTTTCTAAATTCCATATATATGCGTTGGTATACTGTATTGTTGTTTTCCCTTCTGGCTTACTTCACTCTGGATAATGGGCTCCAGTTCCATCCACCTGAGTAGAACTGATTCAAATGAATTTTTTTTTAATGCTGAGTAATATTCCATTGTGTATATGTACCAGCCTTCTTATCCATTCGTCAGTTGATGGGCATCTAGGATGCTTCCATGTCCTGGCTATTGTAAACAAAGCAGAGATGAACATTGGGGTACACGTGGCTCTTTCAATTCTGGTTTCCTCAGTGTATATGCCCAGCAGTGGGATTGCTGGGTCATATGGCAGGTCTATTTGCAGATTGATTATATTCTTGGCAGCCAAAGATGGAGTTCTATACAGTCAGCAAAAACAAGATCAGGAAATGACTGTGGCTCAGATCATGAACTCATTGCAAAATTCAGACTTAAACTGAAGAAAGTAGGGAAAACCACTAGACCGTTCAGGTATGACCTAAATCAAATCCCTAACAATTATACAGTGGAAGTGAGAAATAGATTTAAGGGATTAGATCTGATAGATAGACTGCCTAAAGAACTATGGATGGAGGTTCAAAACATTGTACAGGAGGTGGTGATCAAAACCATCCCCAAGAAGAAGAAATGCAAAAAAGGCAAAATAGTTGTCTGAAGAGGCCTTACAAATAGCTGAGAAAAGAAGTGAAGCAAAAGGCAAAGGAGAAAAGAAAAGATATATTCATGCAGAGTTTCAAAGAATAGCAAGGTGAGATAAGAAAAGTCTTCTACAGTGATCAGTGTGAAGAAATAGAGGAAAACAATAGAATGGGAAAGACTAGAGATCTCTTCAAGAAAATTAGAGATACCAAGGAAAATTTCATGTAAAGATGGGCACAATAAAGGATAGAAACAGTATGGACCTAACAAAAGCAGAAGATATTAAGAAGAGGTGGCAAGAATACACAGAAGAACTATACAAAAAAAGATCTTTACAACCCAGATAATCACAATAGTGTGATCACTCACCTAGAGCCAGACATCATGCAAAGTCAAGTGGGCCTTAGGAAGCATCACTACATACAGTAAAGCTAGTGGAAGTGATGGAATTCCAGCTGAGCTATTTCAAATCTTAAAAGATGATGCTGTTAAAGAGCTGCACTCATTATCCCAGCAAATCTGGAAAACCCAGCAGTGGCTACAGGACTGGAAAAGGTCAGTTTTCACTCCAATCCCAAAGAAAGGCAATGCTAAAGAATGCTCAAACTACCACACAATTGCATTCATCTCACATGCTAGCAAACTAATGCTCAAAATTCTCCAGGTGAGGCTTCAGCAGAATGTGAACCATGAACTTCCAGATGTTCAAGCTGGATTTAGAAAAGGCAGAGGAACCAGAGGTCAAATTGCCAACATCTGTTGGATCATAGAAAAAGAAAGAGAATTCCAGAAAAACATCTACATCTGCTTCATTGACTATGCTAAAGCCTTGTCTGTGTGGATCACAACAAACTGTGGAAAAGTTTTAAAGAGATGGGAATACCAGACCACCTAACTTGTCTCCTGAGAAACCTGTATGCAGGTCAAGAACAACAGTTAGAACAAGACATGTAACAATAGACTGGCTCTAAATTGGGAAAGGAGTACGTCAAGGCTGTATATTATCACCCTGCTTATTTAGTTTGTATGCAGAGTATATCATGTGAAATGCCAGACTAGGTGAAGCACAAGCTAGAATCAAAGGGAGAAATATCAATAACCTCAGATATGCAGATGACATCACCTTTATGGTAGAAAGTGAAGAGAAACTAAAGAGCTTCTTGATGAAAGTGAAAGAAGAGAGTGAGAAAGCTAGCTTAAAAGTCAACATTCAAAAAACTCAGATCATGACATCCGGTCCCATCACTTCATGGTAAATAAATGGGGAAACAATGGAAACAGTGACAGACTTTATTTTCTTGGGCTCCAAAGTCACTGCAGATGGTGATTGCAGCCATGAAATTCAAAGAAGTTTGTTCTTTGGAAGAAAAGCTATGATCAACCTAGACAGCATATTAAAAAGTAGAGACATTAGTTTTCCGACAAAGGTCCATCTAGTCAAAGCTATGGTTTTTCCTGTAGTCATGTATGAATATGTGAGCTGGACTATAAAGAAAGCTGAGCACCAAAGAATTGATGCTTTTGAACTGTGGTGTTGGAGGAGACTCTTGAGAGTTCCTGGACTGAAAGGAGATCAAACCAGTCAATCTTAAAGGAAATTAGTCCTGAATATTCATTGGAAGGACTGATGCTGAAGCTGAAACTCCAATACTTTGGCCACCTGATGCAAAGAACTGATTCATTTGAAAAGACCCTGATGCTGGGAAAGATTGAAGGCAGGAGGAGAAGGGGATGACAGATGATGAGATGCTTGGATGGTATCACTGACTCGATGGACATGAGTTTGAGCAAGCTCCAGGAGATGGTGATGAACAGGGAAGCCTGGAATGCTGCAGTCCATGGTGTTGCAAAGAGTTGGACACGACTGAGCAACTGAACTGAACTCAACAGTCTTTTTTTATTTTTACACATTTCTTTCTTGTTCTCTGATTTTTTTCCTTTACAATAACTTTGTGGATGCAATTACTTCTTTCCTCATATGTCTGGGGATATACCTAATTTTATTCCACTCCCTTACTATTTCTATTCCTCCTAGTTATTTCTTTTCCTGTATTTTGTTTTTTGGAGGGTGGAGGGGAGAGTGCTTTCATTATAGCTCTGATGATCCTTGGCTGTCTGTTAATGAGAATCCCACATTCATGTTCAAGGCTTACCTTCTGGTGGGCCTATTGGAGAGCTGTCAGATAAGGTCCCCCAGCTGTCGATTCTGTAGTTCTTTTCTCTTAGGTGGATTGGTTTTCCCAGAGAGGAGTCTTCCTTTCTTCTGCCTGGGGTAGGTTAAAGCCCTGTAGAGGAAGGGGCCAGGAATAGCATTTTAGCACCCAGACGTTTACAAAATTCCAATTTTTTTTTTAATACAACACCTGGTATTTAGCTGTGCTCTGGTATCTAGACTTCAGAATCTTTTCTTACCAGATAATAAATCTCCAATAGGGGTGGAGATGGAATCATTGCCTGGCTGAATAGACTAGTGAGGAAATCTGGGGTACTTAACTATTCTTTATGTAAACTATCACCACCCCTGCCCAGCCTCCAGTTCCTGAACCACTCTGGACCCTGCAGCAAAACCCAGCACATTTTCCAGTAGTCTTCCCACACGCCATGGGCATTTAACAGAGTGGAGAAAGTTGTAGCCTAAGTCATTTCCAACGGCCCCTCCAGGTTCCATTTTCCAAAATTTTGTTGACATCTTTGGTCTGATGTCATCTCTTCTCCCATTCATTTTGTCCATATGCATTTGTACCTGTTTAATTCCTTTATCATCACTTTATTGGGATTTCTGGAGGGAGCAAAGACAGACTTTATGTTCTGTCAGTTTTCAATCTAAGTCCCTTTGTACCAAACAATGTTTTGGTACTTCCCCATTTGGGGAAGGGCTTCCCTGATAGCTCAGCTGGTAAAAAATCTGTCTGCAATGCAGCAGACCCCAGTTTGATTCCTGGGTTGGGAAGATCCCCTGGAGAAGGGATAGGCTACTCACTCCAGTATTCTTGGGCTTCCCTTGTGGCTCAGCTGGTAAAGAATCCACTTGCAATGCGGGAGACTTGGGTTCGATTCTTGGGTTTGGAAGATCCCTTGGAGAAGGGAAAGGCTACACACTCCAGTATCCTGACCTGGGGAATTCATGGAGTATATAGTCTATGGGCTCACAAAGAGTCAGACACACTGAGTAACTTTCACTTTCACTTTCAGGCTGTTCACTGCAGCCTGAGGGCTTCTGCAGTTGTGGCCCTCAGGCTTTTCTCTAGTGTTGCTGCAGGCTCTAGAGCAGGAAGGCTCAGTACTTGCAGTGCCAAGGCTCTCTAGTTGTGGTACACGAGCTCTGGAATGTGGGCTCAATTGTTGTGTGTGAGCTTAGTTGCCCTAAGTCATGTGAGATTGAACCTGTGTCCCCTGAATTGTAAGATGGATTTTTTTTTTTTTGTAGCTACTGGACCACCAGGGACATCTCTGTAATTTCCCTGAAGCAAATATATTTTGTGGCTCTATTTCCAACAGCATCATGTGCTTGGCATATAAGAAGTGCTTAAGACATAAACATGTATTTAATTTGTGTTAAAACTAGGAGGAGAGGAGGAGCCAGAAACAAAAGATGATGGAGATGGAGAAGCAGAGACATGTTTTCACCCACTGAGAGAGTGACAGAGTTCAGATGGGAGTGCCAAGGACCCCCAGGAGCAGAACAACGCCAAGGAAAGCCCTCAGTCCCTCTGAATTGGGGCAGACCAGCCCTCTCCCTAGCATCCCTGATCTCAGGAAGTTCATGGCTCTGCAATTTGGTTGCTGTCCATCTTCCTTTCCATCCAGTGGGAATCCCAAGAAGAGACAGGCCAGGAAGCATTTGTCAATGAGGGTGGTTGAGTTGAGTGGGCACCAGCCTTGACAACAGAGTCAGGCTAGGCTTAGAGAACTGGCTCCTTTTAAATGAAATGCCAATTTGAAATAAAAACCTCTGAGGTTTTTTTTTTTTTTGCTTGTTTTTTGGTTTCTTTTGTTTTAATTTGTTTTTACATTCCCCCACAAATGGTAATAAGTTTATTATCCAACAATACCAATAGCTCAAAGTCAAGCAGTAATGAAAGTGGATGGTCCACCTCTCCACTACATCAGCAAAGAGGGAAGCTCTTTCCATGTTGCCTCCTTCTGTTCTTGGGAATCGTGACTGCTTAGACTGGATGCTCTTATGGTACCTAGATGGCTGCTGAAGGTCAATTTAGAAAAATTAGTATTGTTATGGTTATTCAAACATTCAGTCGTGTTTGACTCTTTGCAATCCCATGGACTGCAGCATACCAGGCTTCCATGTCCTTCACCATCTCCTGAAGCTTGCTCAAATTCATGTCCATTGCATCGGTGATGCCGTCCAACCATCTTGTCCTCTGTCGTCCCCTTCTCCTTCTGCCTTCAATCTTTCCCAGCATCAGGGTCTTTTTCAATGGCTCTTCATGTCAGGTGGCCAAAGTATTGGGGTATCTTCTCTTACAAAATTACCAGAAGTTCTTGAAGGGAGGGGACTGGGAAGTTGTTGTTTATTGGGTACATAAGTTCAGTGTAGATAGATGGAAAATGTTCTGGAAATGGGCTGCATAACAATGTGAATGTATTTAATGCTACAAAAGGATACACTTATATCTGGTTAAGGTGGTAAATTGTATGTTATGTATATATTACCACAATTTGTAAATCTTTATGGAATCTTGACCTCTTAACTTTGGATGGCTTTTGAATCCAGATGCCTTACTTCTTTATTTTTTAAATAACTTTATTTATTCCTTTATTTGGCTGTGCTGAGTCTTTGTTGCTGCACAAGCCCTTCTTTGGCTGCAGTGAGCAGGGGCTTCTGTCTAGCTGCGGTGCACGGCCTTCTTACTGCAGCGGCTTCCCTGTTGCAGAGCCCAGGCTCTAGAGCACGGACTCGGCAGTTGTGGCCCACACGTTTAGTTGCCCTATGGTATGTGAGATCTTCCTGAGCCAGGGATCAAAGCTGTGTTTCTTGCATTGGCAGACGGATTCTTTACCACTGAACTACCAGGGAAGCCCAAGAGGCCTTACTTCTAATCTCACTGTCACCTAGAAAGCTGAGCGAAAAGGCAGAAATGCTACCCATCTGTCAGGTACTGAAAGTTCTGGAACCCAGCAGAGAGTCCCCACTGCTTAAAGCCACACCTGACACATGGTGAGGGCTTGTAGCCTGCATCTCTGAATGGGTTTTCAAGTTGAGGGAAGCATAGCTTCATCTGTAGAGAGTGGGGGGCTGAGGCCTTAGTTTCTCGGTGTTAAAGCTAAAGACGCTTCTAGAAAGGCTGGAGCAGTTTTCTACCTCGGTGCTAAGAACATTTAGTGCCGTGGGTCTATCCTGTGCCCCACGGCATGCTAAGTGTCATTCCAGTCTCCACCTGCTAGATGTTGGTGGTACCATTCCCCAGCTGGGACAACCCCAAACGTCTCCAGACATTGCCAAAATCCCCTGGGGGACACAATTGCTAGGTTGAGAACTGTTAGGCCAAAAGTGACGATGCTATTCACAAACTATAAGAATCTCAGTGCCCGTTTTTCATCGCTGACATTGGCTTCTCCTACTGCAGAGAAAAGAAAAATACTTACCCTATTATGTCATGTGTGGAATATTGACTGTGTGCCAGACACTGTGGCAGCAAATTCACTATCTCATTGAGTCTTTTGGAAAACTCACTGATATATTGGGTTGGCCAAAAAGTTCATTTGGGCTTTTCCATAAGACGTTATAGAAAACTCCGAATGACCTTTTTGCCAACTTTGTAAGTATTCTTGCTGTTGTTGTTGTTCAGTTGCTAACTCATGTCTGACTCTTTGCTACCCTATGAACTGCAGCATGCCGGGCTTCCTTGTCCTTCAGCGTCTCCAGGAGTTTGGTCAAACTTGTATCCAGTGAGTTGGTGTTGGTGGATCATACAGTAAAGAATTTGCCTGCAATGCAGGAGACACAGGTTCGATCACTGGGTCAGGAAGATTTCCCAGAGAAGACAATGGCAATCCACTCCAGTATTCTTGTCTGGAGAATTCCATGGACAGAGGAGCTAGATGGGCTACAGTCCATGGGGTCGCCAAGAGTCGGACATGACTGACTAATGCGTTCAGTAAATATTAGCAGCCTCATTTTACAGATGAGGAAACTAGGTTGAGATGTGCTTGTTCCAGCTTGTGGAACTATTACATTGTGAAACCCGGGTTCCACTGAAGGTCTGTCCCCTTTTATGACAGCCTTTGCTTTTTGTTTTTTTCTTTCAGTTTAACTTATATAATGATGTTTCAGATATGTGGTGTGGAAGGATGTTAACAGCCACCCGCAAAGGTGGGTAATGTTCTGTTGCCCACTCAGTAGCTCTGACTCTGAGATAAAGTCTCAGTGAAATAGAAGGGGAGGGGTAAATTGGGAAATTGGGATTGACACATACATGCTACTATACTTAAAATAGATAAACAACAAGGACCTACAGTATAGCACAGGGAAGTCTACTCAGTATTCTGTAAAGGCCTATATGGGAAAATAATCTAAAAAAGAGTACACAGGGACTTCCTTGGTGGCCAAGTGGTTAAGAATCTACCTTGCAATGCAGGGGACTCGGGTTCCATCCCTGGTTGGGAAAGCTAAGATCGCAGATGCCTTGGAGCAACTAAGCCTACGCCCTGCAACTCCTGAGCTCACACACTCTGAAGCCCATGTGCCACAGCTAGAAAGTCCACACGATGCCACAAAAAATCCTGTGGACCGCAACAAAGACCCCTCGCGGTCTAATAAATAAATATTAAAAAACCCCAGTGTACCCCAAAAGCAAATACATAAACAAATTTTAAACACAAAAAACAAGCCAAAGTTAAAAAAAAAAGAAAGGCTATATGTTGATGTATAACTGACGCTGGGAAAGACTGAAGCAAAAGAAAAAGGGGACGGCCGAAGATGAGATGGTTGGATGGCATCACTGACTCAATGGACATGAATTTGAGCAAACTCCGGGAGATTACAGAGGACAGAGGAGCCTGGGGGGCTTCAGTCCATGGGATCATGAAGAGTCGGACACATGATAGTTATTTTTAAAAAGTCTGTATAAATTAGGAGATTCAACACGTTTCTGCATCTCTGGCGAGGCTGCTGGGAAATTGGCCCAACAGCCGCCCCCTTTCCAGTTGTAATGATGCTAGACTGTCCTTTCACCAGCAGAGGGCAGACCAGTGGTCCCGATCGACAGAAGTGGGCAAAGCAAACTGTTCTTGAAGGTTTAGAACAGAGAGGGAAACGATTTCAAGAAAATGGTACTGTCATCACTTCCTTGTCCAGAGGTGGGGCCTTTTTAATAATTTTGTGGGCAATATGTTTAATCATCCTATTCCTTTAAAAATGCACAACCTTCTTCCATAAAGAGAATTTGAAATTTTTTTTTTTCTTGAGAACCTAAAGTTTGAAGACCATCTTAGCTTTGTTGTCCTATTTTTGACATTTCATTTTGAAAAGCAAATTCATTTATTTTTGGCTGCGCTGGGTCTTCATTGCTGTGTGCGGGCTTTCTCCAGTTTTGGAGAGTGGCAGCCACTCTCTCATTGAGATGTGTGTGCTTCTCGTTGCGGTGGCTTCTCTTGTTGCGGAGTGTGGGCTTCAGGGCGTGTGGGCTCAGTGGATGTAACACAAAGGCTCAGTTGCTCCACGGCCTGTGGGATCTTCCCAGACCAGGATTGAACCCATGTCCGCTGCATCAGGCAAGTCCCGATGTTTCATTTTTAAGTCTGTTGCCATTGTGAAATACTATTGAGAAGGGGAGGGTTTCCTCTGCATTTTCCTTTCTCCGGGGCTCCATGCCATGACTGCCACGTGGGGCCATGTGTTCACATTCCCGCATCCACCACGGCAAGGTGCTGAATCCTTGCCTTGGTGATGGATGGAGTGAAGAGGGTGTCTTCACAGCTGTCTTCATTCACAGAGCAGAGAATCACCCACAGAACCTTCAGCCAAAATTCTGTCCAGGATGAAACTCTAATGCATTTAATAAAATCATCCCTCTTACATGCCTGCCTGCATGAAAATCCCAGGAAGGGTGAACAAAACCTAAGGTGTCTCCAAGAAATAGGCTTTCACCTGCTGCCTGGCCCTTCTGCCAGCTCCTTGTAATGTGTTCTGTGTCTGGCAGAGCATATCCATCATGATAAACTATTAATACCGAGGCTTTTCCTTTTCTGTCCATGTTATCCCTGGCCTTTTCTTTCTCTCTCTCTCTCTCTGTCTCTCTCTCTCTTTTTTTTTGGCTGTCCCACATCATGTGGGATTTTAGTTCCCCGATCAGAGATCGAACCTGCATTGGAAGCATGAAGTCTTTATTACTGGACAACTGGGGAAGTTCAAAGACCAGCATTTTCAAAATCTCTTCTGAATGGAGTGGTGGAGGGCACTAAATATTGGAGGTACTTCTCTCCCCTCTTACCAAATGTGTCTGATTTTGTTCTGAGTTTAAGGTTACTGCTAAGGCTAGGACAGTGGTCATTTGGGGAAATCCAAAGGACGTCACAGATTCTATTTGTTTGATGAGAGGAAAGTTCCCACTCTGAGCAACGGTTTTCCTCCAGAAACAGCCCACGTATTTGATTTGTGAGTTTCATGTCATGGTAGAGCAATTAGTTCCTTGCAAACAATACAAAAGGACAAAAGTTTCAAGGTTTGGAATTGCCATGGCAACGCCTCAGATTCCTTTTGATGGCAGGTCTCAGTGTGATAAGAATTGGTCTTGCCGTGCCTCTGAAATTGGCCGAAGCCTCAGGACTCACGGCATCACCCTATTGGTGCACAGAGTGAATTTTTGCAGCTCCCAGAGCAGAGTCTCCCATGATATGGGGATAGTTGCTCCCCCCCCCCCCCGCCGCCAGATATGCATTCAGGTCATAATCTCTGGAATCTGTGAATGCAAGCTTATTTGGGGAAAGGGTCTTTGCATATTTAAGAATCCTGGATTTTGATTGGGCCCTAAATCCAAAGACAGTCGTCCTTATAAGAAGAAGGCAGAGAAGATTTGAGACACAGATGCAGGGAGGGCATTCACATCAACACAGGGGCAGGGATTGGAGCGATGCTGCCAGAAGCCAGAGGATGCCAGGAGACACCAGAAGTCGGCAGGGACCAGGAAGGATCCTGCCCTAGGCCTTCAGAGGAAGTATGGTTCTGCTGACACTCCAATTTCCGGTTTCTGGCTTTCAGAACTGTGAAAGAATACATGTCTGCTTTTTTTTTTTTTTTTTTTTAACATATTTGTTTATTTTTGGCTGTGTTGGGTCTTCATTGCTGTGTGGGCTTTTCTCTAGTTGTGGCGACTGGGAGTTAGTCTCCAAATGCGGTGTGTGGGCTTCTCATTGAGGAGTCTTCTCTTGTCATGGCGCACGGGCTCTAGAGCATGGGGCTTCCGCAGTTGTGGCTACCGAGCTCTGGAGCCATAGGCATGGTCGTTGTGGGACATGGCCTCAGTTGCTGTGTGCCATGTGGGATCTTCCCAGATTAGCGATCGAACTTGTGTCTCCTACATTGTCAGGTGGGTTTTTTACCACTGGGCCACTAGGGTAGCTGCACTTGTCTGCTTTTTAAGTCCCCCAGTCTGTGGCACTTTGTATGGCAGTCACAGGAAATTGATACCACGGGTCACTTCTACTCTCCCAACCCATGCCTCTCCTTATAGAGAGCCATTGACTGAAGAATGTGTGGTTTTTCTTAAGAAAACTAAAATAAAGCAGTTTTGGACTTTCCCAGGGGTACAGGGGATGGGAGTCCACCTGCCACTGCACAGGCCATGGGTTTGATCCCTGGTCCACGATGATTCCACATGAGGAGGAATAACCTAAGCCCACGCACCACAACTCCTGCACCCTCAAGCCCTGGAGCATGTGCTCTGCATCAAGAGAAGCCATGGCAATGAGAAGCCCACGCACAGCAGCTAGAGAAAGCCTGTGCATAGCCATAAAGACCTAGTGCAGCCAAAAGCAAATAAATAAATAAAAAAAAATAAAAGCAGTTTTGGATGAGCCCCCCCAGCCACCTAGATGATCAGAATCAGCTCTGGGGTCAGCAGGCTCTGCTTGGGCTGCGAGTTCTCATTCTGGGTGTCTTGAGAACATCCCTCATCTAACAATAGCTTTAAGTACCTACAGCTCCTCTTGGTTTTCTCCTGTCCTTCCCTTTACCAGAAGCTTATCTGAAAGCAAGTTTCATCACTACTACTCCTTTCTCACTCTGGTCAGAATCCTTTATGTAGCCTCGTACACGGTTTCCATGGAAATGAGAGGTTGAGCTAGAACCATGCCAACGTGCATGTAAACTTCAGAATTAAACAAGGGCTATTGTTTTTGCCTGCCATGGGATTTCACTCATTGTGAAGGTGTCGGAGGGGATTTTGGAATGCATGTCCTTAACTTCCTGTTTGTCTACCATATTCCAGCCCACCTAGTGAAGGAAGCATAGAGTGGCCTGGGAACACCCCAGATCTTCTCATCCCTCATTCTGCAGGCTTTCTTTTAGCTTTGGCACGTGCATGTACATGTCAACAGGTGAAGTGAGATTTGCTGTAAATAAGCAGATGGTGGCCCCAGGGTAGGCTGTGGGAGAGAGGAGCGTTCTAGCAGGGGATGTCAGAGGCAGAGCCTTTATGAGTCGGAACTCATCCTTTGTAGGGGCGTCAGATCCAGTGAGTGAGAGAAACAAGGGGATGCAAGACTGTGTGCTTTTCCTTGTGACCCTTAGCACAGGGGTCCGGAGTTCACACCTGCTTCCAGCTGGTCCCAAAGGCACAGCCTTGGAAATGCACAGATTTCTCCAGGATGCTTTAGTCATAGGGGAAGCAGACTGTAACCAGTCCTCTAAATGGCTCCCAGTAATGAGCCGAGTGTCTGGTGGGGCAGCCTGGGTGAGCATTCTGAGTCACTACAGCTCTGCATATTCCCTTCATGGAAGATGCCACCTGGTAACTCTTGCTTCAGGGTTGATGGGGTGTAGGTGGGGTGACCATATTATTACCCACACTGGAGC
This sequence comes from Antilocapra americana, assembly GCA_007570785.1. Lineage (NCBI taxonomy): Eukaryota > Metazoa > Chordata > Mammalia > Artiodactyla > Antilocapridae > Antilocapra > Antilocapra americana. The sequence continues at coordinate 25,023,607 of ML663557.1, forward strand.
ACTTTTCATAGTGGAAGGAGCCACTATTAATTATCCTAGGACCATAAGCACAGTTGGAACTGTCCCTGGCAAAGAGGGTAACAGCTCTAGGTGGACTGTACTCAGGTCTACCATAGATCTCAGCATTAAAGTGCCCTCCGACTCTGGGCACGGACCTCTGCTTCTTTTGCTTTTTTTAATTTGTATGTCTGTGCTGGGCCTTAGTCGTAGCATGCAGGATCTTTAATTGTGGCATTTGAATTCTTAGTTGTGGCATGTGGGATCTAGCTCCCCAACCAGGTCTTGAATCCTGGCCCCCTGCATTGGGAGCACAGATTCTTAGCCACTGGACCACCAGGGAAGTTGAATCTTCTCTTTTATATCTTCTGTATCCCTAACCAGTGCTGTCCAGTGGAGTTTTATGTAATGATGGGAATGTTGTGGATCTGTGCTGTCCAATACAATAGCCACTAGTCACATGTGTTTACAGAGTACCTGAAATGTGGCTAAGGAATTAAAGTTTTATTTAATTTTAATTAATATAACGATAAATGACCATATGTGCTTTGAGGCTACTCTGTTGAATGACGCAGACCTAGATGATTTCAGCCAGTGTCATGATTTTAAATATCATCTGTAGGGGACTTCCCTGGTGGTCCAGTGGCTAAGACTCTGAACTCCCAATGCAGGGGGCGTGGGTTCAATCCCTTGACAGGGAGTTAGATCCCATATGCCACAACTAAGACCTGGCACAGCCAAATAAATATTAATAAATAAATAAATGCCATCGGCAAGCCCTGATTCCCAAACTGGTGTAGCTGGCCCGATCTTTCTGCTAAAATCCAAACTGAAGATGTGGAGAAATTAGAATCCTTGTGCATTGCATATAGGGATGTAAAATGGTGCAGCTGCAGTGGGAAATGGCAGGGCAGTTCTTTGAAAACGTAAACAGGATTACCGTATGATTCAGTAATTCTACTCTGAAATGCATATCCAGAAGAACTGACAACAGGAACTCAAACAGATACTTGTCCACCCAAGTTCATAGCAGTGTTACTCACAGTAACCAATGAGTGGAGGCAACCCAAGTGTCCATCAGTGGATGAATGGAGAACTAAAATGAGATTCTTACTCACACTGGAATATTATTCAACTTTGAAAAGGAAGGGAATGTTGACATGCTACAATGTGACTGAGGCTTGATGACATGCTGGGTGAAATAAGCCGGTCACAAAAGGACAAATACTATATGATTCCTCTTACATGAGATTCTAGACTAGTCCAATTCATAGAGACAAAGTATCAATAGAATGGTGATTGCTAGGAGCTGGGGAGAAGGGGGTGGAGTAATAGGTACAGAGTATCAGCTGGAGAAGATATAAAAGTGCCAGAGAGGGATGGTGGTGATGGTTGTACAACAATGAATGAATTAAATGACACAGAACTACATACTTTAAAGTGGTTAAAGTGGTAAATTTTGTTATTTATATTTACTACATTAAAAACCCCTAATCCTCTGATAATCCCTCCAAACACACTCCTTCTTCAGACTTCCCATCTCAATTTTTTAAAAATAAAGAACCTTTAGATTGGCACATTAAAAAAATTTTTTTTAACTTTTTAAATAAATATATTTATTTATTTTCTTTACATTATTGTGTTGATTTTGCCATACATTGACATGAATCTGCCATGGGTATACATGTGTTCCCCTTCCAGACAACAATATAGTATACTAACGCAAATATATGGAATTTAGAAAGATAGTAACGATAACCCTGTATGCGAGACAGCAAAAAATTTTTTTGAAAAATCTATTGATTTATTAGTTTTGGCTGTGCTGAGTCTTTGTTTCTGGACAGGCTTTTCTCTGGTTGTGGCAAGCGGGGCCTCCTCTCTAGTTCAGGTGTGTGGGCTTCTCACTGCAGTGGCTTCTCTTGGTGTGGAGCATATGGGCTCCAGAGCGCAGGCTCAGTACTTGTGGCACACGGGCTTAGTTGCTCTGAGGCTCATGGAATCTTCCTGGGTCAGGGATGGAACCCATGTCTACTGCATTGGCAGGCAAATTCTTTACCACTGAGCCACCAGGAAAGCCCTCCCTCCCCTCAATCTCAACTAATACTGACTGTTTTTCCATTAGTCAGAGCCAAAGACTGCTTCTCCGTTCAGCACGTTGGTAAGTCTTCTTGGTGGTACCTTCAAATATGTGCATTTAGAATCTCACCACGTGTCACATCACCCAACACACTGGTCCATGTTCATCCCTCTGCACACATCTCCACTAGCTTTTCACATCATTGCGAGTGATGGCATGCCTTTACTTGGACCACAAACCCTGTATCATCTGTACCCTGAGGTTACCTCCCTGACTTCCCCTCCGACTGCTCTCTCTGTTCCACAGGCCTCCTGATGTCCAGACACCTCGGGAATATCTCTGCCTCAGGGCCTTGGCCCCTGCCCTCCCCTCTGCCTGCATGACCTCTGCCCAAATCTCCCTGGCTTGCTCCCATTTCTAAGACTTGCATCCACATTTCAGTGAGCTCTTCCTAGACCACTCTGGAAAAATTTCAGCATCCTCCCAATACTTCCTGCCTTCCTTGCCAGCTTTAGGTTTTTTTTTTTTTTTTTTTTTTTGCATTCACATGTAACATTATTTACCATAATAATGCTACATGTTACAAGGGTTCTTCTTGATCCTTGAAGAACGTGGGGCTTGGGGGTGCCAATCCTCCTCACAGTCAAAATCCACATGTGACTTATGGTTTGCCCTCCAATACACATGGTCTCTCTGTATCCCCACTTGGGTATCCACAGATTTAGCCTACTGAGACTCCTGTGGGACTGTACTATTAAAAAAATCAGCATGTAAGGGAACCCATGCAATTTGAAACTGCATTGCTGGAGGGCCAATTGTATATATTTTATTTACCTTATATTTTTGGTCTTCCTTGCTGAAATAGATGATGCGCTTTGTTTGTTTGCTTGCTTGTTTTTGGTCAAGCTATGTGGCTTGCGGAAACTTAGTTTCCTGACCAGGGATCAAACCCATGCGCCCTGCAGTAGAAGCATGGAGTCCTAACCACTGGACTGCCAGGGAATCCCCTGAAATACATGATGTTTAAGGCAGAGGTTTCAAATTAACGTGGCTGTCTGTTTTTCTCCCAGTGCGCAGATCAGTCCAGTACCTGATATATAGTTGGCACTCAATAAATAATCGTTGAATAAATGAAAGAAAATCCAGATGTTTAGGGAGTTGCATAGGATTCATATCTTTTAGGAAACCTTCTCTGATTGATGCATATCTAACCTAACCTCTTTATATGCATTCAACCTTCTCTGTGTGCTCAGTTGCTTTGTCGTATCCAACTCTTTGTGACCCCATGGACTATCGCTCACTGGGCTCTTCTGTCTGTGGGGATTTCCCAGTCAAGAATACTGGAGTGAGTTGCAATTTCTTCCTCCAGGGGATCTTCCTGACCCAGGGATCCAACCTGTGGCACCTTTATAAGCTTGGCTTTCATTTCATTTAAGCCAGTGATTCTCAACCAGGGGTAATCGTGCCCAGTCAGGGGTCTTTTTGGCAATATCTAGAGACAGCCTGTCACAAGGGTGGAGGAGTGTTCTGGTATCTCTAATTGGCAGGGGCAAGAGATCTTGCTAAACCTCCTCCAGTGCCCAGGACGGCTCCCCGCAGTGAAGAGTTGTCCAGACAAAGTGTCATATATGCTAAGGTTGAGAAACCCTGATGTAACCTAACCATGTTAGGAGTTATCTAGTCTGTACTTAGTAAGAGGTGAGTTCCTTGATGGCTGTTACAGCTTATCGTGTCCTCTAAAAAAAAGACATGTTAAAGTCCTAAACCCTAGTATCTCACATATGCCCTTCTCTGGAAATCTGGAACGCTGATTGCTGGCAGCCTCCAAAGCTGGATGAAGTCAGGAAGGATTCTCCTTGGGAGCCCTTAGGGAATCCACGGCCCTGCCAACACCTTGATTTTGGAGTTCTAGCCTCCACCCAAATTTTTGTTGTTTTATTACTATTATTGTTATGTTTTTGGCTGCACTGGCTCTTCCTTGTGGCATAGACTTCTCTAGCTGTGGCATGCAAGCTTAGAGGTTTTGGGTTTGTGGAATCTTAGTTCCCCGACCAAGGATCAAACTCGAGTCCCTTGCATTGGAAGGCAGATTCTTAACCACTGGGCCACTGGAGAAGTCCCTTGCTATTTTAAGACATCCAGTTTTTGGTTTTGTGTTGGACAGCCCTCGGAAACTACTGCAAGGGCAGACCCAGTGCTAAACCCAAACCTGATCTGAGTGGGACAATCAAACTGGTTTCTTGGAAAAATGAGAGACTGCCAGGATGGAGTTGACATCCTACTGAGTAAGGAGAGACAAGATGTCCTGTCTCTTGAGTACTTATGGGTCAGCTGACCAAGGGCACATGTATAATACGTGTTCAAATCCATCAGCTAACAAAGCCTTTCTCGGGAAAATTACCCCAGCACAAAATGTTTTTTTTTTTTTTTTGGCTAATATTAACTTTGGTTCTCTGTCAGACCCGTGGACATAAAAACAAGGAGATCCCATAAATCCCACCAAGCTTGTCGTAGCTGCCACATTGTTGTTCAGTTGCTATGTCGTGTCTGACTCTTTGCAACCCCATGGACTATAGCCTGATAGGCTCCTCTGTCCATGGGATTCTCCAGGCAAGGATACTGGAAAGAAAGTGAAAGTGAAAGTCACTGGGTCGTGTCTGACTATTTGCGACCCCATGGACTATACAGTCCATGGAATTCTCCAGGCCAGAAAACTGCAGTGGGTAGCCTTTCCCTTCTCCAGAGGTCTTCCCAACCCAGGGATCGAACCCAGGTCTCAGATTCTTTACCAGCTGAGCTACTAGGGAAGCCCAAGAATTCTGGAGTGGGTAGCCTATTCCTTCTCCAGCAGATCTTCCTGACCCAGACATTAAACCGAATCTCCTGCATTGCAGGTGGATTCTTAACCAACTGAGCTATGAGGGAAGCCCTAAGAATACTGGAGTGAGTTGCTACTTCCTTCTCAAGGAGATCTTCTGGACCCAGGGACTGAATCCACTTCTCCTGTGCTGGAGGCAGATTCTTTACCACCGAGTCACCAGAGAAGTCCAGCTGCCACATTATGCCCTGATGAAACTTCTAGTGGCTAAAGTTATCCCTCTTCACCCATGAGTGGGAAGGACTTTCTGAAGAGCACTGGCCCACCGTGGAGACACTTGTTGTGGGGCATTTTCTGAAGGCTCGTTGGTGCTAATGAAGGGTAGAGCTTTCTATATGATTATTTCTTTAAAAAAATGGGAATGATTTTTAAATAAACAAAGGTCTGGATTTAAGGGCTACTTAGTGTTCCAGGACCAAGATGAATGGTGAGTAGCAAGTTTTCATGAAGATCTTCTATAGCCCGATTAGCCATGCTGGGATTCCAGAGAGATAATGTCTTTTCACATAGAAAACATCCTATTGATTTCCTGTTAGTATTATCCCCAAAATGTGCAGTATATCTATGGAGCAGAGACAATCTTCCATCAGTTGCTTTATGGGAAGAGAATGGTTATTGTATCTCTTCCCATAAAATATAATCTCTTTTCCTCTTCCAAAAATCTACCCGTCCCTCTGGGAATTACCAGTTGTAATCTGTGGAAGTGAATTGATTTTTCTTTTCTTTTCTTCTGCATGTGCTGGTATTTTTATATTTGGCTTTTCTACATTTTCTCATTGTTCTCTGGAGTCTGGCTTTTTCAGATTGTTATTTGAGCTTGTCTAAAAATTCTTTCTGAAAAATCAGTGCCATTGAAACAAACGCAGGGTTGGGGTGCTAGCAACTGTGTGACTTGTTCAGATGGGAGGTGCCCCTCCCCCATCCTCCACTGGGGGCTGCTGTTTGCCTAGTTAGGATTTAGGGACACTGAGAGGTTGTCTAGCGTATTCCAACAGGATAAAAATGGAAAACCCCCAAATCATTGAAGGAAGCAAGTGCTCTTTCAGCATCGACTCTGGGCATCTCTTCAGGATCAGAAGCAAAGTCCTTCATATTTAATTTACTATTATTACTTTTTTTTACTTTCTCGGCTACGCTGGGTCTTAGTTGCAGCATGCAGGATCTTGTAATTGCAGCATGTGGGATCTAGTTCCCTGAGCAGGGATCAAACCTGGTCCCCTCCCTGCGTTTTGAATGAGAGTCTTAGCCAGTGGACCACCAGGGAAGTCCCCAGCCCTTCAAATCTAAATATTATGCTCTGAGCAGCACATCCTAACCTAGTGAATTTGGACCAGAAGCCCCCAGCAAAGCAGTCTTGTCCAGACTTTACAGATGGGGGTCTGCAAATGCTGGTTCCAGCTGCAAAGCCTATACTTGGGTTCTTTCTTCACCTCTTTTTAAATGTAAACCCTCCCTCCACTCAGATTGTAAAGAATCTGCCTGCATTTTAGGAGATCCGGGTTTGATCCCGGGGTTGAGGAGATCCCCTGGAGAAGGGCATGGCAACGCACTCCAGTATTCTTGCCTGGAGAATCCCATGGACAGAGGAGCCTAGTGGGTTACAAAGAGTCAGACATGATTGAGCTACTAACACTTTCTTTTTCACTCCTTCAGCTCTCCTATCTGAAATCCACCCCTTGAGATGTGAGCCCTCCACAAGCCCCTGGCCACACACAGAATTCCCATGGTATGTATGGATTGGACTGCACCTTCCCAGCCAGTGAGTAATTACAATTGCTTTTTATTCCTTGCTTATTGCATGTGCACTATTTTACAGCTCTGCAGTGGGCTGTGTCTTTAGGCTTTTCTCTTTTCTCACTCTTTCTACTTTTTCACTATGCCTGGAGCCAACCAATTTATTTTGCCCTATTGCCAGATGAATTGTTTTTTAAGCCTAAAACTATGTATTTATCTATGTATGATATAAATATAAATTTCATTGTTATGAGCTGAAAGGTGTCCTTTCCAAATTTGTTTGGTGAAGTCTTAACTCCTGGTACCTAAGAATATGACTTCATTTAAATTGGGTCTTCAAAAAAGTAATTAATCTAAAAAGAGGTCATTGGGGTGGGCCCTAATCCGGTATGATTTGTGTCCCTAAAAGAGGAGATTAGGACACACACACAGAGGGAAGACCATGTAAAGACCCAGAGAGAAGATGGCTGTCTATTAGCCAGGGAGAGAGGCTTCAGAAGAAAGCAACCTGCCTGCATCCTGATCTTGAACTTCTAGCTTCTAGAAATGTGATTTAGAGATTTTCTTGGTGGTCCAGTGGTTAATTAAGACCACCTTCCAATGAAGGGGGTGCAGGTTCGACCCCTGGTCAGAAAGCTAAGACCCTAGATGCCTCCTGGCCAAAAACCCCAAACCATAAAACAGAAGTAATATTGTAACAAATTCAATGAAGTCTTTAAAAATGGTCCACATAGGACTTCCCTGGTGGTACAATGGATAAGAATCCACCTGCCAATATAGGGGACGTGGATTTGATCCCCGGTCAGGAAAGATCCTTCAAGCCTTGGCAACTGCTGAAGTCCATTTGCCTAGAGCCTGTGCTCCACAGTAAGAGAAGGCACTGCAACGAGAAGCCCGTGCACCACAATGAAGGGTAGCCCCAGCTTGCCGCAACCAGGGAAAGTCCATGTGCAGCAACGAAGACTCGGTACAACCAAAGATAAAATAACCACAGTCCACGTAAAAAGAAAATCTTAAAAAACAAATTTCTGTGTTACAGGCCCCCCAGTCTGTGATTCTTTGTCATGGCAGCCCTGGCAAAGTGGTATAATCAATTAGTCACAAGACAGAGGTCAAATTTCTTGATGTTTGAAACTCGCTGTGTCTTTGTCCCACCCCACTTTCCAGTCTCTCTTCTTCCTGTTCCGCTCTGTCCTCCTGTTCCCCATCTGGTCAGCTCCTAGGCTCCTCCCATCCCAGACTCCCTCCTACCGTTCCCTCTTTGCACATTGTCTTCCCCGGCAGTGCTCACCTCCCTCTCTAGCTGTGCAGACCCACACCAGAGCCAAGCCAAGTCCAGCCCTTCCCCGAAGCTTCAGAGACACTCGATTAACTAGGAAAGAGGCATGGAGGTTTACTGTGGATCATGCAGTGGTTTTCAAACTGTGCCCCCAGGACCCTCTCTTGGGGGCTTTGGTGTGTAATGGGGGATGACAACAAAGCCATAGAGGTCAGGCTCCCCTTGGCATCCACTAACCAGAGCTTGGGACTTTGTCCTGTGTGATTCGCTTGTCCTTCTGTATATTATTCAAAAACTGTTCTGTGGGGGTGAAAATGATGCCTGAGATCTCCGCTGAAAACCCTACCCAGGATGGAATGACAACAAAATGTCCAAAAAAGTCATAGGAAGCTAATGGTCCTGCTCAGGAAACACTTAAGCAAACAAAGCCCGTAACGCTTTTTATCTAGATTTCCTAGAACTGTACTCATTGTGCGAGATAAACTCAATTATCAAAACTCATTGACTCTGAAAATGTAGCTTCCATATACACTTCTGCCTGTTGCAATTCATCAGACAGGCAGCTGTGACACCGTTAATGCAATCATTGCTTGCCGTGTTATTAATCTGTTTTCTAAGTATGATAGGAGGGCAGTTTGGATTCTCTGATACAGATGTGGACACTGGCCAGGTCACCTCTGGCCAGGGGTTTGCAGCACAATGACTTCATGAAGAAATCAATTTCTGTTCCCCTCGGCTGACCTTAGGGCCTTCTTCTCAGGCTTGCTTGTCTCAACTGTAATATAAAAATTAAATTTCAGTCTTTATGATTTATGCAGTGCTATTTCTTTCAGAAGTTTAATGGCACATCTTGTATGTTAGTGAAGTCCCAATGAGGCAGGGAGGGGCTGGGCTGTAATTATGTCTCTCTGAACATTAAGCTAAGGTCCTTCTCCAAAATTTAGACAAAATTTCCTTGGAGGTATTTTTTTTTTGCTTTCTTAAAAATTTTTTAATTGAAGTATAGTTGATTTATAATGAATTAATTTCTACTGTACACCAAAGTGATTTTATACACACACACACACACACACACACATATATATATACATGCATTCTTTTTCATATTCTTATCCATCCTGGTTTATCACAGGATATTGAATATAATTCCCTGTGCTATACAGTAGGATGGGCTTCCCTGGTGGCTCAGTAGTAAAGAATCCACCTGCAATCCTGGAGACTCGGGTCTGAGGGTTCAATCCCTGGGTCAAGAAGATTCCCTGGAGAAGGAAATGGCAACTCACTCACTCCAGTACTCTTGCCTGGGAAATCCCATGGAGAGAGGAGCTTGGCAGGCTACCATCCATGGGGTCGTAGGAGTCAGACATGACTTAGCAACTGAATTATCACCACTTACAGTAGGACCTTGTTGGGAGCTTGGGATAAGCAGATGCAAACTAGTATATATAGGATGGTTAAACAACAGAGTCCTTGGACCTTTTTGCTCCAGAGACCTGGCCAGAAGATTTCCCATCTGTAGGACTTAGTGCTTTCTTAAAGTAGCCTTTCAGTATGAAGCATCAAGCTGTGAATTTGCAGTGGATTTATTGAATCCCCATGAGACGAGTCATGAAAGAATGGTTAGATACTCCCCAGAGAATATACAAGTTTTCCCTCATTCTCTGCTCCCCTGAAACCACACCCCACCAATAAACACATAGCTTTTGAGTCTCAAATTCCTGGACTTCTTCAAAGAAATGGACAGTTCCCTTGGAATCAAGGTGAGGTTATTTATTTTGATGTAGATAGATGTATTGTTGCTATGCGAACCCCGTCTTCTCTCTGAAGGTATAATTCCTTTTCTTATAAAATTCCATAAGTGGATTCATAAGTCGGTGTCATCTACTCTGATTACTCTGTTTCATCAGCGATTCCTAGGCCATAGATTTCCTATGTTTCTGATCAGTTACCATGGATATGCTTTGGTCATCACAGTTCTTAGTAACCAGGAGTTGCGCTTTTGTGGACTTCAGTCCATTGTAAGAACCAACCTAAACAAAGCTCTCAGGAACAACCTTGTTTGTTTTTAATTCTTTTTTCATGAGAGTGGAAGAATTACAGATACAGGGGAAACAGTGGGGAGGAGGAGTGAAATAAATCCGCCATATGCTTGTTTATTATCAAACATTTGCCTCTCATCTTCCCTCAGAGCATACATTTCAAATGTAGTTGAAGCTTCAGAGCCATTTCCCTCTGAGGTGGCTGAGTTTGGGGGACCATTTCCATCACTGCCTTCCTCTCTTGATCATGCCCATCACAGCACAGCCTAATTACTTGTTTACCTATCTGTCTTCTCCCTTCCCCCAACTTGGCCGTGATGTTCCTGAGTGTGTGTGTGTGTGTGTTAGTCCCTCAGTCATGTCCGACTCTTTGTGGACTGTAGCCCTCTAGGCTACTCTGTCTTTGGAATTTTTCAGGCAAGAATAGTGGAATGGGTAGCCATTTCTCCAGGGAATCTTCCACTTCTCCAGGAAATCTTTCCAACTCAGGGATTGACCCCGGGTCTCCTGCCTTGCAGACAGAGTCTTTACTGTCTGAACCACCAAGGAAGCCCATTGCTAATATCCCCAAAGGAGTATAGGGTACAGGGTTCTCAGTATGAATGAATGAATGAATGGGTGAATGAATAAATAGATATTTTCTTGTATTTCTCATCTCTCACTCAGCTGACAAGTGCAGTTAGAAATCTAAGATCCCTTGCTTGAGACAGGGCTCCTCTGATTGTAAGAAAACACAGAAACACTCAAAGAATGGTGGTGGGAGAGGAAGGGGAGGGCTCGGCGCAGGGAAGGAGTCCAGGAAATGCTAGGTATGCAGACCCAGAAATTCCAGCAGTTAGAAGGCTGGTCTGATCCAGGGCTGCCCTGGTGATCTCAGGAGCAGTTTGTACGTTTTACTCTGGCTACTGCCATTAACACGAATCAGCTTCTCAAAGCCTCTCTGTTTCCCTTGCCTGTTTCTCACTCTTTACTCAACGTGTTTTCTGTCCTCTAGAGCTTCTGCTTGTCCATGCTTTCTTCTTCCTCATGACTTCAGGTGCACAAGACCCCCTGTGGCCTCTCTGACTTCTTTCTGTATTGCTATGTTTAAACTTCAACTTTGCATACTGACTGCCTTCTTCTCTCAGCCCTATAGTTTCTTTTTTTTTATATTAAGATGTAGTTGATTCACAATGCTGTGTTAATTTCTGCTGTAAAGGAAAGTGATTCACTTATATATATATATAATTTGTATATTCTTTTTCATATTCTCTTCCATTATCATCTATCACAGCGTATTGAACATAGGTCCCTGTGCTATGCAGTAGGACCTTGTTTATTCATTCTATATATACTAGTCTGCATCTGCTAATCCTAAACTCCCAATCCATCTCTCCCTCACCTGCCTCCTCCTTGGCAACCACAAGTCTGTTCTCTGTCTGTGAATTTGTTTCTGTTTTGTAGATAAGTTCATTTGTGTCATATTTTAGATTCCACATGTAAATCATATCATATTGCATTAGTCTTTCTCTTTCTGACTTACTTCACTTGGTACGATGATCTCCAGTTCCATCCATGTTGCTGCAAGTGGTATTATTTTGTCCTGTTTTGTGACTGAGTAGTATTCCATCATCTGTAGGCACCACACCATCTTTATCAATTCATCTATTGGTGGACCAGTCTTATAATTTCTTCTTCAAATGCTCAGAGCAACAGTCTAGCCTAATTCATCTTCCTCTGCAATGTACGGCCAATGGATTTGAGGTCCCCAGGTCAGAATACCCAGGGTCCAATCAGACATAGCTGGAGGTCAGTGCAATGTGCTAGAAAACATGGCTGCCCATGGCAACTGTCACCAAGGGATGTGGGCCTGGTCTCTGTAACACCCTGCACTGTGGAGTAGCCGTGTGTTCACGGCTGGGCCTCAGGTGGACCAGGAAAGGGCTGCTGAAGTCAGCTGAGGTAATTTCACATCTCTGACCCTTTCCAGGTGTTGGTCAAAGGACCCTAGGTTGGGCCAGCACACAGCATTCCTCTGTGCAGGGATTGGTCTGGGGATGGGTTTATCAGTCAGATTGATGATTCCCAGGGGAGGTAAGCAGAGCGCTGTTGGGCTGGAAAGATCCTTGTTCTCAGGGGTGGTTTCTCTTCTTTGGGACATTGTGTTGCACAGTGGGGAGGTCCAGAGCTTATGCAGCCATCCTTGCTTCTGGCTGGAGGAAGACATCACTGCCCAAGTGGACAGAACCCAGGGCAGGCCAGGGAAACATCCAGAGACCATGGCCCATGTAGGTCCTGAAGCCCACCCTCTCTTGACTGCCAGTCACGTGATCCAATGCATTTCCTGATTGTGTAAGCCAATTTGGGCTGTGTGTTTGTAATTTGCAGCTGCTTTACAGAGATGGAGGGGTAATAAGAGGGGAGAGTCCTTGGGCACGGGAGGCAGTGGGTTGCTGATGTTTCAAACGGTCAATGTCAGCAGGAGGAAGGCCGGTTTTACAGGTGGCCACCAAGGTCATCACACAGTGCTCTGAGCTTGGCGTGATGCTCCATGTTGCCATCCTGAGATTCCTAAAAATTTTTAAACAAGGGTTAGCATTTTCATCTTGCACAGATTTTAGAGCTTGCCCCAGGCAGGTGATATGATGTATGGTAAAGGACTTCTAAACCATAAACCACTATACATGGGACTTCCTTGGTGGTCCAGTGTGGTTAAGTCTCTGCGCTTCCACTGCAGGAGGCATGGATTCAACCCCTGGTCAGGGAACTAAGATCCCACATGCCATGTGGTGGACAAAATGATATAGTTTTGAAAAAAATTAAACTGTAAAGCACTATACAAAGCATTAATTGTTATTTAAAAGCCTCTCATCTCAGGGATAAAAGAGACTGTGTGGAACTCCCTTGTCTGGGGTCTTCCTGCTGGGAAATCTCCCATTCAAACAGTCTGACCGTCTGACCTGACCCAGGGAAACTGCACAGATGGGAACCTGCAGGTGAGTTCAGACCTTCTGAGAGACAGGTGGAGAATCTACTGCTCATAGAAGTATATTATCTGTCTCCATCGATGAACATTGGGGTACACGTGTCTCTTTCAATTCTGGTTTCCTTGGTATATATGCCCAACAGTGGGATTGCTGGGTCATATGGCAGGACTATTTGCAGTTTTTTAAGGAACCTCCACACTGTTTTCCATAGAGGCTGTACTAGTTTGCAATCCCACCAACAGTGTAAGAGAGTTCCCTTTTCTCCACATCCTCTCCAGCATTTATTACTTGTGGATTTTTCGATTGCAGCCATTCTGAGTGGTGTAAAGTGATATCTCATTGTGGTTTTGATTTGCATTTCTCTGATAATGAGTGATGTTGAGCATCTTTTCATGTGTTTGTTAGCCATTTTTATGTCTTCTTTGGCAAAACTAATAAAAAAATGTTTAATAATAAAAAAAAGAAGTATATTATCTGTCTCCAGAAGTTTAGGGAAGTATGTGGCCAAAGTTAAAATGTTTGTTTAATTGTTAAATAAGCAAGCAAAGCAAACACATGCGCGTGCACACATGCACACACACAGATTACCTTGTTTTTATTTAATTTTTATTTTATATTGAATGATTGTGTTAATTTCAGGTGTACAGCATAGTGATTTGGTTATACATATATACATATTTTTCTTTTTCAGATACTTTTCCCATGTATATTATTACAGAGTTATTACAGAGTAGAGTTCCCTGTGCTATACAGTTGTTGTTTAGTTGCTAAGTCATGTCCAACTCTTCTGCTGACCCCATGGACTGTAGCCCTCCAGGCTCTTCTGTCCATGGGATTTCCCAGGCAAGAATACTGGAGTGGGTTGTCATTTCCTTTTCTGGGATATCTTCCTGATCCAGGGATCAAACTTGCGTCTCCCACATTGACAGGCTAGTTCTTTACCACTGAGCCACCAGGGAAGCCTGTGCCATACAGTAGGTCCTTGCTTTTTTAAATATTTTATTTATTTTTGGTTGCACTGGGACTTCATTGCTGCTTGTGGGCTTTCTCAAGTTGCAGAGAGTGGGGGCTCTCTCTAATTGCCATGCCCAGGGGCTTCTCATTGTGGTGGCTTCTCTTGTTGCAAAGCACAGGCTCTAGAGCTCAGTCTCAGTAGCTGCAGTGCCCCGGCCCAGTTGTCCCATGTCATGTGGGACCAGGGATGGAATCTGTGTCCCCTGCATTGGCAGCTGGATTCTTAACCAGTGGATCACCAGAGAAGTCCCAGTAGGTCCTTGTTGATATTAGTCGTGTGTATATGTTCATTCTCAAACTCCTAATTTATCCCTCTCCACATGGATTACTTCATTTGCCTGAATTAAATCCACTACCCTGTTTGCAGTCTTCCTCTGCTCTTCAGGGACCTGTCTTCAACCCGTGGGCCAAACTGTCCTACCTTTATCCCGCACACGTGTGTGTGTGTGTGTGTGTCTCAGGTAGAAAAAATGACTGTCTGGTTCAGCCTGTCCTTTCGTCTTGCTAATGTTGTTACTGAGTGAGTGTTACTTTGGAGATAATTAATGTGTCCCATTTTGGTGCAAAAATGTACCTTGTCCTGGGTCACATGACAAATGTAACCATAAAAAGTTTAAAATGCTATTATTTAAAATTTATTTTCTCATAAAAATGGTTCCTGAAATGATCATAATTTGAATAACTTACTCTATAGTTATAATACATTATTCCTTGGCCTGGGGCCAGGTCTGGGAATCCTGGAGCCTCGCGAGATCACTGTCAGAGTGAGAACTCTGCAGCCCAGAAGCCATCGTCTCTGTTAGCAAGTCCGTTCCAGTTTTCATCAACCTGAAACTCCAGCTGAACAACGTCCATTTTATATTCTTGCCTCCTTGCTCCTAAAACAGCATATCTTTGTGACGTTACTGTGGAGATAAAGAGGTTCTTAAAAAGTGGGTTTATTTCTTAGCTAAAGGAAATGCCTGATGTGGCTGGAATCCTCTGTCTAGCATCCCTTTTGTGCTTCACCAGTGATTCCAAATATTTGCTTTGGGGACCCTCTTCCCCCAAGCTTGTCTGACCTCAGAGTCATCTGGTGTGCTTGGGAGCAGGAAGTCTTGGTCATCATTTAGTGATGAACATGGATCCCAGAAACCTTCAGTGTTCCTAGCACAGGGTGAGGGTGGCAGTCACCACCTGAAAAGGCTGCATCCCTGCTAATGACCGCAGGAAAGGCTGGGGGTCCTTGCTGTGCACCTGCTAACAGGCATTGTGTGTTGTTCATGAATCTTTACAATCATCCTGTGGGAAAGTGTATTTGTTTCCTGTAACTGCTGTAGCTGATAACCACAAATTTAGTGAGCTGCATGGCCGCCCCCCGCCCCCCCCCCCCCCCCAACCACCCCAAAGTGGTGCTACTGGTAAAGATCCTGTTTACCAACGGCAGAGACGCAGATTCGATCCCTGGGTCAGGAAGATTCCCTGGAGGAGGGCATGGCAACCCACTCCAATATTCTTGCCTGGAGAATCCCATGGACAGAGGAGCCTGGAGGGCCATCGTCCATAGGGTCTCAAAGAGTTGGACACGACTGAAGCAACTTAGCATGCAAACAACACAAATTTATTTATCTTACAATTCTGGAGGAAGTGGGTCATCTGGGGTTAAAACCAAGGTGTGGGAGGACTTGTTTCCTTCTGTTCCTTCCAAGGCTCTAGGAGAGAATCCGGTTCCTCACCTTTTCTGGCTTCTAGAGGCACCTACAGTCCTTGGTCTGTAGGCCCTTCCTCCCATAGCACCTTCAAATTTCTCTGTCTAACCTTTGCTTCATCTTCACATCTTCTTGCCTTGTTCTGATCCTCTTATATACCTTTTTAAAAAATTAGTTCTTCTTTCCACACTGTGTGACATGTGAGGGTCTTAGTTCCCTGAAGAAGAATTGAACCTGTGCTCCCTGCAGTAAAATCATGGGATCTCAACCACTGGACCACCATGAAAGTTCTCCTATCTCCCTCTTATAGACACTCTTGTGATTAATTGGGCCCACCCTATGCCCATAATCCAGGAGAATCTCTAACCCAGGATGTTTAATTTAATCACACATGCACAGACCCTTTTACTACATAAAAACACACAGTCTCATGTTCTGGGGATAGTGATATATACTTCTTTGGGAGTCATTATTCTGTCTACCATGGAAAGTACCATTATTCATCCTGCTTTGCAAATAAGGAAATTGAGGATCAGAATGACTTACCCAAGGTTACACAGCTGGTGTGGAACATTTGGGACTTGGACCCCATCTGTCAATGTTTGGTGTGTCTGACTCCCTGGCTTACACGTTTGGGTCAATGTGTACCCTTTCTGCAATGACTCACAGTCCCCTAGTGGTAAGTGGGTGCCTGTAGCCCCCAAACTCACAAGGGGTCCTGGGCAGTGCCTATGCTGAGTCAAATTCCCCCACGTGGTGGATTCAAAATCATGGGCTATTGGCTTCCATGCTGAGCTGCATGGCAAAGCCAAGCCAGAGATTTTCACACTGAGTGAAGTATGGCTTTGGAGGGCTCAAGCAAAACCTTGTGCACAGCAGGACCCAGAGACCCCACAGTGACTGAGCCAGACCTGCCTTTGAGTGTTTGAGTGTCTCCTGTGGAGGCAAGGGTCAGCAGTGGCCTGCCACAGGGACAGAGACTCTGGCTGCAGCAGACCTGGGACACACAGCATGTGGCTTAAGCCCTCTTGGAGCAGGTTGCCATTAGTGCCACCATAGAACCACTGAGCAGAGGACCCACAAACTGCAGAATAATTATATCCAAGAAATTCTTGCACTGTTAAGAAAGTTCTAGGACCCACAACAGATTTCCCAACCTGGGGATCTGGCAAAGGGACTGAGAACCCCCAGGGTATTTGACTTTGGATGCCAGTGGGATTTGATTACAGAACTTACACAGGATTGGGGAAACAGACTCTTGGAGGGCACAAACAAAAGCTTGTGTGCACCAGGAGCCAGGAGAAAGGAGCAGTGTACCCACAAGAGACTGAGCCAGACTTGCCTGTGAGTGTCCAGGAATCTCTGGTAGAAGCGTAGGTTGACAGTGGCCTGCTGTGGGGTCAGGACCACTGAATACAACAGTGCATGCACAAGTCCTTTTGAAGGAGGTTGCCATTACTGCCATTACCCCTACCATAGTTTGGCCTCAGCCTTAAGCAACAGGGAAGGAATACAGCCCTGCCCATCAACAGAAAATTGGATTAAAATTTTACTGAGCATGGCCCTGCCCATAAGAACAAGACCTAGATTCCCCCTGTCAGCCTCTCCCATCAGGAAGCTTCTACAAGTCTCTTATCCTCATCCATCAGAGGGCAGACAGAATGAAAACCAGAATCACAGAAAACTAACCAAACGGATCACAGGGATCACAGCCTTGTCTAACTCAATGAAACTATGAGCCATGCTGTGTAGGGCAACCCAAGACAGACGACAGGTCATGGTGGAGAGTTTTGACAAAACATGGTCCACTGGAGAAGGCAATGGCAAACCACTTCAGTTTTCTTGCTTTGAGAACTCCATGAACAGTCTGAAGAAGCAAAAAGATATGACACTGAAAGATGAACTCCCCAGGTCAGTAGGTGCCCAATATTTCTACTGGAGAAGAGTGGAGAAATAACTCCAGAAAGAATGAAGAAGAATGGATACATGTACATGTATGGCTGAGTCCCTTTGCGGTCCACCTGAAACTAACACAACATTGTTAATCATCTATATCCCAATGCAAAATAAGGAGTTAAAAAAGAGAAAATGTTCTCCATCCTCCAAACCAGGAGATTTCCACATCTGAGCTGCCTTTAACCTCACCCACATCCTCATCCTTATTTGCTCTGTGTGTGTGATGGGTTTTTGTCTCACTCCTGATCCATGGACCAGCAGCATCTAACTACCAGGGCACTTGTTAAAGATGCAGAATCTCTGGCCCTACCCAGACCTGCTGAACCTGAAACCACTCTTGAATCAGATGCCAGGTGATGCATTTGCACCTTAAAGTGTGAGAAGCAGGGTCTGGAGGACTGAATTCCATCTGGGCTATTTGCCTTCTCTCCCGCCCCCTCTGCAGGTGTCTGGGGCTCTGGCTCCAGCAGTTTGGGAGAAAGCATTGGGGAAATGTCTATGTTGCTCTTTCTGTCTTGGCTTCTGTGAGTTGGCATAAGAAGAGCCATTGTCTGGCAGGACTCGGTGAGCCCTGCAGCTGGTGGGGGCAGTGAGTCTGTGGCTGGCATGGCCAGGGGCCCCGCCAGTTCCTCCTGCTCCCGCCTCTCTCCTGGGCAGCGGCTGGACAGCTGGCCAGTGCAGTGCTGGGCACCTGGTCCCTCCTCTGTGCTCCAGCCTAGGGAGAGGCAAGGGCTGTGAAATGGCTTTGACCTTGGTGTTTGGTCCGGTTCTGCTTGCTGTAAGAGAGCTTCAACATGTTGGCCTGGTACGTTCTGAGTGCTGTGGAGTTTTGGCAGAGTGGCTGATAAGTATTTTTAGTTCCTTCCTTCTTAATGTTTGCCAGAAAACCACAGTCATTACTCACAAGCAGGGCAAGCTTCCTCCCTCCCGGTGTCTAGGAGAGTTGGATTTGCCCTCAGATGCCCATTTAGGGCCCCTGCCTTGTCTCTGGAAACAATACAACACTTACACCTACAACAAAGCACAATGTGGGATTTTTAAACAGCATAAGTCCTAAAGCTCTCAAAAATCAACTTGTTTTTTTGAATTGTGGATGGGACTGTATACCCGAGAGCTGCAGGATCCTTGCATGTCATTGGGTTCCCCCCTCCACCCCTGTATGACAGTGAGGACACAGGTCCCAGGGGTGGAAGGGGCAGGCCCATGAGGACGATGCAAGAGGCATCTTGGGTTTGCCTGCCTGGGCTCCTGGGGTTTGGAGAAGTTGGTCTTTGGTGAGGAGTGACTGCTGAGAAAGTCCACCTGGCCACCTCCCTCCACCTCTTTGCTTTCCGGGTGGTACAGTGATAAAGAACCCACCTGCCAATGCAGGAGGTGCAAGAGACACAGGTTTGATTCCTGGGTTGGGAAGATCACCTGGAGAAGGGAATGGCTACCAACTCCAGTATTTTTGCCTAGAGAATTCCACGGACAGAGTAGTCTGGTGGGTTACAGTCCATGAGGTTATAAAGAGTCAGACACGAGTGAGCACACACACTTCAGATAAAAGGTAAAATTGGCCATCTTAACAATTTTATGAGGATGGTTGTGCAACCATCCCCACTGTCCTTCTCCAGAACTTTACCATCTTCCCAAACTCAACTTTGTTCCCTTAAACACTGACTCCCCATCCCTACCCCCACCCATCTTTGGTAAACACCAGCCTATTACCGTCTCTATGAATTTGACTCCTCTAGGGACCAGCAGGGCAAAGGCTAACCGAGTTTTGCTGAGAGAACACACTGGTCATAGCAAACACCCTTTTCCAACAACACAAGAGGCAACTCTACACATGGACATCCCTAGTTGGTCAATACAGAAATCAGATTGATTATATTCTTTGCAGCCAAAGAGGGAGAAGCTCTATAGTTAGTAAAAACAAGACTGGGAGCTGACTGTGGTTCAGATTATCAGCTCCTTATTGCAAAATTCAGGCTTAAATTGAAGAAAGTAGGGAAGATCTAAATCAAATCCCTTATGATTATACAGTGGAGGTGATGACTAGATTCAAGGAATCAGATCTGATGGACAGAGTGCCTGAAGAACTATGAACAGAGATTTGTAACATTGTATAGGAAGTGGTGACCAAAGCCACGCCATAGAAAAACAAACGCAAGAGGCAAAGTGGTTGTATTGAGAAGGCCTTACAAATAGCTGAACAAAGAAGACAAGCAAAAGGCAAAGGAGAAAGGGAAAGATATTTCCAGTGGAATGCAGAGTTCCAGAGATTAGCAAGGAGAGAAAAGAAAGTCTTCTTAAGTGCACAGTGTAAAGGAGTAGAGGAAAACTATAGCATGGGAAAGACTAGAGATCTCTTCAAGAGAATTGAAGATACCAAGGGAACATTCATGAAGGATGGACACAATAAAGGACAGAAATGGTATGGACCTGCAAAAGCAGAAGAGATTAGGAAGAGGTGGCAAGAATACACAGAACTATACCAAAAAAAGTCTCAATGACCTGGTTAACCACAATGGTGTGGTCAGTCACCTAGAGCCAGACATCCTGGAGTGTGAAGTCTAGTGGGCCTTAAGAAGCATTACTATAAACAAAGCTAGTGGAGGTGATGGAATTCCAGCTGAGCTACTTAAAATCCTAATGATGCTGTTAAAGTGGTGCACTCACTATGTCAGCAAATTTGGAAAACTCAGCAATGGCCACAGGACTGGAAAAGATCAATTTTCATTCCAGTCCCAAAGAAAGACAATGCTAAAGAATGTTCTAACTACCACACAATTATGCTCTTTTCACATGGTATCAAGGTAATGCTCAAAATCCTTCAAGTTAGGCTTCAACAGTATGTGAACTGAGAAACTTCCAGATGTACAAGCTGGATTTAGAAAAGGCAGAGGAACCAGAGATCAAATTGCCAATGTCTGTTGGATCATAGACAAAGCAAGAGAGTTCCAGAAAAACATCTACTTCTGCTTCACTGACTACACTAAAACCCTTGACTGTGTGGATCACAACAAACTGTGAAAAATTCTTCAAAAGATGGAGAATTCTTCAAAAATTCTTCAAGAAAATTCTTCTACTATATCACCTTACCCATCTCCTGAGAAAACTGTATGTAGGTCAAGAAGCAACAGTTGGAACTAAACATGGAATAATGGACTGGTTCCAAATTGGAAAAGGAGTATGTCAAGGCTGTATGTTGTCATGCTGCTTATTTAACTTAAATGCAGAGTATATCATGCAAAATGCTGGGCTGGATGAAGCACAAACTGGAATCAAGATTGCGGGGAGAAAAATCAATAATCTCAGACATGCAGATGATACCACTCTCATGGCAGAAAGTGAAGAGGAACTAAAGAGCCTCTTGATGAGGGTGAAAGAAGAGAGTGAAAAAGCAGGTTTGAAACTCAACATTTAAAAAAGATCATGGCATCTGTCCCTTCACTTCACTGCAAATAGATGGGGAAAAAGTGACAGATTTAATTTTCTTGGGCTCCAGATAAGGACTGCAGTCATGAAATTCAAAGAAACTTGCTCCTTGGAAGAAAAGCTATGACAAACTTGTGTGAAAGTGTTAGTCTCACTCAGTCATGTCTAACTCTTTGTGACCCCATGGACTGGAGCTTTCCAGGTTTCTCTGTCCATGGAATTCTCTAGGCAAGAGTACTGGAGTGGGTTGCTATGACAAATTTAGATAGTGTATTAAAAAGCAGAGACATCATTTTGCAGACAAAGGTCCTTATAGCCAAAGCTATGGTTTTTCTAGTAGTCATGTATGAATGTGAGAGTTGGACCATAAAAAAAGCTGAGCACCAAAGAATTGACGCTTTTGAACTGTGGTGCTGGAAAAGACTCTTGAGAATCCCTTGGAGTTTACATTTAAAGCAAGGAGATCGAACCAGTCAATCCTAAAGAAAATCAGCCTTTGATATTCATTGGAAGTAGTGATGCTGAAGCTTCAATACTTTGGTCACTTGATATGTTGAGCTGTCTCATTGGAAAGATCCTGATGCTGGGAAAGATTGAGGGCAGAAGGACAAGGGGAGACAGAAAATGAGATGATTTGATGGTATCACCGACTCAACAGATACAAGTTTGAGCAAACTCCGGGAGATGGTGAAGAACAGGGAATCTTGGTGTGCTGCAGTCCATGAGGTCGCAAAGAGTTGGATAAGACTAGTGATTGAACAATAACAACAACAGGGACCTCATATGAATGGAATCCTGCAATATTTATCCTTTTTCACTGGGAATAAGGTTTCTGAGGTTTATCCATGTTGCAACATCTTAAGCTAAAAAAAAAATCACTCATGGAAAAAGAAAATTAAAAAAGAAAAGAAGGGACTTCCCTGGTGGTCTAGTGGTTAAGTCTCTGGGTTGCTGCTGCAGGAGTGTGAGTTTGATCCCTCTTTGGGGAACTACAATCCCACATGCTATGTGGCATGTCCAAATAATAGAAATTTTTAAAAAGTCATTCACCTAATTGATAAAAGTAGTGCTAAATTGAAGCACAACTACATTTTTTTTACTTTGTTTGTTTGTTTTAGGCAAGCAGTTTCTGATTAGTCCTAGCCCATATCTGCTAAGGGCAGCATGTGCTTTCAAAACAGCAATGGCAAACTACGAGCTTGCCAAATGCAGACCACCCTTCATCTGCCTTGTAGGAACAGTCTGGGGAAAGCTGGCTTGGCACTGTCAGCCCAGGAGAGTGAAGTCTGCAAGATTAGGGCTTGCACATCCTCCCACAAATGCCAGGATGCCAATTACCTCTGCCAAGGGGAAAGTGCCTGCTTCGTCAGCATCTTCAGTTCTGGTTCCCTGTGTGGATCTTACATTTAATGGCAGTACCTTCCAGACCACAAGGGATGAGGCTCCCTCTGAAAAATCTCACCATTGGTGGAAGGATAATGGCCCTAAGGATCTAGTTCAGTAAACACAGGGTTCTTTTGTGATGTTCTTTCCAAATGAAGCGCACACTTTGGGATTAATTAAACTCTTTTCTAGCTGCCTGCCAGTGTAACCTTTCCTTTATGCTTCTTAGGGGGGCACACAATGTAAAAAGTCAAATCTATTATGTTCATGACTTGGAGGAAAAGATCTGGGACAAAATTGCCTTACATACTGTGTTTTATTTATTTATTTTTAAAATTTCCGAATATTGGATCAAACATAGAGCTTTCTGAGCTGTATGTTAGCTAAAAAACAGATTCAACCCAGAAGAAGAGTGATTAGAAATTAAAGACATAAAGACGACTGAGGACAGAGTGAACTCCTGATTTCTCGGCACACTTTTCATGGAGGGGGGAACATTAGAGACGTATTTGAAAGTTAGGTGCTGACTGTTTAAACCACAGCCCCCATTCTTTTTCCAATCTCGCTGCGATTTTGAGTGCATGACACTTAATTAATTTTACAGTTAATTTTTTCCAGTGTTCCTTTTTTGACAGCATCACACAAGATCTCTCAGCTGGTTGGGGAAAATCTGTATCGGTCATTACTCTTGCTGGAGCCTAGACAGGGTCATCTGGCCGCAGCAGGAGGCTGTAAGGAGGAGCAGCAGGCATGGAGCTGAGACAAGATTTCAGTGCGAGGACTGTTTCCTGGAAGAAGCTTTGGTCCAGGAGCTCCATCTCGGTGTCCCATGAGTACCTTTTAAAACTTCCCTTTCCCTGGCCTCAAGCTCCAGGAGCATAAAAAAAAACGCTTGCATTTTCAAGAATTTTAAGAAACTTTGTATCAATTTAACACACACACACACACACACTCACCTGCAGGTACACACACACACACACACACACACACACACAGTAACAAATTAAAAAGTAGAGACAAGATAACTGTTGTAAAGCTTCATTCATTCTTATTCAGTGACTTTGTTCCTTCCTTTATTTCTTATGGAGCTTTCTCTGCTGTTTTATGATTATACCTCTATTGTTTGATTTTTTCCAATTTTGGGCACTATCTTTTGACTCTCAAGTAGAAAGATAAGGATTTAGTTGACCTACTCCATCCTTTCCTCGTCTTTCTCTCTCTTTTATTTTTATAACTGCTTTATTGAGCTAGAATTCACATACCATAAAACTCTCTCTATTAAAGTGTATCATTCAGTGGGTTTTTGTACGTTCACAAAGTTGTGCAACTGTTTCTAAACCTAGGGTGCACCCAGGGCATTTTGTCTCCTACAAGGAAGCCCCCCATCCACTAGCAGTTGGTACTCATCTACCCTCTTCCCAACTTTTAGCAACTGTTAATTTCTCCACATCCCCACCAGGACTTCTTTTTGCTTATGTGATCTTTTTAAGTTGAAAAAAAATTTTTTTAATTATGAAAATATGATAACACATTTACAGGAGATTTGGAAAGTACAGAACAAGGTTACATATACTTCCACTATATATTACTTTTTTAAAAAGTAGATAAATTAAGATTTTTAGTTGGAGTTTCAATATCAAACTCTCAAAAATTAGTAGAACGAATATACAGAGATGTAGAAGGATATAGTAGATCTGAAAAGCACTATGAACCAATTCAACATAATTAAGATTTATACAGTTTTCATACAACAGTAGGATGCAAATTCTATTTAAGTTCCCATAGACTATAAATTAGGAGACACTGGGAACATATCCAGGGATGTAAAGCAAGGTGCAAAATTTTCATAATCTAAAGGTATTCAAATCATGCAGAGTCTGTTCTCTTATCACTGCCCACCAGCACTTCTTATCTGTCTTTCTGTCTTACAGTCATTCTAGTGGATATGAAGTAGTTTCTGATTGTGGTTTTGATTTGAGTGTCCCTAACTACTAATGAGTTTGAGTAACTTTTCATGAAGTGAATTGTCATGTATAGATCTTCTCTGCAGAAATATCTATTCACATCCTCTGTCTTTTTAAATTGGATTTTTTATTTATTGTTGATGTGTAAGAATTTTTTATATATTCTGGTTACTAGATCCTCATTGTGTATATGATTCACAAATATTTTCTCCCTTTCTCTGGCTTGTCCTTTCTTGGTGGTGTCCTTCTAATTACAAAAATTTTAAATTTTGACGAAATCTAATTAATCTGTTTTTTCTTTGGCCACTTATATTTTGGTATTATATCTAAGAAACCATTGCCTAATCCAAGGCTATGTTTTTTCTAAGACTTGTATAGTCGTGGTTCTTACATTTAGATCTCTGATAGGGATCTGCTGTGGATCAGTTTGGGGAGTTGCCATTTTAACAATATTAAGCCTTCCAGTCCATGAACATGGATTTCATTTATTTGTCTTCTTTAATTTTATTTTCAGTAAATTTTCCCCCATTTTTAGTCTTTGATATTGTTGTAAATAGAATTGTTTGCTTAATTTCATTTTCAGATTGTTCATAGCTAGCATGTAGAAATACAATTGATTTTTGTATATTGATTTTGTATCCTGCAGCCTTGCTGGACTTGTTTATTAGTTCTAAAAGTTTGTGTGTGTGTGTGTGTGTGTATTTCTTAGGATTTCCTTTATATCATCTATGGTTAGATAGTTTTACTTCTTTTTTTCCAATATAGATTTTTTTTTTTTGCTAATTGCCCTGGGTAGAACTTTCAGTACAATGTTGAATAGAAGTGCTAAGAGTGGCTATTCTTGTCCCAATTGTAGGGGGAAAATGTTTTGTCTTTCACCATTAAGTACGATGTTAACTGTAGACTCTCCGTAGGTGTCCTTTATCAAGTTGAGGAAATTTCCTTCTATGCCTGGTTAGTTAAGTGCTTTTAATGTGAAAGAGTTTTGTGTGTGTGTGTGAAAACTGCTCAGTTGTGTCCGACTCTTTGCCACCCTATGGACTATATAGTCCATGGAATTCTCCACGTCAAAATACTGGAGAGGTGCTGGATTTTGTTAAATGCTTTTTTGTGTGTGTCTATGAGATGATTGTGTAGTTTTGGTCCTTTATTCTATTAACACAGTGTATTACATTGATTTATTTTATATGTGAAACCAACATTGCATTCCTGGAATAAATTCCGCTTGGTCATACAATCCTTGTTTTAAAAAAACTCCTAAGTTTTTTTTTAATTGTTATTAATTTGGATGTGGTGGGCCTTAGTTTTGTCATGCGGGATCTAGTTCCCTGAGCAGGGACTGAACCCGGCCCCCTGCATTGGAAGTGCAAAGTCTTAGCCAGCCTTTCCCACTGGACTACCAGGAAAACTGCTGGATTTGATTTGCTGGCATTTTGTTGATGATTTTTGCATCTTTTATTGTTGTTGTTCAGTTGCCGAGTTCTGTTAGACTCTTTCGACCCCATGGACTGCAGCACACCAGGCTCCTCTGTCTTCCATCGTGTCCTGGAGTTTGCTCAAATTCACGGTCGTCGAGTCAGTGATACCATCCAACCATCTCATCCTCTGTCATCCCCTTTTCCTCCTGTCCTCAGTCTTTCCCAGTGTCAGGATCTTTTCCAATGAGTTGGCTCTTTACATCAGGTTGCCAAAATTTTGGAGCTTCAGCTTCAGCATCAGTCCTTCCAGTGAATATTTAGAGTTGATTTCCTTTAGGATTGATGATTTTGGTCTCCTTGCAGTCCCAAGAACTCTCAAGAGTCTTGTACAGCACCACAATTTGAAAACAGGTATTCAAAACATCTGTACATGAATGCTGGAAAAACCATAGCTTTGATTATAGAGACTTTAGTCTGCAAAGTGATGTCTCTGTTTTTTAATACACTGTCTAGGTTTGTCATAACTTTTCTTCCAAGAAACAATCATCTTTGAATTTCATGGTTGAAGTCATCAACTGCAGTGATTTGGAGCCCAAGAAGAGAAAATCTGTCACTGCCTCCAGTTTTTCTCCTTTTACTTGCCATGACATGATGGGACTGGATGCGATCATCTTAGTTTTTTGAATGCTGACTTTTAAGCCAGCTTTTTCACTTTCCTCTTTCACTCTCATTAAGAGGCTCTTTAGTTTCTCTTTGCTTTCTGCCATTAGAATGGTATCTTCTATGTATCTGAGGTTGTTGACATTTTTCCTGGCAATCTTGATTCCAGCTTGTGATTCACACAACCCAGCATTTCACATGATGTACCCTGCATGTAAGCTAAATAAGCAGGGTGACCATATACAGCCTTGACATATTCCTTTCCCAGTTTTGAACAGGTCAGTTGTTCCAGGTCTGGTTCCAACTGTTGCTTCTTAAAGTGCATCCACGTTTCTCAGGAGACAGATAAGGTGGTCTGGGGGTCAGAGAACACTGATCTCATAGAATGAGTTGGGACATGTTGTTACCTGCTTTATTTTTACAGATGAGTTTGTGAGGGATTGGTATCAGTTCTCCTTTGAACATTTGGCAGGATTCATCAGTGAAGAAACTAAACCTAGGCTTTTGTGCATGTGTTCAGGGGCAGGGGGGCAAGTTTTTAATTACTAATTCAATCTTTTAACTTATTATCAGTCTATTGATATTTCCTATTTCTTCTTATTCCTTTGTTGAGTTTTCTTTCTTCTCCTAATGTCTGGTATTTATATTATTATTTAAAGTTCTTCTATCAGTCTCTTTTTCTAACTCATTTTTTTAATTTAAAATTTTAAAATTATTTTTGGTTGCTCTGGGACTTCACTGCTGTGCACGAATTTCTCTAGTTGAAGCAAGTAGGGGCTACTCTTCAATGTGGTCCTCAGACTTCTCACTGTGGTGGCTTCTCTAGTGGAGCCTCTAGGGCACGTGGGCTCAGGAAGGGCAGCTCTAGAGTGCAGGCTTAGAAGTTGTGGCACATGGGCTTAGTTGCTCCATGGCATGAGGGATCTTCCTGGACCAGGGATCAAACCTATGTCCTTTGCATTGGCAGCCAGATTCTTATCCACCAGGGAAGTCCACTTTTTCTAATTTTAAATAATGGGCTTATCTCTTGTTTCTTTGTGCATCAGTTCAGTTCAGTTCAGTTGCTCAGTTGTGTCTGACTCTTTGTGACCCCATGAACTGCAGCACGCCAGGCCTCCCTGTCCATCACCAACTCCCGGAGTCCACCCAAACCCATGTCCATTGAGTCGATGATGCCATCCAGTCATCTCTGTCGGCCCCTTCTCCTCCAATCCTTCCCAGCATCAGGGTCTTTTCCAAAGAGTCAACTCTTCGCATAAGGTGGCCAAAGTATTGGAATTTCACCTTCAACATCAGTCCTACCAATGAACACATAGGACTGATCTCTTTTAGGATGGACTTGATGGATCTTCTTGCAGTCCAAGGGACTCTCAAGAGTCTTCTCCAACACCACAGTTCAAAAGCATCAATTCTTCAGTGTTCAACCTTTTTCACTGTCCAACTCTCACATCTATACATGACTACTGGAGAAACCATAGCCTTGACTAGATGAAACTTTGTTGGCAATATCTCTGCTTTCCAATATGCTATCCAGGTTGGCCATAACTTTCCATCCAAGGAGTAGGCGTCTTTTGATTTCATGGCTGCAATCACCATCTGCAGTGATTTTGGAGCCCCCAAAAATAAAAAAAATAAAGTCTGACACTGTTTCCACTGGTCCCCATGAAGTGATGGGACCGTATGCCATGATCTTAGTTTTCTTAATGCTGAGCCTTAAGCCAACTTTTTCACTCTCCTCTTTCACTTTCAGCAAGAGGCTCTTTAGTTACTCTTCACTTTCTTCCATAAGAGTGGTGTCATCTGCATATCTGAGGTTATTGATATTTCTCCCGGCAGTGTTGATTCCAGCTTGTGCTTCTTCCATCCCAGCGTTTCTCATGATGTACTCTGCGTATAAGTTAAATAAGCAGGGTGACAATATACAGCCTTGATGTACTCCTTTTCCTATTTGGAACCAGTGTGTTGTTTCATGTCCAGTTCTAACTGTTGCTTCCTGACCTGCATACAGGTTTCTCAAGAGACAGGTCAGATGGTCTGGTATTCCCATCTCTTTCAGAATTTTCCGCAGGTTATTTTTCACAGTTTATTGTGATCCACACAGACAAAGGCTTTGGCATAGTCAGGAAAGCAGAAGTAGATGTTTCTCTGGAACTCTCTTGCTTTTTTGATAATCCAGCAGATGTTGGCAATTTGATCTCTGGTTCCTCTGCCTTTTCTAAAACCAGCTTGAACATCTGGAAGTTCACGGTTCATGTATTGCTGAAGCCTGGCTTGGAGAATTTTGATCATTACTTTACTAGCATGTGAAATGAGTGCAATTGTGTGGTAGTTTGTGCATCAGCTCTCCACAATTTCAACATCTATTTTGTCAGATAAGAATCTTTACTTCTTGCCTTCCCTCCCCCTTTCCTTGTTAATATATTTTAGCTACACTTTAAGAACATCAAAGTTGGTAATGTTTGTATTCTGTCCTGAGGACACAACAAACTTTGTATGCTGTCTGCAGTTTGAATGAAAAGTTAAAAACCAATGAATGGAGACTTCCCTGGTGATTCAGTGGTTTAGAAAGATGGTAACGATAACCCTGTATGTGAGATAGCAAAAGAGACGCAGATGTATAGAACAGTCTTTTGGACTCTATGGGAAAGGGCAAGGGTGGGATGATATGGGAGAACGGCATTGAAACATGTAAATTATCATATGTGAAATGCATCTCCAGCCCAGGTTTGATGCATGATACAGGGTGCTCAGGGCTGGTGCACCGGGATGACCCAGAGGGATGCAATCAGGAGGGAGGTGGGAGGGGGGTTCTGGAAGGGGAACACATGTATACCCACAGCGGATCCATGTCAGTGTATGGCAAAACCAATACAATAATGTAAAGAAAAAAAAATATATATATATAAACTAATTACAAGATTGAAAAAAAAAAAAAAGGATCTGCCTGCCAATGCAGGGAACACAGGTTTAATCCCTTGTCAAGGAAGATTCCATGTGCCTCGGGGAAACTCAGCCTGTGCACCACAACTCCTGAAGCCTGCACATGCTAGAGCCCACTCTCCACAGGAGAGTCACTGCAGTGAGAAGCCCACGCAGCAGGACGAGAGGGTAGCCCCCACTGCGGTGACTAGAGAAAGCCTGAGCACAGCAGCACAGACCGACAAATCAGAACGAAAAACCAACGAATGCCTTTACATTCCAGTAATGTATTTAGGAGGGTTGATGCACGTCCTAAGAGTGAACTCTATGCCATTTTTCCAAATACAAAAAAATTATTATCGTATTCCATGGGTTGCTTAAAATGATGACACATTTTATTTGTTTCATTTTTCGAGCTTAATTTCTTGTGTACTTTTTAATTGTCTTTTCTGGAAGGCCTGATCACCATTTTTCTCATTTTCTTTTTTTTGGCATGGCTTGTCTTCATCCTATTCTCAATTCTTTTTCAAGCTCTATTACACCATCTATTATCATCAGAGACCGTCCTCCTGGAACTCTCTGCTTTCCTGCTCCAAACTGGACAGTTGCTTGCTTGATTCCCAGCTGCTTTTTTTTATCCCCTGCTTCATTTTTTATTGAGATATAATTAATATATAACATTGTATGCAAAGTGTTTTGGTATAAAAAGTATTGAGGTGTACAATCCTAAAGGAAATCAGTCTTGAATATTCATTGGAAGGACTGAGGCTGAAGCTGAAGCTCCAATACTTTGGCCACCTGATGTGAAGAACTGACTCATTGGAAAAGACCCTGATGCTGGGAAAGATTGAAGGCAGAAGAAGGGAACGACAGAAGATGAGGTGGTTGGATGGCATCACTGATCCAACGGACAAAGTTTGAGCAAGCTCCGGGAGATGGTGAAGGACAGGGAAGCCTGGCATGCTGCAGTCTATGGGGTCACAAAGAGTTGGACATGACTGAGCGACTGAACTGAATTGAAGGTGTACCAAATATTGATTTGATACAATTGTATATATATACACACAATTTTGTATACATATAATTTACAAAACATTTATTACAGAAAAGAAAATCTGTAATGATTAAGTGATAATGCCTCATTTTTCCAACCCCTGGAATTCACCACTCTGCTTTTTATGAATTCGATAACTCCATGTGCCTCGTGTAGATGGAAACACATAGAAATTGTCTTTTTGTGACTGACTTCCTTTACTTGGCAAGACGTCTTCAAGGTTCATCCATATTGTACCATATGTCAGAGTTTCCTCCCATTTATGCTAAATTCCATTGTGTATTTGGAGCTTTCCTATTGGCTCAGATGGTAAAGAATCAGCCTGCAATGCAGGAGACCTGGGTTCGTTCCCTGTGTTGGGAAGATCCCCTGGAGAAGGGAGTGATTACCCACTCCAGTATATTCTTGCCTGGAGAATTCCAAGGACCGAGGAGCCTGGTGGGCTACAGTCTATGAGATCAAATAAGGGTCAGATACGACTGAGTGACTAACACACTCCGTTGTATGTATACACCACATTTAAAAAATTCTTTTGTTTTCACTTTGGGGCTGCAAAGAACATTGGCATGCAAGGATTTGTTTCAGTCCCTGCCTTTTTTTCCTTTAATTGAAGTATAATTGACTTAGAAAAGTGTTAGTTTCAGGTGTACAGCAAAGTGATTCAGTTATACATGTACATATATCTACTCTGGTTTTTTCTTTAATCAGTCCCTGCTTTAAATTCCTATGAGTGTATGACCAGGTCATCTCTCTCCTCCATCATATCCTCTTGGCATTCACTCTCTTCTTCTTTGGGTCACCTCAGCCACTCTGAACACTTGCTCTTTCCTACTCCCCAGTGTCTTTCTGAATCATTTCTTCTCTCTTTCCATTCTGTCATCATAGAACTTTGCCTTACCTCAGTTTTCCCATCTCGAAAAGGAAAAGTCTAGATCTTTTTGTAATATAGCTTCAAGCAGAATTAGAAGAAGGAAATCAGCTCATATTGGAAATCTGCCTGAAAATGCCCAAGAGAAAGAGATGTGACACAATCAAGGAATTGATTTCATTGTTAATTTCTCGTGACTTTTCCCTGGTTTTGACTAATTATCCATCCTGCAGGCTGGATTAATTTTTGAATTCAATATCATTGTACAGTATTAAATCAGAAAAAGGGATAATCAAGGTTAAATTCTTATACAATTAAGTCATAGGTTTCCTTTCCTCCTAAAACAGAGCTGTTAAGGATTTACTTCTTTCACATTAAAATCAATCCAAATATTGATGTCTATCAGCAAGTTTTTGAGGAAGATAATTTATTGCATAATCCCTGCTGAGCACTTAGTAAACATAAGATGGTCTATTTTAATGGACAGAATTAGGTGCTTCGCTGGAAATTTTTTGACTAAATTCAACACATTTTTTCAAAGGGAAAAGCAAACTGGATGTGCAACTCTTCTTTGTAAGAAGAAGGAAAATCATTTTATTATGAGCAGTAAATTAAGGAATCAAGTTTTTACACCTATGAGCTCTAGGGGCAGGCTGAGTGGGTTGCTCAGATCCTGACCGATCTCATGGTATTCTACTTTGTATTATGGAACGAATGGCAGTGATTCAAATTTTTTAATTTGCATGAAAAATTCAGGCCAGAAATACATTAGGGTAAATTGAAAGATGTCAAAATCATATAAAAATTAAGATGTTTGGCTTCACATGTAATTTTTAAGATTTTTAAGAAGTATCTTTGCCTTTATTAACACAAAACTTTGGGCAAATATTAGATCAGATTTGCAAGTAATTCCAAGAAAAATTGCCAGCTCATAAAATGTTTTACTTGTCTGTCATTCCCTTGGGTGGTAAATAAGGAAGAAAACCTTATCTTTGACCTCCTTCCTGGCCAAAATAATTAATAGTTGAGGCAAGTGAGCTTGGTAGCTATTTGTGAAGCAGAGTCAAATGAATACTATCCCAAAGATAATGTATATCACTTAGAACTTGAAATTGACACATCATAGGTTTCCCTTCCTTAATTTATAGTGCAATAAAAGCAGTCATAAATGCAGGTGCACTCCACCCTTACAAAAAGGTACCATTTTTACGATTTTGACAAGTTCACACTCTTGGTTTTACCCTTACATTGTCCTGGGCTCCAGTATTTAATATTTAACCATCTGTATTCTATAAATAATAGATGTGCCTGTCTTCACAACTGAAGATCAGCAGCAGATTTTATTGTTGACAAGAGTGATAATGTTCTCTCACCTTCTTAACTTTTTATGTTACTGTTAATTTTCCCTTTGTGGCTAAGACTGGAGGGAGGGGTGTGGGTCATTCCAGAGAGAAATGGGCTGTAATAACCCAATTGGAACCAAGCACTAGGAGAAGCTTGGATAACTCCAGGCCATTTCAGCAGTTTGAAGTCACAGACTCATTCGTGCACTGGAGCTGAGAAGCACCTTAGTCATTATCCATTGACTTCCTGTTACCATGAGCTGACTCCAAATCTTCATCCAGCAAATATGGGGCTCATGCCTGCTAAGAGCAAAGATGACCCTGTGGGAGACTTGTTGATGGAGAGGTTTGGCTAAGGTCATATGGTTGGTGTTGGCAGAATGGACAAAGTCTGTTCAGTTCAGTAACTGTTTGGAGGACTTCCTTGGTGGTCCAGTGGTTAAGAATCCACCTGCCAATGCAGGGGACTTGGCTTCAATCCCTGGTCTGGGAAGATTCCACATGCTGCGAAGCAATTAAACCCATGTGCCACAACTGCTGAGCCCGTGTGCTCTAGAGCCTGTGCTCCCCAGCAAGAGAAGCCACAGCAGTGAGAAGCTCCCACACCGCAACTAGAGAGTAGCTGTGGCTTACCACAACTAGAGAAGGCCTGCATGCAGTGCCAAAGACTCAGCACTCTCAAAAATAAATAAATTAAAAAAATATATATGGTTGGAAACCACTAAGAAATAGTCTTGGGGAGACCCTTGAGAAACAGAGTCTTGGCTCTCCCCAAACTTTAAATCATGTGATTTCCTCTGCTGAAAACCCTACAAATAGACTTCTACTACATTTACAATAAAATCCAAACTTCTCATCTGGGCCAACAAGTCCCCTTGAGTTCTGACTTCTTTCTTGCTGGTTTGGTGGTCATATTTGCTCCTTAGACTGAGCTGATTCCATTCCTATGGTCATTGTACAGGCCATTCTCTGTCCCTAACATGCATGTCTTCAGATATTCCCATGAAAGTGATGCGTTAGTCGCTCAGTCATGTCTGACTCTTTGTGACCCCATGGACTATAGCCCACCAGTCTCCTCTGTCCAAGGAATTCTCCATGCAAGAATACTGTAGTGGGTAGCCATTCATTTTTCCATGGGGTTTCCCCAACCCAGGGCTTGAACTTGAGTCTCCTGTGTTGCAGGTGGATTCTTTACCATCTGAGCCACCAGGGAAGCCAGATATTCCCATAGTTCCAGCTAAAATAACATCCCAGGTACCCAGCAAGGAAATCCTTATCCTCTTCCTCTGCTTTGTTGACTTCAGAACCATGGTATGTCTAGATGAAACACTATTTCTGGGTGTGCCTGTGAGGGTGTTTCTGAGCGAGATTGGCAATTCAGTCGGTGGACTCAGCAAAGGAGATGGCCCTCTCCTATGCAGGTGGATGGGTATCACTTCATCCATGGAGGCCTTAATAGAACAAAAAGGAGAGGGAGGAGGATTCACCCCATTTTTCTCTCTGCCTGCCTGCTTCATCTGGGATCTCTTATCTCATCTTTTCCAGCCCTTGGATTGTAAGTTAAACCATTGGGTCCCTGGTTCTCAGCCTTTGGTCTCCATTTGAATTATATCACCCACCAGTTTTCTTGGGTCTCCACCATGCAGCTGGTGGATGGTGGGACCTCTCAGTCTCTATAACCACGTGAGCCAGTACTTATAATGAATCACTCTCTCAATCTCCCTATCTCCCTATATCAATCTGAATCTATATCTGCAATAAGCTCCCTACATTCAAACAAGTTCCATTACGAGAGCACATTCAGAAGTCCAATTTGTTCATAAGCCCATCAGAGTTAACCTAGGTACCCAGCTAACACAATTGGCTACTTTAACGCTTGTTTCTTGACTTCCTGGGCTTGAAATGAAGATCCCCTACTACTGTACTCTATTCAGTACTATACAGTAAAGTACACAAATGTACAAGCAGCTGTGGAGGATGCATGCATGTGACAATGCATGCCAGACATAGGAACTAACTGATGTGATTAGACTTGCGAACATTCTCATCTTTGAAAGTTCACAACGTGAAGGTTCATATGTAGGGGACTTACTGTATATCTCTATGTGTGTGCTCAGTCACTCAGTCGTGTCTGACTCTTTGAGACCCCAGGACTGTATGTAGCCTGCCAAGCTTCTCTGTCCATGGAGTTTTCCGGGCAAGAATATTGGAATGAGTAGCCATTTCCTACCCCAGGGGATCTTCCTGACCCAGGGATCGAACCCATGTCTCTTGCATTAGCAGGCAGATTCTTTATCACTAGCACCACCTTGGAAGCCTATATCAGTATCTACATCTCTCCTAATAGTTCTGTTTCTCTGGAGAACACTCACCAACACCATTACCCTTAGATCTTCCTTGGAGGGCAGCTTGGAGTTCCTTCTTTAAGCCTAATAATGACCAGCAAAATCCTTAGAGCTTCTGGAAAGTTAGTGAATGAGAAAAGGTAGTTGAATGAATGGAATTGAGTGTTGGGACTTGGTATAAGGCACTTCTCACAAATCCTGAGCGCATCATTTGCTCTAGTTTGAGCCCCCACTTTACCCCAAAGTAACATGGATGAAGCCTGCATTTCCTCCTTGCTTTCTGGTCCTGTGATGAAGGTGGTCTAGTTCTATTACTTCACTGCAATGGATTAAATGAGCTTGGTA
The DNA here is from genome assembly GCA_007570785.1 of Antilocapra americana. Taxonomy (NCBI): domain Eukaryota; kingdom Metazoa; phylum Chordata; class Mammalia; order Artiodactyla; family Antilocapridae; genus Antilocapra; species Antilocapra americana. Next base: position 25,058,957 of record ML663557.1, read on the forward strand.
AACACAAACAGGAAATAACATAGAGAAAACAAACACGATGTGAGTTGAGAGTCTCCATCGAAGTCTCTTAATTCTTAATTCCTACAATCTCAAGCAAGGGTACTGCAATTTAAAGTGGGAATGAAAGGACTTCCCTGCTGGTCCAGTGGTTAAGAATCTGCCTTGTAGGCTTCCCTGGTAGCTCAGTGGTAAAGAATTCGCCCATCAAAGTAGTGGACATGGGTTCCATCCCTGATCTGGGCAGATCCCACATGCCTAACAGCAACTAAGCCCACGCACCACGACTATTGAGCCTGTGCCCTAGAGCCTGGGAGCCACAACTACCAAGTCCACATGCCTTAGAGCTTGTGCTCTGTAACAAGAGAAGACACTGCAATGAGAAGCCTGTGCACCGCAGCTAGAGAAAAGCTTGCACAGCAACAAAGCCCCAGCATAGTCAAAAATGAATAAAAAATTTTAAATAAAGAGAGAATCTGTCTTGCAATGCAGGGGATGCAGTGGTTGGGGAACTAAGATCCCTTGTGCTTTGGGAGTCTTCCCACCCTAGAGCTGTGTGCCGCAATGAAGACCTGATACAGCCAAATAAGTAAATATTAAAAAAAAAAGGAAAAAAACTGTGGAAATAACCAGCTAGATAAGCAGAGGGCTGCTGCTAAACCGTAAGTGATTAACAGCAAATAGCAATTGTTATCCCTTCTATTTTAGTGTATTTTGCATTTTCAAGAGAATACTTTTAACAGGTGTTCTATCATTCATAATAACTCTTGCTATGTCCCTGTAGGATTATGTACATTTTCAGATGAGTTGGTTAGAGCTCACAGAAGCTCATGGCTTGCCCCATGCTGGTGGGCCCAGTGATTCGGCAGGGGCAGATGGTAGTATGCAGGTCTGCCCATCGGCCCAGCTCCGATGCTCCCAAATTGCAAAGTAACAGTGGGAACCACAGTGAAGGAAGCAGAGGAGTTTCTGCTGATACCATGAGACTGGCGGCTAGATCGATAAGAGTTGGGATGCAGACGCCCTCGGATTCATTTCCTCTCCATTTCCTTTGCCATCTTTCTTGATGGTTTGGAGAATTAGGCTTGAGAGCAACTTCAGCCTGACCATCATCTTCATGGCACGTGGATGCCCTGGTCTTGTTAACTGTCCTCTGCTGGACTTCCCTGGTGGCCCAGTGGTTAAGAATCTGCCTGCCAATGTAGGGGACATGGGTACGATCCCCGATCTGGGAACATCCCACATGCTTCAGGACAACTAAGCCCATGTGCCACTGAGACCCCGAACCCTAGAGCCCATGCTCTGCAACAAGAGAAGCCACCACAGTGAGAGGCCTGCCCACACGCTCGCTGCAACTAGAGAAAGCCCACACATAGCAACAAAGACCTAGGGCAGGCGAAAAATAAACAAATATTTAGAAAAATAAATAATCCTCTGCAGCATTTTGTTGTGTCTCTGGGGAGGCTGGAGCGTGACCTGTAAGGAGGTACTAGGGGTGCACACGCAGAGGGGGTTCCTTGGGAAATGCTGCACCCCAGGTCCCTGTCTTGCCCACCCCCCATCCTGGCTCTGGCATGGAGTGCCCACAAAGCCTGCTGTTGAGGGGGATGCTGGGGGTGGGGAGAGAGTTGCGTCAGTTAAATATTGTCCTCTTAGGATCTGGCTGGCTCATGGACATTGTCCCGCAGTATAGACAAAACTTCTTTTCTAGGTGTGTTCTCCCCCCACCCTACATCCAAGAGCAGACTTGACTTATTCCCTGATGAAGGACAGTTTTGCCAGGCATTCCCTTCCTACTCCCAGAGCCTCTCATTCTTTTCTATTTTTTTGAAATATTTATTTTTATTTACTTATTTGGCTGTGCTGGATCTTAGTGGTGGCGGGATCTTTAGTTCCAGCATGTGAACTCTTAGTTGTGGCATGGGGGATCTAGTTCCCTGACCAAGGATCGAACCTGGGCCCCCTGCACTGGGAGCATGGAATCTTAGCCACTGGACCACCAGGGAAGTCTCAAGCCCATAATTCTAACTTGGGATTATTTACATCCAGAGAAAGCGGCCTCTGAGGAACGGCATGGAAAATGAGGGAATTTTCTCACCGCCCTCGACGCAGAGTCCCTGTGTGCATGCATGCTGCGTGTTAAGTCGCTTCAGTTGTGTCTGACTCTGTGACCCCATGTGACTGTAGACCGCCAGGCTCCTCTGTCCGTGGGATTCTCCAGGCAAGTATACTGGAGTGGGTTGCCATTTCCTTCTCCAGGGGATCTTCCCCACCCAGGGATCGAACCTGTGTCTCTTGCATCTTTTGCCTTGATAGGCGGGTTCTTTAATACTAATGCTATCTGGGACTTCCCGTTTGCACATGTGGGCAGGCAGCTTCTCTTCCTGATGCAGCATTTGCAGCTCTGGATGCTAGGTAACAGTCTGGTGACCTGTCTCATGGGACCCAGAAGAAAATCTGATATGACAAATCAATGCTGACTCAGCATCTACTGCTCATATGAAATTCTGGGCAGAGCTGTTTTCCTGCAAATCCCAAGAACATATCAATGAATGAGAGACAGTCAGATTAGATGGATGGCCCCAGGCTGTGGAGCTGTAAGAAGGAATAGATAACTCCAAGTGGTTCTGAACCCATATTTGGGAAGCTTGGCCTTGTCTCATTAAGCTTACCTCTAGACTACCATAAAGACTCAAACTTTTAGAACAAAAAAGAAAAAGAACCGAGTTTTCATGCATTTCAAACTGTAAGGCAGGCTAGCTTAGAAGGGTTTCCCCTATACCCTATTTAGAAAGAGTGATACACGAAAAAGACGCCACGCCAAAAGAACAGTTGGTTTTATCTCAATCACACAAACATTGAAAAAGGGAGCCTCATGTTTGACTAGTGTTTAAAAAAAACAACAACACTTGGCATTTTTTACCAGTGTTTTCCTCTGTAGAGAAACTTTGTGACTGGCACAAGATGAAAGAGCTTTCTACATTGCCATTCTTACCACTAGAAATTGTGGAAATCATCTGGTTATGTTACGCTTTGCCAAGCAATTGGACACGTGTGAGTGTTGTTGGTTGGGTGCCCACAACAAAAGGCTTGGATGTGGTCCCTGGGGCTTACATGGGTGTGTCTTTTTAGGATGGGTTTTATTTTTTGAAACATAGTTGATTTGCAGTGTTGTATTAATTTCTGCTGTACAGAAAAGTGATTCAGTTATACAAATATGTACATTCTTTTTCTATTTAAGTTTTTTTTTAATGTGGACCATTTTAATAGTCTTTATTGAATTTGTTACAATATTACTTTGGGGCTTCCCAGGTGGCACAGTGGTAAAGAATCCGCCTGCCAATGCAGGATACACAAGAGATGAGGTTTCAACCCCGAGCCCCTGGAATAGGATATGGCAACCCACTCCAGTATTCTTGCCTGGAAGATTCTATGGACAGAAGATCTTGGTGGGTGAGAGTCCATGAGGTGGCAAAGAACTGGACACAATTGATTGACTGAGCACAAGCACAACATTGCTTCTGTTTGATGTTTTGTTATTTTGGCAATGAGGGATGTGGAATCCTAGCTCCCCAACCAGAGATTAAACTTGCACCCCATGCATTGTAAGGTGAAGTCTTAACTTAAGGAAATGTCACGTCCTCCTCCACCTTCCAGCTTCCTAGTGTTTCCTCCCCACAAAGGTAAGGACTAAAGGGCGTGACAGCTGATCATCCAGGGCAGTACTTCTCAAACTTCAGCTTTGGTCCAGGTGTCCAGAATCACATGGATAATTTGTTAAGACACAGAGCTCGGGGCTCTGTCCTCCAGGAGGTTCTGATCCAGTAGGCGGACTGGGTCCCTGGTATCTGCCTTTCTCATAGGTCTCTGGAAAATGATGATGCAGCTAATCCAGGGACCCCACTTTGAAAACCACTGATCCAGCTCACGAGATGAGGGTGTGGATACCTCTACTTCTGACACATCCAACTCCTCTGAAGGTGGACGGGTATTTACAGAACTGTCTGTGTTTAACAAAGAAAACCTGAAATCCACCTTTCATTCTCTCCTGGCACCTAAGTCACGATGACGTTGACTCATCAAGAAATGATGGGGCCGTGTTCTGGCTGGGTTCCATTTCACTAAGAAAAGCCACTGGCTGCAAAAGTATTCACATTTTATTCCTAACTGTTCTTGATGATTAACATTTTATCTTAAATTATTAACATTGACAAGAGGTTTATTCTTTTTATAAAATTTAGTTTATTTATGTATTTAAATTTATTACTTTTTTGGCTGTGCTGGGTCTTCATTGCTGTGGGTGGGCTTTCTTCTAGTTGTGGCCAGCAGGGTCCACTCTCTAGTTGCAGTGCATGGGCCTGTCATTGCAGTGGCTTCTCCTGTTGTGGAGCCCTGGCTCTAGGGCCTGCGGGCTCCAGTAGGTGTGGTACATGGGCTTAGTTGCCCTGTAGCTTGTAGGAGCTTCCTGAGCCAGAGGTGGAACCCATGTTCCCTGCGTTGGCAGGTGGGTTCTTAACCTCTGGTCCACCAGGGAAGACCAGGAGGTTCATTTATCCTTGACTTACCAATCGCAGAATAAATGGAAAGTAAACTCTTAATTATGAACTTTGTGACTTGAAGTTCACGTCTCCTGAGTGAAGCTGGAGGAAGGATGCTAGGAAGTAGTGAGCTTGCCAGGGGAAATAACTGGTCCAGAGAACAGTGCAGCCATTTGGTGATGAGCTTAATACTCCCCACAAACACACGTCCCCTTCTTGGAATCATTCTTTTTTAAAAAATATTTAAAAAAATAGAAGTATAGTTAATTTACATTGCTGTGTTAGTTTCAGGTGTATAGCAAAGTGAATAATACATTTTTAGATTCTTTCCTATTATAAGTGATTACAAATTATTGAATTTAGTTCCCAGTGCTCTACAGTAGGACCTTGTTGTTTATCTATTCGGTATTTTATGTATAATAGTGTGTATCTCTTAATCCCAAACTCTTAATTTATCCCTCCCCTGTTTCCCCTTTGGGAACTGTGTGAATCTGTTTCTGGTTTGTAAATAAGTTCATTCATATCATTTTTTTTTAGGTCTACTCCTTTTTTAAAAAATTTATTATTTATTTATTTATTTTACATTATTGTGTTGATTTTGCCATTCATTAACATGAATCTGCCATGGGCATACATATGTTCCCCTTCCAGAACCCCCCTCCCTCCTCCTTCCCAATTCCATCCTCTGGGTCATGTCGGTGCACCAGCCGGGAGCACCCTATATCATGTTTCCTCCTTCTTGACTCTTACCTTTCTATCACACTCCACATGCGGTCTGCCACCAGATCCTGACAGCTCTGCCTTCAGCATTGATCCAGAGCCTGACTCCTTCTTGCCAGCCCCGCTGCTCTCACGCCAGAGCCCCTGACCTTCACCTCCTGCCAGGTGTGCCGTTACTTCATAACTGGTCTCCCTGCCTTTCCCGCTGCCTCTCTTCCTGGCCCCCAAGTGTCTGTTCTCCACACTGTGTCCAGATTGATGGTTCCTGGGTCAGATCCAGGTGCTCCAATTCCCTGATAGCTTCCCTCTGCACCCAGAAAGATAGCCACAGTCCTCCCCCAGCTAGCAGAGCAACAGTCCATCAGATCTGCTCACTGGCTCCTTTGAACTCTGAGCACATCTCTCACTGAGCCCTGTGCTCACTCTGTTAGGGTGGTTTTGCTTCCCTGCTCCTCCTCCAGTCCTCAAGGGAAGCACTGGCCTCAGGACCTTTGCAGTGGCCCTCTCCCCTGCCAGGTTTGCTTTTCCCTCCCAGAGACCCATAAAGATCTTTCTTACCTGCTTCCATCTTTGGCCAAATATCACCTGAGGGCTGCCCTTCCTGACAGATCTTTTGGAAACTGCAATTCCTTCCTTCACTTTTGTTCCCCTCATCTCCTTTTCCAGCCTTCTTCTTCCCCCATAGTGCTTGCCACTATCTGATATGTGTACTTAACTTTTGAACTGTACTGTCTAGTTCCCACTGCAAGAACGTTGAAATCCACAAGGGTGGTTTTGCTATAGGTGCTGCCCTAGAGTCGGTACTAGTGAATATTTGCTGAATGAACTCTGACGTCAAGTGTAAGAGGCGGTGGGCTAAAGAATGAGAGGAGGAGGGAAGGGAAGGTCTGCAAAGGCAAGAGTTGGGGAGGTGCATGCTGAGCAATCGAAACGTATTCAGCTTGTTGGTCTCCAACAGCAAGAAGCTGCACAGAACCCAAGAAGCACATGCCGGAAGATACTGTCCTCTGAGCACGCCTGTGCAAGCAATTTCTCTTTTCCCTTCCCCTCCTCCCGGTGGGTAGCTGGCTCTGCTTCCCATTGACTCCGATAAGCTCTGCGGCTGGCAGATTCCAGGGGGAGCTGCAAGACTGCTTTTGACCCTTGAAAGCCTAAACCCATGACAAAACTGAAGAATGTTCACAAGAGAGATGAAAGCGTGGCCCAAAGTGGCTTGGAAGAGAAAAGAAGGTCCTCTGGTAGGGGGCCTGGGGCGCTTCCTCCATGCTTTGGCAGGAGCTGGGGCCCAGGCATGACTGGGGGAGTGGGAGGGGCCAGGGGTGACTGAGATTGTGTTCCCAACCCTTTAGCTGCCACCTGCCTTTCCCTTGCCTTCTGGGCCACCTGGGTCAGTCTTCACTTCCTTCCTTCATGCCACTTCTTTCAGCTGGTCTTTTTAATTCACTGTAGTTTGACTTCTGCCCTTTTGCCTCCACAGAAATCATGCTCATCAGAATCTCCAGTAGCTTTTGAGTTCAATTTATACCCATCCTCTAACTTGATGTTTTTTTTTTATTGTGGTAAAATATATTAACACATAACATAAAATGTGCCATTAAAATTTCTATTGAAGTATAGTTTATTTACAATGCTGTGTTAGTGTTTGGTGTACAACAAATGACTGAATCTATATATATATATGACTGAATCTATATATATATATATATATATATATATATATATATATATTCTTTTTCAGATTCTTTTCCTTTATGGTTTATTACAGGATATTGACTATAGTTCCCTGTGCTATACAGTAGGACCTTGTTTATCCATTTTATATATAGTAGTTTGCATCTACCAGTCCCAAACTCCTCATCTATCCCTTCTCCCTCCCCTAACTTTCCTCTTTGTTAGCCATAAGCTTGTTTTCTATGTCTATGAGTCTGTTTTGTAAATAAGTTCATTTGTATCATATTTTATTTTTTAAACTTCATTATTCCACTTGTTTCTTTTAAAAAGTTAATTAATTTAATTATTCTAAACATTTTTGGTTAAGCTTGGTTTTCCTTGCTGTGTGAGCCTCTCTCTAGTTTCAGAAAACAGGGGCTACTCTTTGTTGCAGTGTGCGGGCTTCTCATCGTGTGGCCTCTCTTGCTGGGGAGCAGAGGCTCTGGCTCGAGGATTTCAGTAGCTGCAGCACACTAGCTCAGTCGCTGTAGCTCCCTGGCCCTAGAGTGTGCAGGCTTCAGTAGTTGTGGTGCACGGGCTTAGTTGCTCCCTGGCATGTGGAAGCTTCCTGGAGCAGGGACTGAACCCATCGCCTGCAATGGCAGGCAGATTCTTGTGCACTATACCACCAGGGAAGTCCTGTACCGTGTTTTAGATTCCACATATAAGCGGTATCACATGGTATTTGTCTTTCTCTTTCTCACTTATTTCGCTTAGTATGGTAATCTCTAGGTCCATCCATGTTGCAGCAAATGGCATTATTTCATTCTTTTATACAGTTGAGTAGTATTCCATTATATATATGTATATATATATATATATATATATATATACACACACACCACATATTCTTTATCTATTCACCTGTCAATGGACTTTTAGGTTGCTTACTTTTGGTGGGGATTTATTGTGGCAGCCACTATGGAAAGCAGCATGGAGGTTCCTTAAAAAAATAAAAATAGTGTTACTGTATGATTCAGCAATCTCACTCCTGGGCATATATCCAGAGAAAACTCTAATTCGAAAACATATGCACTCCAGTGTTCATGGCAGCAATATTTACAGTTCACCGTTTTAAGTGTATAGCTCAGTGATGTCAAGTATGGTCACACTGCTGTGCACCCATCCCCACCATCCATCCACAGAAACTTTCATTTTCTCCAATGAAAATTCTGCACCCATTAGACACTCAGTCCCCATTTCCCCCTCCCCCCCCAGGCAAACACTGTTCTATTCTCTGTCTATGCAATTGACTACCCTAGAGACCTCATATAAGTAGAATTCTAGAATATTTGTCCTTTTGTGACTGTCTTGTTTGTGACTTAGCAGAATGTCCTCAAGATTCATCCATTAAGCGTTGTCAGAATGTCATTCTTTTTTACAGCTGGATAGTATTCAACGGTATGAATACCACATTTTGTTTATCCATTCATCCACTGATGGACGCTTAGGTTGCTTTTACTTTCTGTCTCTTGTGAATTAGTTCAGTAGCTCAGTCATGTCCTACCCTTTGCGACCCCATGGACTGCAGCACTCCAGGCTTCCCGGTCCATCACCAGCTCCTGGAGCTTGCTTAAATCCATGTCCATCGAGTCAGTGATGCCATCCAACCATCTCATCCTCTGTCGTCCCCTTCTCCTCCCGCCTTCAATCTTACATGTTCACTATAAACTTGGATGTACAAATATCTATTTATACATCCTCCTTCATCCCTGTACACCCTGTACATCCTTGCTTTCAAGTTTCTAGGGTACATGCCCAGGAGTGGAATGGCTGAATCACACGATCATGTAGGGTTTGCTGTTTGATTTTTTGAGGAACCTCCATACTATTTTCCAGAGCAGCTGTGCCATTTTGTATTCCCGCCAGCAATGTACAAGAGTTCCAATTCCTCCACATTCTTGCCAATGCTTGTTTAGTTTTTCTTTTTTCTATCTTTTGATAACAGGCAATATATTGGATGTGAAGTGGTTTTAATTTGACTTTTCTGTGGCATTTTTCTCTAAGCAAACTTCCTTCTCAAAACCATCTTCCCTGTTTTCCTCCACATTTTCTGTGTTTTCTACTCTTCTGGTTGCTTTTCCCCACTCAGTTTCCAGTCACCTCATTAATGCTAACATTGTCCAGGGCTACATTCAGAGTCTCTCATCCTATATACTCTTATATTCCCAATACTTTATAACCTCCATATACTCATAACCTCTATATACTCATTGTATATTCATTGTAACTTCTTTGATATCCTGACTTCACCTCCTGCTTGGATGGTGTGGATTGTTGAATCCGTATCTCTAATCCAGATTTTCCAGAGCTCTGGACTTGTCTGTCCAACCATCTACTAAAAACAAGAGTTTAAAAGCATTTGAAAAAGCTTATATTTGTGTCAGGCACAGGAGTCTGTGCCTGTGTTTATAAGCACTTGGTCCTTTAAAATTTGTCCTTAATCTTTTGACACTCTCACCAACCTATCATTAACTCTGTATTGCTATTTGGGAAATAGAGGCTTACAGAGGCAGCTTCAAGGCCACTTTACTCCAAAGTACGTGTTTTTCATCCTGGCTTCCATATGACCATTCCTGGCTATTCCATACTTCTTAGAGGAAATATTTCTCACCCTGAGATGCAATCATGCATTTTCTTCTGTCTCTATCACTGGACTAGAATATGTGAGGACAGGGAAAAAACTTATTTAAACTTTATTTACTTCTGGGGCTTCCCTGGTGGCTCAGTGGTAAAGAATCTGCCTGCCAATGCAGGAGACATGAGTTTGGTCCCTGGTTTGGGAAGACTGCACACGTGTTGAAGCAACTAAGCCCCGTGCGCCACAACTATTGAGCCTGTGCTCTAAAGCTCGGGAGCCACAACTCCTGAGCCCATGTGTCACAACTACTGAAGTCCTGGCACCCTAGAGCCCATGTTCCATAACAATAGAAGCCACCCCAATGAGAAGCCTGCAACCTGCAGCTAGAAAGTAATCCCTCTAGTTGTAGCTCGCCGCAACTAGAGAAAAGCCCACACAGCAGTGAAAACCCAGCACAGCACAAATAAATAAAATTATTGAAAAGAATTTCTTCTGGATTCCCAGGTTCATAGTGCTTGGTGTGTCAGAGTATGTGCCCAGCTAGTGTTTCCTTGTAATGTGAATGAATGAGTGGACACCTTGCATCTCATACCATCATTACTCATGATGGCCAGACACCGATGCCCTTGTTATGTATACATGTCACTTATGCTTGTACTAAAGGAATTAATATGACTCAAATTTTGTTGTATTAGAGCTAAACTTTCATAATTAAATGTTACTTGTGGATAGAGTCTCACAGGATGTGAAATCAGAGGCATCTTTTTCCTGGATAAGGGAAGAAACAGTAAAGAAATAATTCACAGATTCTAAAGAGAAAGGGAGCTTAAATGTTTAAGTTCACTATTAAATCACTCAATGATATTTAACAATTTTCTAATTATATGGATTAATATTAAGAATTATTTATTTATTTCCAATCATTATGTCCAGTAATTGGTTTTTCTTCAGAAGATAACTATCATTTGAATGATGATAGTGAATTCATCTTAAAAAAAGAATTGCTGCTTTAAAAAACAATGTGCTTTTATTCGTAGCTTTACTGGAAATGTACTTCCACTGCCTTCCTAAGTTTTACTTAATTGTTGCTGTTGTTCCGTTGCTAAGTTGTGTCTGACTCTTTGTGACCCCATGGACTGCAGCACACAAGGTCCCCCTGTCCTTCACTATCTCCTGGAGTTGGCTCGAATTCATGTCCATCGAGTCAGTGATGGTATCTAACCATTTCATCTTCTGCCTCCCCCTTCTCCTTTTGCCTTCAGTCTCTCCCAGCATCAGGGCCTTTTTCAATGAGTCAGCTCTTTGCATCATAAAATAATTATTTTCAAAAAAATAAAAAGAATATGTTTTAAAAATAGGAAGTGTGTGTATGTTGGGACTTGTGTCTCTGGATCCCAGGCCTTTATCTCAGAGGTAACCCCCCTGTCAGAAGTTTCCTGGGTATCATTGAGTTGCCATTTGCTCCTCTAGGAGATTTTCTTGACCCAGGGATTGAATCAGCTCTCTTCTGCATCTCCTGCATTGGCAGGCGGATTCTTTACCACTGAGCCACCATGGAAGCCCATGCTCGGCATTCACAAGCATTTATAAATGTCAACCTCCTCCCCCAACCACACACCTTTCTTTTTTAAACAAATGGAATCACCTTGTTCTGCACCTGGATTGTTTCACTCTTTAATACATCTTGACAATTGTTCCGTACCATGCGTGGAGAGCACCCTCATACATCTTCACCAGATTAACCACTGTCACTTAAACCTTTCTCACCCAAGTACCTAGGGTGGCAGAAATACCTAGGTGGTGGCAAGACATGAGTTATGTGAAATATTCAGTTTTATTTGCCTTTCGCACCGATTTGCCATTCTGCTTTCTAGTGCATCTGTGCTTATTTTAACATAAGGATCATATTTTAAAACAGGTGTTCTAGAAAGATGGGTTTGTGTCAGGAGATGTATAGATGTCTGGAGGCACATGCACCCAGTTTAACATGGAAACATGACCTCAGCGGACCATCACAGTGAGGCTGTGAGGCAGGCAGGACAGAAATTATTAAGCCCTTTCTGAGGATGAGGTGACTGGGGGCCAAGCGATGGCAGGTGACCTGCCCCAGATCATCTAGTCTCCAAGAGCACAGGCAGGAGGATGCCAGCACCTGAGAACATGGCCCACCACCTCTCAAAACAGATGGAAGAAGATAGAAAACCAGGACCTTGAAAGACAGAGTGCAACCGGGTTTACGTTGAAGGGATATTTATATAATATGGTTTGCTGAGTGAGTGATGAAAGACTCGGGAAACGCAGCAGCCGTAGTTAATACGGCAGGAAATGGGACCAGTGCTCTTTTTGTTTATACATTTTGGCTGTGTGTGTGGTATGGAGAATCTTTGTTTCCTGAGCTCAAATCACCAACTTCCATTAGCTCTTAGAAAAAGCAAGACAATTCCAGAAAAACATCAACTTCTGCTTCATTGACTACATCAAAGCCGTTGACTGTGTGGATCACAACAAACTGTGGAAAATTTTTCAAGAGATGGAAATACCAGACCACCTTACCTGCCTGCTGTGAAATCTGTATAGAGGTCAAGAAGCAACACTTGAAACCAGATTTGGAACAACGGACTGCTTCCAAATTGGGAAAGGAGTACGTCAAGGATATATATTGTCACCTTGCTTATTTAACTTACATGCAGAGTACATCACGTGAAATGACGGGCTGGATAAAGCACAAGCTGGAATCAAGATTTCAGGGAGAAATATTAATAACCTCAGATATGCAGATGACACCACCCTTATGGCAGAGAGTGAAGAAGAACTAAAGAGCCTCTTGATGAAAGTGAAAGAAGAGAGTGAAAAAGCTGGCTTAAAACTTAGCATTCAGAAAACAAAGATCATGATCTCCGGTCCCATCACTTCATGGCAAAAAGATGGGGGAACAATGGAAACAGTGAGATTTTATTTTCTTAGGCTCCATAATCACTAAAGATGGTGACTGCAACCATGAAATTCAAAGAAGCTTGCTCCTTGGAAGAAAAGCTATGACCAACCTAGATAGTATATTAAAAAGCAGAGATATTATTTTACTGATAAAGGTCCGTCTAGTCAAAGCTGTAGTTTTTCTAGTAGTCATGTATGGATGTGAGAGTTGGACCATAGAGAAAGCTGAGCACTGAAGAATTGATTCTTTTGAACTGTGGTGTTGGAGAAGACTCTTGAGAGTCCCTTGGACAGCAAGGATATCCAACCAGTCCATCCTAAAGGAGATTAGTCCTGAATATTCATTGGAAGGACTGATGCTGAAGCTGAAGCTCCAATAATTTGGTCACCTGAGGTGAAGAGCTGACTCATTTGAAAAGACCCTGATGCTGGGAAAGATTGAGGGCAGGAGGAGAAGGGGACAACAGAGGATGTGATGGTTGGATGGCATCACCGACTCAATGGACATGAGTTTGAGCAAGCTCTGGAAGATGGTGAAAGACAAGGAAGCCTGGTGTGTTGCAGTCCATGGGGTCACAAAGAACTGGACATGATGTGAAATAGATCACCAGTACAGGTTCGATGCATGAGGCAGGGTGCTCAGGGCTGGTGCACTGGGATGACCCTGAGGGATGGGATGCAGAGGGAGGGAGGGTCAGGATGGGGAACACATGTACACTCATGGCTGATTCATGTGAATGTATGGCAAAACCACCACAATATTGTAAAGTAATTAGCCTCCAATTAAAATAAATAAATAAATGCCATGAAGGTGAAAAAAAAAGGAAAGAGTTGGACATGACTGAATGACTGAACTGAACTGAGTTCCAGGAGCGGGGATCAAACTTGCACTCTCTCCACTGGAAGCTCATAGTCTTAACCACGGAATTACCATGGAAATCTCATCAGTGCTCTTTTTTTAAAACTGAAGGATAATTACTTTACAATATTGTGCTGGCTTCTGCCATATGACAACATGAATCAACCATTGTGTTATGTGTTAGTGGCTCAGTCGTGTCTGACTCTTTGGGACCCCATGGACTGTAGCCTGCCAGGCTCCTCTGTCCATAGGATTCTCCAGGCAAGAATACTGGAGCCATTTCTTTATCCAGGGGATCTTCAGTATACATTTGTTCTCTACATCTTGAACCTCTCCCCACCCCATCCCACCCCTGGGAGGTTGTCACAGAGCACCTCATCAGCGCTCTTTTAAGAAGCACCAAAGTTTGAATGTTAATGTGACCACAGTCCCTGTAAGTTACTGGTTGAACTGTGTTCCTCCTAAGTTTGTTTCTTGAAACCCTAACCTCAGGTGCCTCAGAATGTGACTCTATAAATTTGGAGATGGGGCCCTGAAAGTAGGTGATGATATTAAAATGAGGTCATTAGGGTGCACCATGATCCAGTGTAACTGGTGTCCTCATAAAGAGAGGAAATCTGGACACACAGAGAGACACCGTGAATGCTTGGGTGCAGAGGAAAGACCTTACAAGGACACAGAGAGAAGATGGCCATCTACAAACACACAGGAAAGGTCTTCAGAGAAACAGAACCTGCTGAGAGACCTTGATTTGATCTTAGACGTCTTGCCTCCAGAACTGTGAGAAAATAAATTTCTGTTGGTCATGCCACCCTAGTCATGGTACTTTGTTATGGTGGCTCGAGTTGATGAATGCAGCATCCATTCAAGGGCTATCTTTAATTCTTCTCTCTGTCCTATTTCCTGCCTACAATTGGTTCTTTTGGATAGGGCTGGGCTGAATGTTCACTCATTCATGCAGTATTTACTGCTGTGTCCTGTGTCTGGTCCCATCTAGGTGCCAGGCACATAGCAGTAACTGTGGCGAAGTCCTTGTTATCCGGAACCTGTCATCTGATACCCCACGTCCAAAATGAGCTGTTCTCCACTGTCCTCCTTGAGAGAAACACTGCAAACATTTACCAGGGGAAAAGGGGGAAATTGAAAGTGTTAGTCTCTCAGTCTCGTCCAACACTTTGTGACCCTATGGATGGTAGTCCACCAAGCTCCTCTGTGCATGGGATTTCCCAGGCAAGAATACTGGAGTGGGTTGCCATTTCCTTTTCCAGGGGCTTTTCCCCACCTAGGAATCAAATCCAGGTCTCCTGCATTGCAGGTGTGTTCTTTACCAGCTGAGCCACCAGGGAAGCCCCTGTGTTATCCTGAACCTACCATCTGATACCCCACATCCAAACTGACCCATTCTTCCCTGTCCTCCCTGAGTGAGACACTGCAAACATTTACTAGGAAAAAAATGGGAAAGAAAGTAAACTAAATGATCCAGATCAGCAGTTCCAAATGTTTGTTTGTGCGTTTTTGCTTTTAAATGTAAGCTTTGCTTATGGGTTGCCTTGCTGATATGGACATACAAGAAAAAGTAACGGAGGTGGATTATAATTATGCTTCTCTTCATTATAGAAGTGGTTCAAAGTGCCCAGCACAGCCAATTTGGAGCCCGGCGGCTCTGACAGCACTCAGAGCTATTGATTTCTTTGCCTGTGTTTGTGTGTTTCCAGCGACCACCCAGGCTCAGCGAAGAGTCTGGATGCTACAGGCGCTGTTGAGGTTCGGTTCCTCCTCTTGGCAGGAAAGATGAGGGGTGAGATGGAATGACCAGCATGTGGGTAGGCTTCTCTCTCCATCAGCAGCCCCACCTGCTTCCCCTTTGTGCTACTGGGTGCCAAAAAGAGCTAGAGAATCTGGCTATGGTTCAACTGCCTCCCCGAATTTGCCCTCAAAATGTGCTCTCTGGACTTTTTCAGGTGAGCCTGAGTGGCTCATGGCAGGTACCTGGCATTAATGTGTGTTTCTGCTGCTGCTGCTAAGTCGCTTCAGTCGTGTCAGTGTGCGTTTCACACTTCTTAATTCCCTCCAGAACTTTCACGATCATCACAGACATGGGCAGGGTATTCTTCCCAGAGCAAGGCATCTATTATGATGGTACCCAGCCTCCAATGCAGGAATCACTTCCATTGCCAGTGGGAAGAGGGAGCCAACAGGTATTTTTAAAGAGGCTCTATCCACTGGAGAATCGAAAAGAAAATATCCCCTTTGAGCATTTAGTCACACACATCAAAGGAAACAACAGTTTCAATCTTCATTTGCATCGTACAGGCATTAGATGTGGTCCAGTTACACTGAGCTTCGCTTGAAAAGGCAGGAGTGCCAGTAGTTTTCAAGCCTTGACGGAGACAGAGAGAAAATGCAGCCAGGCAAATAATATATCACCCTGCCAAGGCATTTTCCATTTTTAAAAGGACAGAACAATTTTACATTATTTCTGGAGCCTCTTTGCAGCAAATATCCCTTGACATTTGTTTCAGCACCCTGGCCAGCCGGCCTAAAGGCATCGGCTGGTCCCAGCCTGCTGCTCCTGTGTGCTTGGGACCACATTCTGCCTTTGGGTCTTAAGGCACCAGACGTAAGAAGGACAAGTGGGCACTTTTGTGTTTTTGAGAGCAGGCAGACGGGTGGCTGGCTCTGCAGAAGGGGCCAATTAAGACACCACCCTAGTGGAAAGAACACAGAGTTTCAGGTCACTTGAAGATGCCCAGTGGAAAATCAACACTCAGGGCTTCTAGCCACAGGGGTGAAAATACAAGGAGGGTTTGAGATTTTTCAGTGAACTCCCTAGAAGGCCCAAGGGGATTCAGAGATAAAAACAATGAAGTGTGCCTGCTTTCCCAAGATGGTGCAGCCTCTTGGGAAAGCAGAAAACGGCCACTAGTTCTGGAATAATTAGCACAAATGACTTCTAGTTAGGGTGACAAATGAACACATTTTCTCAGATCTGGAGAATCAAGATCAGGCTATTTGGTTAAAATGTCCCAGACTGTCCTTTCTCAGGTAGTCTCATGTCAACACCTGGCCAAGTGTGAGGTCTTCCTTTAGAGGGCAAACCCTGGTTTTATTGTTTCTAATCCCTAGCCCTGGCTGACCTGAACAACTTCAGGATGCAAAATGATTAATTCCAACCTGCCCTAGAAAAACATTAGTCAGCTGGCAAAAGGAAATAGCCTAACAGGAAGGCAAAAAAAGAACAAATTGACTTTATCTGGGAGTGATTATGTTTGACAAGATGAAAAAGAAAGAAATCTTTTGTCACTGAATAAAATTGTGCTTTAAGAAATCTTTGCGTAAGTCTTAAGGTTCTGCTTTGCATGTGTGCTAACTCGTTTGACGTGTCCGACTCTTTGTGACCCCATGGACTGTAGCCTGCAAGGCTCCTCTGTCCATGGGATTCTCTAGGCAAGAATACTGGAGAGGGTTGCCATGCCCTCCTCCAGGGGATCTTCCAGACCCTGGGATCGAAACCATATCTCTTATATCCCTTGAGTTGGCAAGCTGGTTCTTTACCACTAGTGCCATCTGGGAAGCCCAGGGCTCTGTTTTATCCAGTTTGAATTAAAATGGAAATAATCCTGCCCTCCTCCCCCTCCAGATAAAGAGCAGGGAAACAAAACTGAATTTCCCCACATTGATTACAGCAGAGTTTTGGAAGTTAGATCAGGAGATCCAGATCTACTCCAGAGAAGCACTTTCATTAACTAGCAAATATTTTCTTTCAAGAGACCTATTTTTGAGTTGCTATTTACTATTAAGATTTTCATTTTCCCTTAAGTATTGTCACACACGCAGTCTGATTCTTCGTGGGTGGGACTGTGAGGCACTTGGATCTCTCCTCCAATGAAAACGAAGAGTCAATTTTCCTTCTGAAAGGGGAAAAGATCAAGACTGTTAAAATTATTCTTCTGATTTCACATTTATCTCGTACTCACAGCATCTGTCTGCTAAGAATTTGAAAGAATGAATCGTAGGCAGGAAAACAAACTGTTTTGACTCAATCTTTCAATTTTGCTGCTTTTTTCCCTTCACTAATTAAAAATAAAGTGAACCTTCTTTTAAAAAATTCTGAACTCTTTATATTTTCAGCATTTTTCTCTGTGATATTCACAAGGCTAACTCCCTTACCTCTTTTGAGTCTTCGTCCAAATGTCAATTTCTTTGTGCTTTAAAGGCCTTTTTTTCCAATGTGGGTCATTTTTAAAGTCTTTACTAAGTTGGTTACAATATTGCTTCCATTTATGTTTTGTTTTTTCTGGTCACCTGGCATGTTGGATCTTAGTTCCCCACCCAGGGATCAAACTCCCTTGTACTGAAAGGCAAAGTCTTAACCACTGGACCATCAGGGAAGGAAGTCCTCAAATGTCAATTTCTTAATGATCTATACTGACGGAAAAACTATTTCCCAACTATTACCCAATGGGTACTCCTGATCCCCTTCAAACTGCTCCACTTTCTATTTTTTCCATACCATTGACAACCTTCTCCCGTATTACAGAATTTCTTTATTATGTTTATTGTCCCTTGCTAGAAGAAAAGTACCAAAAGACCAGGAATCTGGGTTTTGTTCAGTGATATACTCTAATTTTGCAGAATGGTGTGTGTCCTTTAGATGCTCAATAAATGCCAAATGATGCAGCCGCTATGGAGAATAGTATGGAGGTTCCTCAGAAACTAGAGTTGCCACATGATCCAGCAACCCCACTCTCAGGCATATATCTGGACAAAATTATAATTCAAAGAGATACAGGCACCCCTATGTTCAGAGCCGTACTATTTACAATAGCCAAGACATGGAAACCACCTAAAGGTCTGTTGACAGATGAATGGATAAAGAAGATGTGGTGTATATGTATAACAGAATACTAATCCATTCATAAAGAAGAATGAAATAATGCCATTTGCAGCAACATGGATGGATCTAAAGATGATCACGCTAAGTGAAATAAGTCAGAAAGAGAAAGATCAATATCATATTATGTTATTTATATGTAGAATCTAAAATATGACACAAATGAACTTATCTACAAAACAGAAACATACCTACTGATATAGAGAATAGACTTCTGTTGCCAAGGGGCACGTGTGGTTAGGGAGCAATTAGGGTCAGAATTTTGGATCAGCAGATGCAAACTATTATATATAGAATAGATAAACAGCAAAGTCCTACTATATAACACAGGGAACTGTATTCAATATTCAGCGATAAACCATAATGGGAAGAATATGAAAAAGAATATATATATATATATGTATAAGTGAATCATTTTGCTGTACAGCAGAAATTAACACAACATCGTAAATCAACTACACGTCAATAAAATAAATTTTAAAAATGCTGAATGACAATGTCAGGAAAAATTTATCTGTGATTTGGAAATGAGCAGGAGTATTCTTTCAGCCAAGGGTTGGGCATTGCCCAGTGGACCCTCTGGGGAAGAGTCGATTCTTCAGGAATGAGCATCTTTCTCCTGCTTTTCCATGGACTCAGCACAAGTAGAAAACTGGGAGTATTGCAAATGATTCTTGCCCGTGGATGTAAGTGATTCTTGTTCTGTAGAAACGATAACCTCAAATATGACACTTTTTCATTCTGGTTGCACTAGATGTTTGTTGCTTTGCCCAGGCTTTCTCTAGAGCTGGCGAGTGGAGACTACTCTCTAGTTGCGGTGCTTCTCATTGCAGTGGTTTCTCTTGTTGCAGAACACAGGCTGTAGGTGCTCGGGCTTCAGTAGCTATGGCACACAGACCAGTAGTTGCTGCTTGCAGGCTCTAGAGTGTGGGCTCAGTAGTTGTGGCACAGGCTTACTTGCTCCCCAGCATGTGGGGTCTTCCTGGACCAGGGATCAAACCTGTGCTCCCTGCAATGGCAGGCATATGCTTAACCACTGGGCCCCCAAAGAAGTCCCACATGACATTATTGCCCTATAGGATACAAACGAATTTTGCATCTTTCAGCAAGCATTTATTCCTTGTCTATGCTTATATCTTTGTCCTTTAGATTCTCTTTTGGACTGGTTTCAACAGGTTACTTGTTCCTTCACTAAATAAAGAAAATTTTAGATACATATGCACTATATTTTTTATAAAAGTCATGATTTGAAAAAGTTTTGAAAATTATGATTGAGTAAAAGAGTGAATTACACTCTCCTCTCCCCCAGGAAGCCTGATCAGGTCCCATAGTTGTAGAAACCATTGAATGCTGGTTACTCCCCAGTTTGTATCTGTAGCCACACCTCTCTGTGCCTCATAGGCATTTACCTACTTGCCTTCTTGATATCTCCACTTGAGTATCTGATAGACATTTCAGAATGAACAAATCCTAAATGGATGTCTTATCCTTAACTTGCTCTGCCCCTGACTTTAAATGACAACACCATTTACTCAGTTGCTCAGGCAAAATTCTTGAGTAACACCTTGGCCCACAGCATTTCTTTCTTATATACTCCACATCTAATTCATCAGCAAAACTTGGGCGATATTTCTACCTTTAATACATATTCCAAATCCACGTATCTAAGACCTGAGGCTGGTTTTTGTAGGTTTTTTGGAACATAGGCATGCCCACTGCTTTCCATATTGTCTATGGTTGCTTTTTTTTTTTTAATTATTCATTTGTTTATTTTTGGCTGTGCTGGGTCTTTGCTATTGAGCAGACTTTTCTCTAGTTGAGGGAGCAGGGACTACTCTCTAGTTGCAGCTTGTTGTGGTGGCTTCTCTTATTGCAGAGCATGGGCTTTAGAGTGTTTGGGCTTCAGTAATTATGGCATGTGGGCTCATTAGTTTCAGCTCCCGGGCTCTTGAGCACAGGCTCAACAGTTGTGGCAGACCGGCTTTGTTGCTCTTAGGCATGTGGGACCTTCCCAGACCAGGGATGGAACCTGTGTCTCAAATGTATCCACTGAACCACCAGGGAAGCTCTGTCCATTGTTGCTTTTGCCCGTTCTATGACAGTTGTGACAGTTGAGTAGTTGTGACAGAGATCACAGGGTACGCAAAGCTTAAATATTTACTACCTGGTCCTTTGCTAAAACAATTTGCCACCCCTTGGTATGCTGGACCGAATAATGGCCCCAAAGATATGAGGTCATAATCCTTGGAACTTGTCACTGTCACCTCATTTGGAAAAAGGATCTTTGTAGATGTGACCAAGTTAAGGGTCTTGAGATGAGGGAGATTATCAGGATTGTCTGGGTGGTCTCTAAATGCTGTCACAAGCATCCTTATAAGACAGACGCAGAGGGATATTTGAAACACATACATGGAAAAGGGCAATGTGAAGACGAGACAGAGAGAGATCTGAAGGTCTGGCCTCAGAGATAGGCATGGTGACCACAAGCCAAAGATGCCAACAGCCACTGGAAGCTGGAAGAGGCCTGGAATGGATACTCCCTGGAGCCTCTGGAGAGAGTACAGCCCTACCAGCACCTTCATTTGGGCTCAATGAAACTGATTTTGGACTTCCAGCCTCCAGAACAATAAGAGAGTAAACTTAGCTTGTTTTAAGCCACTAAGGTAATTAGTTACAGCAGCCACAGGAAAAGGAAAGCGCCTTAAACCACTGTCAAATCTTGGTGATTGCAAGCGTCTCCCAGCCAGTTTCTCTGCTGCCTCATTGCTCCCTTGCAGCCTGTTCTCCACATCATGGCAGACAGACCCTTTTATGACACCACCGAGATTACACTCTCAGCTCAGTGTCCTCCACCAGCTTTCTACAACCTCCAGAATAAAACCCAGAAATTTCACCATGGAATTCACAGTCCTGTGTGACAAAGCTTTAGCTTCCTCTTTGGATTCCTGTCCCAGAGCTTTTTGCAAATGGTGGGTTGCAGTTCCTACTGTACACCAAGTGCACCTCTGCCCCAGGGCTTTTGCACTTGCTGTTTCCTCTGTCTAGAATGTTCCTCCACCTGCTATAACTGCCTGGCTCCCTCTGGCTTCCTTCAGGTCTGAGACCTCGCTTAGTTAAGGCAGCACCCTCCTTCTTTTTCCCTCTCACCCTACTTTATTTTTCTTCTCTAACCTGTGATGATACATATGCTTATTTATCGTGTCTCTCCCACTTCCACATCAGCTCCATGAGGTCAGGGGTTTTGTCTGTTTTGTTCACTGTTGTATCCCCAGCACCTTGAACCAGGGTCTGGAACATCAGAGGAACCCAATAAATACTGGTTGGCTGAATGTACCTGACAATTTAAACCATATAAAATGGAGAGTGAGCTATTTTTTTCTGTCTCATGCTGAAAGTTAACTGCAGGCAATACACTTCGTGCTATTATTCCAGAAACTTTTTTTCTGAATATACAAGAATATCTATATAAACAATGAACACTGTATCTACACACACACAAGAATCCTATGTATTATGCTCTGTGTCTTCCTTCTTATTAGTGACATATTTAAGCTAAAGAACCTTCCATAGCAGGATATATTGATTTACCCCTACCTTTAGGCTTCCCTGGTGGCTCAGCTGGTAAAGAATCCACCTGCAGAGCGAGAGCCCTGAGTTTGATCCCTGCATTGAGAAGATCCCCTGGAGAAGGGAATGGCTACCCACTCCAATATTATGGCCTGGAGATTTCTATGGACTACAGTCCATGGGGTCGCAAAGAGTTGGAGGTGACTGAGCGACTTTCACTTTAAATGGCTGTGTAATATGCCACAGCTTAATACACAAAGAAAATTACTGGGTTGGCCAAAAAATTTATTCAAGTTTTTCTATAACATGTTACATTATTTACTTCATTTGAAAAATGGAAAAGATAATGACAATGAAATGCCTCTGAGTCTACACTTTTTTTCTTCTTCAAATTTTCTCTGGTAGATAGCATTAGTGTGATTCTTCTCCAGCCCTAGCTTCTTAGCGACCATCAAAGACACTAGTGCTGATGGAACAGCAGCAGCTTTTTCCTTCAGGTGTTTTGACAGGTCATTTTGCTTTCGACAACTAAACAAAGTTTCCCTGGGAGATGGAGAGTCAACATAAATGACGTTGGAAAGTGTTGAGGCAAATAAGTGAGAAAACAGACAAAACAGAGCACTCCACATGGTCTCACCAGGCTTTGGTGGTGGCTGGGGGACTTGAGAAACCTTACTTTCCCCATCAGCCTCCTGGAAGCACCCCAAATAACAAGACCATGCATGTGAAAACTGGGCCATGCTGTGCAGACACTAAAGTCCCCTCTGTCCAGTCACACTGCTGTCCCAAGTCCTTGTTTGGTAAGGATTTTGGGGGGCTCTACAGATGTCTCTCTGGGTTCCAGGAAACAGAGGTGGCATTCTGGTCTCGTAGGTCTATTGACTTTGGAAGTTACGACGTGCCCATCTGAACCAGTCAAGCCCCATCTATTTAATCTTTTTCCTCTTTAGAAAAAAAAATAGGACATTTCTTTGGTCCTGTGTTTGTATTGAATAAAAGAAACTATCTGGTTGTCATGCCAGAAGGCTCAAGAGGGAGAGGAAAGGCTCTAGTTTAAAAGGGAAAGTCTAGAAAAAGCTGGGTCAAGTAGGGTATGGAGGTGAGATCCATTCAGTCAAAGGCACTGAGCTGTAACTCCAAGGAGGGTCTCTAGAGAGCAGGTGCACTCAGGTATGTTTTATGCAATAGAGAGAGATTTTATGATTATAGCTATTGTTTAAACATCTCTTCTTTAATTGAAGGATAGTTGATTTACAATGTTGTGTCAATTTCTGATGCACAGGAAAGTGATTCAGCTATATTCAATACATATATAGACATTATTTTTTAAAATATTATTTTCCATTGTGGTTTGTTGTTCAGTCACTCAGTCATGTGTGATTCTTTGTGACCCCATGTACTGCAGCATGCCAGGCTTCCCTGTCCATTGTGATTTATCATAAGATTGAATATAGTACCCTGTGCTATACCATAGGACCTTGTTGTCTATCCATCCTATATATAATATTTTGCATCTGCTAATTGCAAACTTCCATTCCATCTCTCCCCCACCCTACTGTCGGTCCCCCTTGGCAACTACAAGTCTATTTTCTAGGTCTATGAGTCTGTCTCTGTTTTGCAGATAAATCCATTTGTATCACATTTTAGATTCAACATATAAATGATATCATATGATATTTGTCTTTCTCCTTCTGACTTATTTCACTTAGTATGATCATCTCCAGGTCCATCCTTGATGCTGCAAATGGCATTACTTCATTCTTTTATATGACTGAGTAGTATTCTATTCAGAGAAGGCAATAGTACCCCACTCCAGTACTCTTGCCTGGAAAATCCCATGGATGGAGGAGCCTGGTAGGCTGCAGTCCATGGGGTCACGAAGTGTTGGACATGACTAAGTGACTTCACTTTCACTTTTCACTTTCATGCATTGGAGAGGGAAATGGCAACCCACTCCAGTGTTCTTGCCTGGAGAATCCGGGGGACAGGGGAGCCTGGTGGGCTGCTGTCTATGGGGTCACACAGAGGCGAACACAACTGAAGTAACTCAGCAGCAGCAGCAATATTCCATTAAACAGCATCTCTTGAAACCCCTATTGTGATGGGTAAAGTTCTTGATTTTGATACTAAAAGGAAAATAAAACCAACAGAAATGGTGTTGTTGGTCCTTAGACCTATTGTCCATTCTTACTACACTTAGGTAATATTGAACAAGGGAAACTACATATTCATTTCAAAATTTCAACAGATTCCTGGTCCACAGATCAGAACTTTTATGCTCAAATCAAATTTCAGATGACCTGAAATTCAGGCCTACTAGGCCCAGATAGCTCCTTATATTGTAGGTATCTGACAAGTCTTTACTCTTGCATGCTAATGGTAGATATTCTGGGATAGCAGTAGCTGACAGATTTTCTGAACAGATGTGGGGAGGCCGCAAGATGAGGGTTTTTAGGATAGGGAAAACAAGGACTATCAGTGAAAGGTTACTTTGAAGAAGCTCACAAGGGGATTTCCCTGGTGATCCAATTGTTAAGAGTCTGCCCTTCTACTATAGGGAGTGTCATTTTGATCCCTGGTTGGGGAATCCTATGTGCTGTTCAGTGCAGTAGAAAAAGAAAAATAAAGCCCATAAGTTTTTATTATGTTTTATCTTGAAAAGGCAGTGGGATAAGGGATATCTCTGTAGAATTCCCTAAAATTGCATGCAAATCTACAATTACCTCCAAATTAAAAGAATTAATTAAAGGAAAGGCAAAGGGAGAAAGTTTTTGAAATCAGGACTTTAGAATGTCTTTGCTTTTCACAATGCAGCCCCTTCAAATCTAAGGAAAGCATAAATGAATAATTATTTCTTCCTCATCCTGTGTTGGTGAGTTGCCCTCGTAGGAGTCATTAAGCTTTCAGATGGGTTCAGTTCAGCCCTAGCTTACCTCTCCCAACCCAGTAACATGGAGCTTCAGTAACTGGAGTTGAGGGAAGCAAGTCCAAGCACTTCTACTATTTCATTTTTTTAACTTTTTATTTTGTATTAAAATATAGTTGTTGTTCAGTTGCTCTGTCGTGTCTGACTCTTTGAGACCCCATGGACTGCAGCACGCCAGGCTTCCCTATCCTTCACCACTTCCCTGAGTTTGCTCAAACTCACGTCTATTGAGTCAGTGATGCCATCCAACTATCTCACCCTCTGCTGCCCCCTTCTCCTGCCTTCAATCTTTCCCAGCATCAGGGTCTTTTCCAGTGAGTCAGTTCTTGGCATCAGGTGGCCAAAGTATTGGAGCTTCAGCTTCAGCATCAGTCCGATGAATATTCAGGACTGACTTCCTTTACGATTGACTGGTTTGATCTCCATGCTATCCGAAGTACTCTTGAGAGTCTTCTCCAGCACCACAGTTCGAGAGAATCAATTCTCTAGCATTTAGCCTTCATTATGGTCCAAGTTTCACATCCATACAAGACTACTGGAAAAACAGTAGCTTTGACTGTATGGTCCTTTGTCAGCAAAGTGATGTCTCTGCCTTTTGATACATTGTCTAGGTTTGTCTTAGCTTTTCTTCCAAGGAGCAAGTGTCTTCCAGTTTCATGGCTGTAGTCATTGTCCACAGTGATTGCAGTATAGCTGATGAATAATGTTGTGATAGTTTCAGGTGGACAGCAAAGAGACTCAGCCATACATATACTACATCCATTCTCCCTTAAACTCCCCTCCCTCACAGGTTGCCACATAACATTGAGTGGAATTCCTCCAAGTACTTTTATTATTATCATCAGCAGTAATAATAAACAGTCACCTTTTAAGTACTTTAGAATGCTGACCAGGAAAGGACACTCTTTTACAAGTATTTTTGAAGTAGAAAAGTAACTTCTTAATATTCCCATTATTCATGTATGTCCATCTGGTCCTGGACAGTAACATTGTTGCTAGGAAGAACATTAAGGCCAAAATGGGCAAGGATTCAGATGGTGGGGTGTCCAGCATGTCTTCTGACTCCTCTCCTTTCTAACTGGGTTCTTTAAAAAATTTTTTAAAATTATTTTTAAAAATTTTTGGTTGCACTGGGTCTTTGCTGCTGCTCATGGGCTTTCTCTAGTTGGGGCAGTCGGGGTTACTCTAGTTGCTGGTGCGCAGGTTTCTCATTGTTGTGGTTTTTGTGCAGCCTGGGCTCTAGGCACGTGGGCTCAGCTGTTGCTGCTCTCCGGCTCTAGAGCACAGGCTCAGTAGTTGTGGCACAGGGGCTTCATTGCCTCGAGGCATGTGGGATCTTCCTGGACGGGGGATTGAACCCATGTATCCCACATTGGCATGTGGAGTCTTAACCACTGGATCACCAGGGAAGCCCTTCTAATTGAGCTTTTTTTTTTTAAGCAGCAACACAGGCCACTCTCCTTACTGAAAATACCAATCTCTTGGTTACCCTCCCAGGCAAAGACAAATACCAGCTGTTAAGCACTAAATGCTTATGTCCTCCATCCCCCCTGCCCCAAATCCATGTGCTGAAATTCTACTTTCCACGTGATGGTATTAAGAAATGGGGCCTTTGGGGTGTGATTAGGATTAGATGAGACCATGATGCGGTGGGTGTGTGCCATGATGGGGTTAGTGCCCTTTTATGAGTCATGAGAGAGTTCACTTCCTCTTTCTGCCAATGTGAGGAGCTCCCTAAACTCCAACTTCCAGCCTTCAGAACTGCAGGAAGTAAATTTCTGTTGCTATAAGCCATCAGTCTTTGAAGCTTTGTTACAGCAGTTGGAATGGTCTATGACATCAGCCAACCAGTCCCCCCAAAAAACATCTTTCTTCAGTCTAGAGGCTTTCAAATTCATTGGTCTAGGATATCTTTCCACTCTTAAAAATAATTGAGGACTCTGAAGAGCGTTTTTTTTTTTTTTTTGGTAACTATTCATTTACTTGGTTGCATCAGATCTTAGTTTCAGCATGTGGGATCTTCTTTGGGTCATTTGGGATCTTTCGTTGTGGCATGCAGGGTCCATAGTGGTGGCTCACTGGCTTAGTTATCCCGTGGCATGTGGGATCCTAGTTGCCCCACCAGGAATTGAACCTACATCCTGTTCAGTGCAAAGTATATTCTTAACCATCGGACTACCAGGGAAGTCCTGATCTTTTGTTTCGTGATTTCCCTGTAGTGTATGTGCTGTACAGACATATAAAATATTTTGCTAGTTCATTAAAAATAGAAACCCATTACACATTCAGTTCAGTTCAGTCGTTCAGTTGTATCTGACTCTTTTTGACCCCTTGGACTGCAGCACACCAGGATTCTCTGTCCATCACCAACTCTTAGAGCTTGCTCAAACTCATTTCCATCGAGTTGGTGATGCCATCCAACCATCTCATCCTCTGCTGTCCTCTTCTCCTCCTGCCTTCAGTCTTACCCAGCATCAGGGTCTTTTCCAATGAGTCAGTTCTTCGCATCAGGTGACCAAAGTATTGAAGTTTCAGCTTCAGCATCAGTCCTTCCAATGAATATTCAGGGCTGATCTTCTTTAGGATGGACTGGTTTGATCTCCTTGCTATTCAAGGGACTCTCAAGAGTCTTCTCCAACACCACAGTTCAAAAGCATCAGTTCTTCGGTTCTCAGCTTTCCTTATGGTCCAACTCTCACATCCATACATGACTACTGGAAAAACCATAGTTTTGACTAGACGGACCTTTGTCAGCAAAGTAATGTCTCTGACTTTTAATATGCTGTCTAGGTTGGTCATAGCTTTTCTTCCAAGGAGCTTTTCTTCCATGCAGTTCTTTGAATTTCATGACTGCAGTCACCATTACACATTAACATCCATCATATTTTTTATAACTACATTTTTCTAAACAAACAATTAGCAATCAGTGGTATTGTTTTACAGTTTTACAGGCTGTACTTGAGGCCCAGGTGATAGTATCTTCTGTTTCCCCACTGTACTTGATCTGCTGTTGTTCACATATGTTAACCCCGCTAAGCTTTGCACCCCTTGGAGGGAGACCACATTATTCAACCTCACATCCTCAGCATCTAACAGTGTTTAGTCTCTAGTGAACATTTGAAAGAATTATTTTTAATTTAAATATATACATTTATTTATAGTTTTTAAATTTAAAAAATATTTTAGGCCACATCATGCAGCAAGTGGGATCTAGTTCCCTGACCAGGGATGGAACTGGCACCCCTGCATTGAAAGCATGGAGTCTTAACCACTGGACTGCCAAGGAAGTCTAGAGTTAAATATATATCTTAATTATAAAACACTATAGTTATATTACAGAAAATGGAGACAGTAAGAAAAACCACTCACAATCTCCCAAATGTCATTTTTTGGGTGTTTATCAAGTCTTCTTTCAAAATGCTGTTTTTTTCTACCTAGAATCACATCACATGTAACAGAATGCCATTTTTTGGAAAACTATTTCCCCAGGCAACTAGCAATGAGTAAATTTTCCTTTCTGTTTCTAACGTCTGTGACTACCATGATGTTCTCTTGTATAGACACAACATGACTTACTTATTAAACATCCAACATTAGGACATTTTTCTTGTTGTAATAAATATGGTGATCCTGTGAAGAATACCTTCACACATATAGTTTTTTTGGCATTTAGTGTTATTTCCTTAGAATAGATTCCCAGAAGTAAGATTACTGGGTCAAAAGATGCAGACGTTTTTTATGGCTTTTAATACATACTGTAAAATTGCTTTTCAAAAGGGTTACATTAATTTTCAACGCCACTGACACTTTTAAGAATATGCTTCACCACACAAATCGTCAACATAGGTGCTATTAAGAATGCTAATCGATAAAATATTGTGCCTTTGTTGTTAAAATTTTGCATTTTTTGACCCTCATAAAATCAAAATTTGTTGAAGAATTAGTCTCTAAAGCACAACTTTTTGGGGGGGAACATTTTTATTTCCAGGAAACAAGAAATTTTCACTTGAGAAGACAAGAAAAAGAACACATGTTGTTACAACTGGAGCAAAATTCACTCTGACGGTCAACTTGGTGCCAAAATACTCAAACGAGGACTTTGCGCTGCTCCTGCTAGCTGTCATCCACGGGTAGAAAAGGACAAAATAAAATGTAGAGGATTGAAAAGGTTCTTACTGCAAACCGTACAAGATCCACACAGAGGGGTTGGAGCTCTGCTTTTCATTCAACTTTTCTTCCTGTTTTTTTTTAAACTTGGAGCTTTAAGCCCTCTCCTTTGTTTCCGGTATTACCTGCCCACGTGCACAATTCCTGAATTTCTCTGCGAGGGGGCATTTTCATCTTTGCCATTTCCTCTGGCTTTAAGCTTCTCTGTGCAGTGTGTGTTGGTTTCCTAGGTGTGGACAGGTTTGCAGAGAAGCTGCAGCTGTGTGTCTGTCCCTCCCCTCTCCCCGCCAGGATGGCCCCTAACCCGCTTCTGGGTTCTCTCTCCGCGACTGAAACCTCGCTGGTCTCCTCGCCTTGCACGGGGCGTAAGTGCTGTGGACGCTGGAATATTCGCTCGGGAAAGCCACGATTGTGAGGCCGGGATGGAAGGAAACTTGGCTCGCCTCGCCCTCCGAGCAGGCTCGCCGAGGCTCAACGTTTCCCTTAAGATTTTGCTCGGCGGCCTCATCCTGGGACAGGCATCTATGAGTCATCGGCTCTGCGGGTCACATGGCCAACGTGACCAAAATAAAGTTTCAGTATTTTAAGCCGCTAGAAAAGGGGACAACGGAGCACACCAGGGGCGGGCGACCGCGGGCACAGGCTGGCCGGGTACCCGCGCGAGGGGCCGCGGCGGCGCGGGCCGAGGGGGCGGGGCGTCAGGGGGGGGAGGGAAAGGGGCGGGGCCTGGCGGAGACGCGCCCCTCCCCCCACGGCCCGCAGCGACGCCCAGACTCCCGGGCCGGCCGGCTCCCGAGCGCTGCGCCCGGCAGACGCCAGCCCTGAGCCCCCACGGCTTCCGCTACCCCCCGGAAGCGGCAGGCTGAGGGATCCCGGAGATCCCGCGGCGTCCTCCACTGCCACCGGGACCCCACGCGCCGGCAGCGGCTTCCCCGGGAACGTCCTTCAGCCCCGGGAGCACGCGGGAAAAGCCCCAGCGCGCCAATGAGCGAGCGCCTTCCTCATGACGGTCACGCTCGGGGGCGGGGCTTCCCTTCGCCGCTCCCGAGTTCCGGGAACCCCCTTTGATTGGTCTGGACGGCCTGGGAAACACTGTAGGAAGGCCCAATCAAAATGCCACGTCTCGGCCTCGAGGAAATATTCCGTGTCGGCCCGTTTCTGATTGGGTAGTTGTTTCGGGCTCTGGCCACTGGAAAGCTTTGTTTAGGTCTGGAAGGCGGGCTTTCCTGGGAGTGGGTGGGGAGGGGGCGTTGATTCTTGACCAATCCTTTCACTCCGTTGGGTGGTGACCAGCCAATGGGCCGGATGGATAGGACGCTCCTCCCGGAGAGTAGTGAGACCCCTGTTGTGGGGCGATTGGTGGTGGGAGCGATGAGTGGCAGCCGCGCGGCCCAACGGGCGCAGTGCGTGGGCCGCGGGGCGGGGCCAGGGCGGGTGCGCGGCGGCGGCGGGGTGGCTGGGCCGGCGGCGGCGGCGGTACGAGGCGCGCGCTCGGGGTCCCGGTCGCGAGGAGGAGGAGGATGTGGCGCGCGGAGGGGAAATGGCTGCCGAAAACAAGCCGGAAGGTAAGAGCCGGAGCGTGAGGGGCTGGGGGCGGCGCGGCGGGCAGCGGGACCCGGCCCCGCCGGACATCCCGGGCATCGGCGGCGCCGGGCGGGAGCGCGGGGGCGCGGCGGCGGCGGCGGCGGCGGGCGGGCGCCCCGGGTCGGGGAGGGGGCGGCGGGTGGGGGGGCGGAGCGCTGCCGGGTCCTGAGGTGACTCGCGGGGCGGCGGAGCGCGGCGCCGCACACCCCCACCCGGGGGCGGGCTGGGGCCGGAGGGGCGGGGGGCCGGCGGGCGGGGGCCGGGCCCAGCGAGGAGGAGGAGCCGCGGAGGGAGGGCCGGCGCCTCCCCCACCCGGACCGGGCATCCCCGCCGCTCCCGGGCCCGGCGCGGCCCCCGGCCCCCGCCCCCCGCGCCGGTGGGGGCCGCGGGGCGGAAAGTTTATCCTCCTCAGGCCCCCTCCGGCCCCGCGCCCCGCTGCCCCGGGCCGGTTCCCGTCGGGGCACGGCCGGCGCTCAGCCTCGCCGCCTTTGGCTCTCGGCGGCGGGGCCGGGCAGACTCTGTCCAGCCTCACCCTGGAGCCCCGTGGGCGCCTCCCAGAGCCGGCGGGGTCCCCGCGCTTCTCCCCACCAGGGGGACCCTCTCCTGCTGAGCGTCCCCGGGCAGAAGGGCCTCGTGTGACCCCTCCCCCTTCCCTTCCGGGGAGGGGGCTTGCGCAGCACCCCCGCCCCTAGCAGTCGCTACCGTCCCACTCTTGCCCTTGCGCCCCCCGCAGCCAGGAGGGTGGGGTCTCCGATTCTACGGCGTGTGAGGCTCTCCATACTCCCTTGCCCTTTACCTTCTGTGACCCTGATCCTCCTCTGGCAGAGGGGTCCGCCTCATCCTCTCATCTTCTGTGGAATCTTTGGGGCCTCTGCACACCATCTGTTGACCCTTTTGCCAGGACAAGGGGACTCGGGCTCCTCTTGTTCTTCTTCCTCTCTCAGTGGGTCATAGGGGCCTGGGCAGCTCTGAAGTCATTTCTAAATAGGAAAGCAGATACTTCTTACAGAGGAGGCATTCTCTCCGCACACTTTGCTGGGTTGGGGTGAGCTCATTTCCTGAATACCCTTTGAGTTGCCCTCTCTCTTTTGGGAGGAACTGGACATTCCAGGGCTCCTTTCCCCCTTTCTCTGTCTCCTCTGTCGAGTCCCTCTCCTTGGAGTTCCTCCCCTGGCTGAGGGTTGTTGCCCCATCAGATGTAGAGCAGGGCTTCCATTGTGCCTGGTACTCCAGTGAGAAGGGGTCCCGGCAGTGAGCCTGTGTCTGAGGGAAACGGGTCTGCTCTTGCTTCCAGTTTACTCTTGCTTTTAGGTGGGGGAAGCATTCATCCATTGACACTGCCCCCCTCCTCCCCCAGAAAGAGGGTCCTGTGTCCTTGGCTTTGAGTGTTCATGATTACTGTCTTCTGTGCGCTGAGAACCAGACTTCGTACATCCTTCATTCAAGAGACTTTGAACCTTCCCTGGAAATAAACTTCCCATTTCTTTTTTAAGAGAACTCATATCCTCCTTATGGCTTCTGTTTCCCAGTCAGCCATATTTAGTGAGCCTGTTACCTTGACTTTTTCTAATTTTCTTAAATTGTATTCATGTTGGCTGGGTAAGAAGAAGCCATATGCCTTTCTATCCAGAAAAGGGAGTGGAGACACCCATGTCGCCCACATGCCATTCGGGAAGAGGTTGCTAGTGTGCTCCTTGTTGTACTAGAACCTTCCTTGGGTCCTGGTGTTGTCTCTTGTGGGATCCAAACATTTCTTTCGAGCTTACAGGTTTCAGGGAAGGGGAAATTTAGAGGCTTTCTATTTTTTTGTGGCTTTGGTTCTCTTTTGGCAAAAAAAAAGGATGCCATGTATTTGTTTATATTTACACACATACAGGCATATATTTATAGGGGGAATTACATCCATTACATTTATGCAGGAAGTTGAAAGGGTTAGATGGCTATTTCTACATCTTGGGTGTATATGGGGACCTTAATGTGTAAGGACATAGATATGCATCATGGTTGTTGGAACTCTTCAGCTTAGAGGAATCTGAAGACTCACTGATAAATGGCCACTTCTTGCTGCTCTTTCCTCTGTCATTTGTACTGGACAGAATAAGCAGAATGACATCCTGAATGTTCACCAGGTCCCTGAATAGTCAAAGTGTAGAGGGCTTGCCCCTGTCCGCCGTGACTTAGGCATTCTGAATTTAAGTGGTCATCCCTGCTTGATCCTTCACAGGGTGAAAAGTTCTCATCTCGACTTCTTTACTGCGGTGTAGGAGAGAGAGATTTCCTATATTTTTGGGCAAAGGATAGGAGCGGGTGAGAAGAATATGTGTTTCTGTGACAGAACTAGGAATGAATAGCCATAAATATGTCACTGTTTTATTTTGGCCATTTAAATAATTGAGAGAGGTTGTGCATACTAGGAAAAGGTACCTTTGGGAGGGCCTGTGACACTTTGTGAGAGGGTGGGAGGGATGATCCTCCAGGTTTTCTCTGAGCCGCACAGTTTGTGTATTTGGCCGGTTCCCCTTGGCTCAGGGCCCCTCCCTTCTGTAGCTCCAGTGGTTGCTTCTGCCTCATCAGCTGAGTCTTACTTTGGGACAGGCTGAGTGTGGAGCCTCATCACCGCCATCCCCCTGCCCTAGCTCTGTCAGGATTCTGTACTGGGGGTCCTTGAAGAGCTCTTCTAGTGAGGAGCCCCTCTACCTGGGTTACTGAGTCTGGAGGCAGTTACCTGGCGATGGCTCAACATCAGTCCTTGACTTCACAATCTTGCCTCTCAGTCAGTATTGAGCTCTTCGATGGGCATCAGACCCAATGTCTGAAAGCTGTGCTTTTGACCTCAATTTCCTTTTTTTTTTTTTAAATTGTTTTTTAAAAGTTTTTGTGCTATTTCTATTCTGCCTGCCTCTATATTCAGTTGATGGAATTGTGTATTTTTAGGGTATAGTATTAAGGACCCTGGGAAAACAGGAGTTGACTACCTGCTGTCTGTGTTGGCGTATTCCCAGCAGATTCCTCTCCCTTCCAGTGCTGGATCTTCTTCTTCCCTGCCCAGTAACGCTGCCTGTCTTTTGGAATTTTCCCTGCCCTCTGGGGTGCTCCATCTGTGGGCAGTAGGAGGAAAATGCTAAAGTTAGAGGAACATGCTCGAGGTTAGTGTGTGAAGTTAGGTTCCTTTCTGTGAGTTTAATGCGCTTGTGCTTTCTGTATCACCTGTCCTCACAGATTATTAGAGCTCAGCTTCTCCTCAGCTTCTTCCCCTTCCATTGCACGGTCAGGCTAGATGGGTTCTGTCCTCTTATGGACTTTTCTTAAGTCTTATCAGTGAGAGCATCCCTCGCCCCTCCCTGCACCCCTTACCCCTCCGCCCAGCTTGCTGAACAAGGTTGGGTGACCCATGGGACATCTCTTCCCTTGCCTTTTGGATGATTTGACTTATCCTGCATCTGGGAAATGTTGAGTTTCTCCATCTCCTTGTTCAGTGGCTTCAGAATGTTGACATGTACGCAGCAACCTCTACTCAAGGTCAGAGTGGGTCAGGTTTTCCTTTTCAAAAGGGTAGGGTTGCTCTTGCCTCCTCTTTGAGACATCTTTATACATCCTGCTCATCTCCGTTTTCCATTTCTTTAGTTTTTAGGCTTTCCTCTTAAAAATAACCTGTTTGTTAAAGGCATGTGGCATTATTTAGCTCTGTTTTTGCTGGGTGTGGCCCCCGTGCCTGGGGGATTGCATTTCTTCCAGCCTGTTTCTCAGTGCCCATCTTCTGGCTGAGTGTTGCCTCCATTCCTCCTTCCTCTGGACCAGTTTTCGTTTCCCTTCTGAGTTTTGGGGAAGCACGTCTCTGTGTGCAGATGTACGTCTTTCCAATTCCTCATGGAAAAAACAACAGAAGGTGACTCTCCTGTGTCCTCTCCCTTTCACTTCCTGGCTGTGCCTGTTGCCTTTGTGGGACCTTTGCGTTTGGCCTTTTGGACAGAAGTTGTCTTTACATCCATGTTCCCATCATTGAGTGCGTTCATCCTAGAGACCTTCACTGAGCTTGTATTTCATGCAGGAGTGTGTGTCTGTCTCTGTGTATGTGTGTGTGTGTGTCTGTCTCTGTGTGTGTCTGTGATGGGGGTGAGGGTGTATGTGGCTCTTTTTGAGACCATAGGGGTCTTCTTTGCCTTTTAGTGAGCATGACATTTCAGTTTGTCATATACTTGTCTTTTTATATATTCATGCAAGGAATTCTTTGGTGAACTTTAATTTTTTGGATTGTAATCTTACAAAGACATACTCTAGCAGTGTACTATCCCATTGAGCTCCTCCCCATCCCTGCAGGAGTGGGGGTGGTGGAGAGGGTGGAGGGCAGACTGGGAGAAGCACTTAACAGCTTCCCTTCAGACAGTGTGTGGGGTGTATGTGTGTGGGTGTGGGTGTGTGTGTAGAAAAAAGGAGTCAATCTTTTTTCTAACTGTCTCGGTGTAACTTTCAGGTCATTTAGATACATATTGTTGCTTGTGTAGCATTTGAAGAGCAGCATTATGAGATCATATATGTCTTTTATAGAAAACAGTGATAGAAGAAGAGGAATAATCTTTTAAGGTTAACATTTCATATCATTAGATAGTAAGGAGTGTATGAACTGCTGTCACATTTTCACTGCCAGAAAGTGTTGTATATAAATTTTGTGCCTAATTATAGTGACTATTCTTAGGCCAGGTATCTGGTATACTTATTACTGTTTTTATTTATTATGTGATTTAATTCTTTACGCTTTTTAAAGGTATTGTTATTTGTATCTTTTATTTTGGTCAATAGCTTCAGTGTTTTGGGGTGTAGGTTTGGTGTATATAGTGGTGACAGTAATAATAAAGAATTAACCTGAAATATACTTCTTTCCCTCCTATGTTAAATCAGATTTCCCCTCTCCAGTGTCTGTAGAAACCAATTCTGCTAGTATTTCATTCTTAAGAAGAGCTCTTGTGTAAGACTCTTGTAGTATGGGGTCCTTGATCCATGTGAAGATGTGACTGAATATTTTTTGTGGTGGCAGGTGATGTGTGTTTCTTTTGAATTTCCATTATCACAGACCATTTTTTAAAAATGTTTTGTATCTTCTAGAATCACTTACCATGACCTTTTTTTTTTTTATGTTCTGGATGACTTATCCTACCTCTCTTTCTTCCCACAAGGTTTTTTTATTGCCCTTCTCATCATTATTTTAAAAAAATATTTGTATATCTGCTGTATTTATAGCCTTTCTGTCATTAAAGAGGGATGCCCACAATTCTTTTTGTCTTGTAGTGAGCGAAAGTGCTACTTCTTAGTAGGGAGATGGACTGGGATTTATGCCACAAGGTAGGGGTGATGGTAGTATCTGTGACTGGACAGCATCTTTGGTGAAACACTGTATCCTTCCAGCACCTGAGCCTCCCCTTGTGGGATTTTGGAAATTTTTCTTTTTGCTACCTTTAGCCAACTTCCTTCTGTTTTTTGGCTTGATAATGATACATTTCTTTGGGTAGAGCCGGCAAGTCTAGATTTCATCTGGGGCCTCCATCCACGAGGTGGTGTGGGGTCTTGTACTGAGCCTTTTACAGTACTGTCTCTGTGGTCTTTGGTGTCTCTGAGGGTGAGGGTAAGGAGTGTCCTGGCTCCGCTTCTCTCCATAGAACATGAGTTCGAGTGCACCGTCACTTACGCCCTGTTCTGCATTACAGCGTGTGATGGCTCTGTCTTGTCTTTTTGTTTATTTTCAGAATATCTAATCAAGTTCAGGATTTAGTTGATCAGACGTCATTAGAT
This sequence comes from Antilocapra americana, assembly GCA_007570785.1. Classification (NCBI taxonomy): domain Eukaryota; kingdom Metazoa; phylum Chordata; class Mammalia; order Artiodactyla; family Antilocapridae; genus Antilocapra; species Antilocapra americana. The sequence goes on from ML663557.1 coordinate 25,095,218, forward strand.
CTCTGTATTTTGTGCCGTCCATGGATGTCGTGGCCATCAGCCCTGTGATTAACATATATTGCTCTTCTGTCATTAGAAAGGGGAACCTATAGACATATGGATGGTCTTCCATCCCATAGTATTTGTCATGTGTTTGTAAGAAGAGTGTTTCTCTGTACATATTGACAGTAGACAGCAATCCTCGATTTTTTTATGTGATGGGACAAAGTAAAGCGTGTTTTTTTCCTCTCCCCTATCAGTATGCTGGCTGTGTATTTCTAAGGTTCTGTTGCATCTTTCTGCTTTGAACGCCATTGCTTGTAGAAGGTCATGGGCCTCCTTGTGTAAAGATTGGTAATGCTTCCTGAGCATTTTTTAGTTCATTACCTTGGACTAAAAAAGAAATATTATGTACCCCGCTGCAAAGAGAGGCCAAGTGTCAGCCACATTACTTCCCCCCCTTTTTTTTTTTAATTAAAGAGGGTTCATTTACTTTCAGCCAATTGACGTCTTATAAGATGGAATGACCAGAGATATTTTTGAAATGGTTCTTCTGCGTTCACCCCAGTATTCTGCTCTCTCTTGATGGAATTGCATGTTCTGTCATACATGAGTCCCTTGCTCATTTGGAAAACTGCAGTCACATTTTATTTTCTCCTAAGATTTAGCAAGGCCCTTCAAGACAGGTAGCCAACGCATGCCTTTCTGAGACTGTTAGCAGAGGTTGGCTCCGAGGAGGAAGGTGTGCTGGGTCGGGGCTGATTCCTTGCTCAGCTCTCTGCAGTGTGGTTTTGTAGTTACAAGTGCACATAGTGATGTGCCTTGAAGTAAATGTTCAAGGCTGAGTTCGGAACAGTTTCAGACATGCTGCCACCTGGATGCTAATTAAGTGGCATTAATCTCACCCCCGATCTCACTTCTTAATATTATCCAAATACCCCCTTTCCCTTTCTCTCCCCCAGAAATCTAAAAACAGCAGTCATAACGAATCCCCGAAAAGGAAGCCCCGAAGGCCAGCTCTGACCCCCTTCCCTGTGGCTCAGCTGCTGGCTTTGGGCACCTTGTCAGTTGCTTGTTTTTGCATAGATAGTCTCTGGTGGGGTGAGCAGGTGAGGTGGAACATTCAGTCATTTAACAGACCAGGCCTGTCTCTCCAATCTTTCCTTATCAGTTACAAGGTAAGATCATGTATTTAGTCACTTGAAAACACTTGCTAAGTGGATGATCCTTCCTCCTTTATTTCTGCCTAGCTGTCAGAATGAATACTGGAGTTAGTCTTCTCATGGCACTAGTGAACTGCTGGTCCCTGCTTTTGTGTCCAACATCTGTGAGAAAATGGGGCACTGACTCCCCAAAACTGGAGTCTGAGCCCTCAGGACTCGGACCTTCTCTCTGGAGCCTGCACGGTACTGCGGAGGTGATTTATACTCCAGCTAAATCTGGTATCTGTACCAAGTGGTAAACCAGTTACTTAAGTTTACATTTAGCAGTATGTGTCTCTACCATTAGAATGGTATGCAGTTACAGCCAAAGACACTTCTGCAACTAGAAAATAAAAGATGAAACAAAGCCTTTTTCTCTAGTTTTGAAAGCCAGGTTCTATATATTTTTTTCCTTCATCAGGGTTGATTTAGATTGCCAGAAAGCATTACGGAGGGTACAGCCGTACAATCAAGAATTAGTCTTTTTAAAACTTAAGATTTGGCTTTTAATGCTTATCTGAAAAGTTCTTCTTGAAGATGTATGTGCCCCACTGGTTTTCTGGGGCACATGGATATCAAACCATTTGGAAGCAATAAAAAGATTTTGGTATAAAGTGGGAAATTATCAAAGAGGAAAAATGCGATAGTGAAGAAATTACCCATTATATTAAAAAAAAATCTCAAAATGATGACTGTAAGTGTAAATTCAGATATCTTAAGGAAAAAATGGATTGTTGGTATGATTACCATGTTGAAATCTGCAAATATACTTATTGTATGAGAAAAACTCCCTGAAATGGGGATGCTTAGAAAATAAAGAAGTTGATGGGATTGGTGATTTTAAATTGTTAAGTGTTTTTTCTCTTTTAAAAAGTAATTGAAATAAAATAACCCCTTAGTGAAGAGAATGTAAACTTTAATGGAAGTTCAGGAGAATGAAACGTTTAAAAAGTGAAGATTGAAGATAAGGATTTTTTATTTTGAATCCACAAGGGGGTAGTGATGCTCTATCAAAGATATTTGTGGTAAAAATGTGAGATGATCTCTTTTAACATTTTGGATTTACAGATAAAACCGGTAGGCTTGCATTTTAACTTAATAAGATCTTCTTTTCAAAATGTTTATTGGCAAAATTGTTTACTGCTTAAATTTAAAAAAAATTCCATTTTGGGTGAGTGGCTATTTTAAGCCACATGAATGGTAAAGAAGAGAGAATGTCCTTCTAGTTCTGTGCTCTGGAGAGGTTACTGACGCTCATAAGGTCACTTATTTTCTAAGAATGTAATAATCTTAAATTTCCTGGGAAACATTAGGACTCTAGGAATCTCTTACTTAAGTGTCCTGAATAAAAGGATTTTAGTAAGTTATGTTTAAACTTTATAGAAGTTTGTATTGCTAGTTGTATTTTAAATTCTGTCAGGAGATGAAAAATGTAGACAGTCTGCATGCTAGCTGTTCTTAATAGTTATAAGTAAATCAAATTTTTATAATCTCTTTTTTTTATTAGTTTATATGCCATCATTAGATAAAAGCATTCCTCTCCCCCCACCCCCCACATAAAAATTCCAATATCTTGCCTGAGGTCACTGAGTCCCTCCCTGTTATATTCAGAATTGCTCAAAATTAGGCATGGTTTGGCAATGCCAGGTGGTTTTTAGTGAAGAATTAATCTATATGGTGTGCCCTTTTTTGAATGTGATGGTGCATGGTGGGAGGAAGATTTAAGATGGGAATGAGACTGTGTTCTTACTTAGAGACATAGCTAACCATATTTTTTTTTAAAAATAGCGCTTTTAACAATAATATGAAATATTTCCATGGTTTAGAAATAAGAAATATATGACGATTGTTCGTGGCATATACACCATGTATTTTTCACGTTTGGTCTAGGGAAAAGTTGTTAGCGTGGCTTTCTCTCTCTTTCTCCCTGTCCCTTCCCTCCTCCCCGCCCTTCTTTTCCCTCCCTTATGTTGGGCAAGGGCTTTTTCTCTCTTGTGTGTGCTCAGTCATCAGTCCTGTCTGACTCTTTGTGACTCTGTGGACTGTAGCCCACTAGGCTTCTCTGTCCATGGAATTTTCCAGGCAAGAATACTGGAGCTGGTTGTTATCTTTCACCAGGGGATCTTTCTGACCCAGGAATTGAACCTGCGTCTCTTGCATTGGCAGGTGAATTCTTTACCACTGAGCCACCTGGGAAGCCCTTTTCTATCTTGTACCCTTTAGTAAATGACTAGTGATTTAACATCCCCCAAAATGCACTGTTTCTTTGTAGACTACCGGAAGTGCTGCTGGAAGCTGAACTATGACGTCAGCGTTTTCATTCACGAATTAGCTTCCAAATCTCTTCTCTTGTTTTGTGTTCCTGAGCTGACTTCTGGCACATGCACAAATCAGTTCACCATCAGTCAGCCCATAAGCCAGCGATAAAAGGTGAAACAGAAGCTGCTGGAGTTGTTTCGATGGAGCCATGGTTGCTCATGCTGATTTGCATCAGTGTAGTTTGGACAAGGTTTCTGGCGAAACAGATTGAAACCTAAAAACAGTCAGTTTAATTATCTCATGATTCTGTGGATTGAGTTGTGTTGTGAACATATTGACACTACATTTTTGTTCTCCCATGAAGTTCAGGGTGCTATGTTGTAGCTCCTTTGTTATGAAGTAGCATTCCTGTTGTAATTTGACTGAATTGGAGGATTGTGCTTTATTTTAGAGAGGTTAGGCCTGCAGATTATACTACATTCTACACAGATTACTTTTGGAATGCACTTGGGTTTTTTTGGCGGGGGGAGGTGATGTTCCATTGCTCTTGAAATATTTTAAGTAACTGTTTGATATTTAGAGTTTCAATATATTGTGGTTATAGTTATGTAACGGGCATGGCCGTCCTTGTGTCGGAGTTGGGTTTTCTTTTCCTCGATCATGCACTCCTGTAGCTGTCGACTCCAACTTCTCCTCCAGGGAGGTCACTGCTTGTAATTTAGTGCTGCCTGAGAGCAGTTCTTGAAGAAATCTTGTTTGGAGTTGGCCTCTGCAGGGCCGGGCTGGAGGCTGAGCCTCTGGTGGCTGGCATCTTTCAGGCCTCCTGTAGTTGATGAATGGTTAGCTTGAAAAAAGTTCATTTTCTCTGGTTTCTTGGGGGTTTGTTGACTTGCCAGTTATTTAATTGCCAAGAAACATCTAGAAGTAAAATGTGTTATATTTAGAAATCATTTTAGCTCAGTTACAATTTATGGTTAGAGATGATTCGAACTGCAACCGTTTTGATTGATATCCAGTGTTACTCCCGAGATGACTTCTTAAACCTCCTGACAACTCAGAGATACTGTATTCTCCCAGCCCTAAATGAAACGAGAGCTTTGTGTTCCTTTCGGATGACCCGAGTTCTCTGATGGGGAACAGAGATTTGTGGTCTGTTGTTTGGTGTTCTTCTTTAAGTAGATGCTCCAAGGAAAAAAAACTGAGAGCAAGTAGACATGAATAAGCATTTGAAGCTGACTCAAATGACGTTTATTATTTTCTCTTAAGAACTAAATCGTTTTAAAATTATTTAAATACAATTTCCAGGAAGGAATCTGATTGTAAATACTATTGAAGAAAGGAATATTTAATGGTATAGGGTTTCCGTAAACACTGCCTTATTTTCAAAACCATGCTTTCCTGTGGACTGCTGTAGGATTCATGAAAAGTTATGGGTTTGGAGCTCAGATTTCAAAATGTTGGGCAGTCTAGCTGTGGTGTCAGCATAATCATTTTACCCTGAACCAAACAACGCTAGATGAGTCCTCTGGCTACGGAGGCTTAGGTTTCCTGTGTGGCTTTGAGAGCAAGTCCATAGTGGTTCCCAGCTCATCCCTTCTCTTTCTGTAGCCAGAAGCACTGGCGAACAGGAGCAGGGGCTCTGGCTGGAGGTGTGTTTTCTGCTGTCCTGGCTGTCTCTTCTGCAGGCCAGGTGTAAGGAGCCTATCAGCCTGGCCTCTGCCGTCTGCTCCTCCTTACCCACTTCTACTTCATCACTCTCCATTTTGGCTCAGCATCTCTTCTTGGTTTTCTGAGGCTTCAGCTCTCGCATAATGAGTTAGTCAGTCCTAATTTTAAGGGGAGTCACGTGTTGGGTAGAGGGTAGTCCTGGTGACGACCTCTAAAGTTCTTTCCCCTTCTGACTTGCGATGATAAGAAAATGAAGCTGGATGTATGGGATTTCGCTTCATGGCTTGCTGTGCTGGTATGCAGCTGTCTTTTCCTGTGTAACTCTATCTTTTCCTTTTGAGGTACTTGCTCCAGGTCAAAAATTAATGTGTTGGCTCAGGCCGTCAGTATAGGAGGAATTTGAACTGTAGTCGCTGAGGCGCCTCCTCTCTGGTGTACAGAGAGGGCTTAACTCTTTAGGTATAACATGCTGTGAGTTAAAAATTGTAAAAAGATTGTTCAGGTTGTTAAAGATGCATGGCACAAAAATGTTCATTCTGCTTAGTTATTCCCTGTGACACATTTCAGGTCTTTATTCGGATATGGATGAGAGTTTATAGTTTTGGAAAAATAGACTTAAATAATACATGAGTACAGATGCAAAAGTGTCTGCTAACCTCAGACATTTTCTGTGTAGGGTAGTATTATTTATATTCATTTAGCTTTATTTCCCGGAGTTGATTAATATAACTGTTACGAAGATGTATTGATTGCTAGACTCTTCCTACTAAGAAACTCGGGTAGACTGGGGAGTTGCGGCGGGGCCGCTGTAATTGATCATATTGCATCTTCACTTGGGCACATTCCCTGGGCTGCTCAAGGCCTGGCATCAGGGTTGGGATGTGTCTTTCCTGTTTAAAGATACTGAGGGGCAAGTGAAAGTTCCCGGTGTTCTTGGCAACACACTGCCTTATCCTTTCTGTCTCTGCCATGTTGAAATGTGCTGGCTGAACCATTTGCTTTGATGAAGCTTCTGATGGAGGTCTCTTCCTCATTTACCTTTATTGATAGGATGTTGTGCTTACAAAGAAAGCCATAACAAGTGGAAGGTAGCAAGTGGGTACTCAACATTTTTGAAGTACTTGTTTTCATCCTAGGGGTCCTCCAGAAATTGATCATGGATTACTTGACCAAATTCAAGGCCCAGAGATTTATTCCAGGCACTCTGGGAGGCGAGGCACATCAGTCTTTCTCTACTGAATCTGATTATTCTACAAATGACCCATTGCTGCCCGCATGGCTGTCTTCTGATGCAAATCTGGTGATAGTGGCAACCTTTCTGACCGAGCTGAGTCTCCTTGACAGCTGTTATCTGTCCTCTCCAGGTATTTTTAGTCTCCGGCCTCTGTGGCCACGTCTAGAGGATCCGAGGATGAATTTAGCTGCTCTGGGGCTGCTCCAAGTGGTTGCGGGTGTTCTCTGCTCCCTCCTCTCCAGCCTCCCGCAGCACTACCTCTCCAGAGGCTCTGTGCCCTTGTCGCTCGATGACCGAGCAGAGACAGAAATCATTTGTTTAATAAGAATGAAAAAGTCAGGATTTTTCAGGATGCTTTTCAAGATAAACAGTGGGGAGCGGGGATGGTGCACAACAGCAGCGTGAGTGGACTTCACACCACTGAATTGTACATTCAAAAAGGGATAAAGTGGTTAGTTTTACATTATGTATGTTTTTTCATGAGTAAAACCACCATCCAAATGGCTATAAAACCCAGTGAAAAAAGGATCTATAAGGAGCTGAGAGTAAATATGTGGCAGTATTTTCATTACTCTAAGTTGGCAGGTGGTGCCCTAAATGAGGTTCAGAACCCACCTTACGCCACACGTGTGTGTGGACACACACACAGGGAGTGAGCAGTGGTCATCAGCTCTGAGGTTCATCTGTACAGAAGAGGGTGGGCACTGGCCACTTGGTGTCACAGAGTGGAAGCAGTTGGAGCAGTTTCTCCCGCAGGGAACCTGGGCACTCGTGCTAGGTGCAGTGAAGGTTGCTTTTGTGTGAGAAGAGCAGAGCCACCTCAGCCTCGCAGGAAGGAGAGCACCGTGAGCCGTGGAGTCTGCAGTGGACTCGGAGCCTGTGGCTGAGCCTGGCCCTGCTGGCTCCACTCTGTGCTGGTCCCTCTGTCTCTCCTCGCTGACAAGATGTCTCGCTCATACCGTCCATGCTGTATGGCTTTGCAGGGTTCTCTATCCCCTGACTCCAGTCTCTGTGGCATGTGTTTAAAGTGCTCAGGACAGAGGGTCGGACTGACTCCTCTCAGTTGGTGGTTTTGTTTACAGAGGCTGGGGGTTCACCCTGGTCTGGTCCACGCTGAAGGAGGGTGGGCTCTGTTCTGCTGGTCTGCTGACCACTTGGAGGGGCTCACAGCCAAGGACTACGGGAGGAGGGGACCATAGCCTGGGGTCCTGATGCCTCAACCTCTCTCTGTCAAATCGTGTAAAAGAAAGAATACAGACCCCAAAATGGATTTCTTGCATTCACTTGCTATAGTGAGTAAACTTTTTTTTAAAAATTCCTTTCTAAAAATCATTTATTTATCTGACTGGGTCGGATCTTAGTTGCAGAATGCAGGATCTTCCTTGTGTCCTGTGGAATCTTTTATTTTTGCTGTGAGGCATGGGCTTAGTTACCTTGTGGCATTTGGGATCCTAGTTCCTCAACCAGGGATTGAACCTGTGTGCCCTTCATTGCAAGGTAGATTCTTTTTTTTTTTTTCCAATTGGGGTGGAAAATTGCTTCACAATTTTGTGTTGGTTTCTGCCGTACAGCAACATGGATCAGTCATAATTATATATGTATATGTACGTGTATGTGTAAATCTGTGTTGTTTCCCTCCTGAGCCTCCTTTCCTCTCTCCATCCCACTCCTCTAGGTCATCAGAGTGCACCAGACTGGGCTCCCTACGTTGTTTAGCAGCTTCCCACTAACTCTTTTACATATGATAGTGAATATATGCAAGGCGGATTCTTAACCGCCAGACACCAGGGAAGTCCCGCGAGTAAACTTTTACCTGAGAAAATGTTCACTGTGGCTCCAGCCACGAGGCCCAGCATCCTCAGCCTGCCCGGGTGTGTGTGTGGGTAAATCAGTGGTGACGAGGCGGGCAATATACGCGGGAGCCTCGTGGTCTGGCAGCCTCTGCCTTGTGGTTCTTGGGGAGAACTGGCAGGTGTGTGTGTGTGGGTGTGCCTGTGTCTTTTGAGGTGTCCTCCGGTTCACATGCTTGGCTGGGCTTCCTTGCCTCTCCCCTTGTCGTGGGCCATGCTACCTGGGAGGCTGGAGATGTTGCCTCTGAAGAGGTCTGGAGGAGGAAACGGAGCAGCCTGTGTCTTAAGGACGAATGGCCACTGAATGCACACTTGTTTGCTTTTCCTTCTCATCCTTCCTGCTTCTCCTCTTAGGTTTTTCTTGATTTCTCTTGGTAGAAGAGGAAGGAAAAGGAGAGCAAACAGGTGGAAGGGTGAGCGAGCAGGTTTGGAGGTCTGTAAGAGGCTAGTAGCCAGCACAGCACTGAGGTCTGTGAGCTGCTCAGTGATTGGTGCTTCACAGTGATGGCCTTGAGTGTATTCACAAAAGCACCACCACGTATGCTCTGCTTAACAAACGAGGCAAGTATATAATGTTTGAAGGAAATGCAATCATCAGGTGGTTTTAGTAGTCAAAGGGATTTGACTCCTTTTTCAGTATAACAGTTTTGGATGGGAGGTGGGAAGGAGGTTCTAGAGGAAGGGGACATCAACCTACGGCTGATTCATGTTAATATATGGCAGAAACCATCACAATATTGTAAAGTAATTATCCTCTAATTAAAAATAAATAAATTTTAGAAATGTAAAATGACAGTTTTATTGAGGTATAATTATTTTACCATAAAATTCACCCTTTTAAAATATACCATTAAGTGGTTTTTGGTGTGTTTAAACACAGCTGTGTAACTGTCATCACTGTCTGATTCCAGAACATCTTCATCACTCCTGAAAGAAACCTCTGCCCGGTAGCAGCCGCTCTGCTTTCCTCCCTCCCCTCTGCTCCAGGCAATTAATTGTCCACTCTCTCTTCCTGGACTTGCCTGTTCTGGACATTTCATATAAATGGAATCCTACATTATGTCGCCTTTGGTGACTGTCTTCTTTCTCTTAGCACAACGTTTTCATCCACATTATAGTTTATATCACAACTTCATTCCTTTTATGGTGGAATAGTACTCTATCGTATAGATACACCACATTTTATCTGTTAACCAGTTGATGGACATTTATTTCCCCTTTTTAGCTCCTGTGAATAATGCTGTTGTGAACATTTGTGTACACATGCTTTTGTGTGGGCAGTGTTTTCAGCTCTGTTGAGTGTACGCCTAGGAGTGGAATTGCTAGGTCATATGGTAACTCTGTGTTTAACTTTTTGAGGACTTGTCAAACTGTTTTCCAAAATGGTTACATCATATAACATTCCTGCCAACAATGTTCTGGTTTCCCCATATCCTTGTTGGCACTTGCTGTTGTCTGTCTTTTTGACTGTAGCCATTCTTACAGACATGACTGAGCTGACTAGGACATGACTGAGCTGACTGAGCGCCTGAACAACAACATTCTCATGGATGTGAGGTGGTGTCCTACTGTGGTTTTCGTTTGCATTTCCTAAAGGCCACTGATGTTGAGCATCTTTTCTTGTGCTCATTGACCATTTGCATGTCTGCTTTGAAGGATGTTTGCTCAAGGCGGGCAGCCCATTTTGAATGGAGTTAGTTTTTTGCTTTTGAGTTGTAGGCGCTTTTTGATATATTCTGGATAACAGTCCCTTATCAGTTGTAGGATTTGCAAATATTTTCTCTCATTCTGTGGATTCACTTTCTTTTAAGTTTCCTTTGAAGCACAAAAGTTCTCAATTTTGAGTTCCGTTTACCTGCTTTTTTCTTTTGTTGCTTTTGCTTTCATAATTAAACTATTGCCTAGTTCACGGTTATGAAAATTAACACCTACGTTTTCTTGTCAGAGTTGAATAATTTTAACTTTCACATTTAGGTCTCTGGTTCACTTTGAGTTAATTTTGTATCTTGTGAGGTAGATAGGCTTCCAGCTTCATCCTTTTGTGTGAGGATATCCAGTTGTCCTGGTACATTTTTTTGAAGACCATTCTTTTCCTGATGAAGTATTTGGCACCCTTGTCAGAAACCAGCTGCCCATAAGGGTGTGGGCTTCATTTTGGAGTTTCATTTCTAATCCAGTGACCTATGTCTGCCCTTAGGCCAGTACCACACTGTCTTGATTACTGTAGCTTTGTAGTTAAGTTTTGAAATCAGGACATGTCTGTCCCTGTACTGTTCTTTTTAAAGATTGTTTTGACTGTTCTGGGTCCCTTGAACTGTCATATGAATATTAGGATCAGTTTGTCAATTTCTATGAAACAGGCAGTTTTTATATTGATAGGGCTTATATATTAAATGTAGGGACCAATTTGGGCAGTTTAAATCCATTTTATGGATCCACTGTTTGGGAACTAGTATTGGCTAACTTGAGATTCCCAGGTAGTACACTGGTAAAGAATCCTCCTGCCAGGGCAGGAGATGCAGGTTCACTCCCTGCGTTGGGAAGATCCCTTGGAGTAGGAAGTGGCAACCCCCTCCAGGATTCTTGCCTGGAAAATCCCATGGACAGAGGAGCCTGGTAGGCTACAGTCCATGAGGTCACAAAGAGTCAAACATGGCTGAGCTACTGAGCACGCACACACACACTGGCTAACTCAAGCAGCCAAGCATCTAGCCCTAAAAAAAAAATCATTGTTTTAATTCATTACTACAGTAGGCTGCGTTGTTGAAAAACTAATTCCCTGTTAGGCTGGAGTTGGACTGTTCAGGTTCCAAGAGAGCAAATAGTTACTCATGTAGCCTGAGTATATGTAGGCGTCTTGTGCCGTGTGTTCTTATGATGTGAAAGTTTGCTGATGCCTTGCATGTTTAGAAAAGATGTGGTATTCTCGTTAGCATTCATTCTGATTAATAGAGAATTAGGTTCCATGTATGAACATTTAATTTCAAAGTGTTGGAATATGTTACAATAATATTGTGACATTAAAATTTATATTATTATTGTTGGAGGTGTCAGAAAATATTTTAGGATTGTGTAGTCCTGTGGAGGCTCTGTGACTCTGTTACTGTTACAGTCTTAAGGCAGTTTATTTACTCAACAAATAATAATAAAGTGCCAGCGCAGAGAAGGACAGACATGGTCCCTGTCCTCATGCAGCTGATGGGGAGACCAGTGTTAATTAAGGTGTGTGTTTAGTTGTTTAGTCGTGTCTGACTCTCTTACAACCCCATGGACTGGAGCCCATCAGGCCCCTCTGTCCATGGGATTCTCCAGGCAAGAATACTGGAGTGGGTTCCCATTTCCTTCTCTAGGGGATCTCCCCAACCTAGAGCTCGAACTTGCGTCTCCTGCGTTGGCAGGTGGATTCTTTACCACTGAGACAGTTAACAAAGGTGTCAATGTGTAATTATGTAAGGCTGATACACCACCAGAAGGCTAATACACCACAGGCGTCTTCCTAGTGCTGTGTCGGGGCCATACTATGCAGGTGAGCATAGGGCATCAGAAAGGGATCTGTTCATGTGGGAGCTTCAGAGATCCTTCCTGAAATGCACCTGAAGGAATCCAGCCATTAAGTGAGGGAAGAATGGGGGAAGCTTTAGGTAGTCGGAGGGCTGGCTAGTGAGAAACGTGGGGATACCCTGGTTATATCTGGCTGCTTGCAGCTTTTGAGGGGTCCCTGAAGACTTGACTCTGGTCTTTAACCCCTAGGTGCCTTCAGACTTTGTTTTGAGCAAGTAACTTAGCCTTTCTGAGCTTTTTTACTCACTGTTTTTTAATCTTATCAGGCAGTGTGTAGCCATCTTTGTTTAGAGATACTTTCTGAAAACATGCAGAAATCTAGGCTTTTGGTTGATAGTATTTATACAATTCAAAAATATTTGTTTTTTCATGACCTTCTTTGGTTGTTTACTTAGGAGTGCAATACTGGTAAATCAAATATTTTTCTGAACATTTTCCCTAGTCTTGGAAATTAGGATTCACTTCTGTTTATAATATTCCAGAAGCTTCTGGTATGCAGAGGAGCAGATGTGGATGCAAGTGAAGAATGCTGTCATCAGGCTCTGGGAGGAGCCGGGAGGACTTGTGGAAAGCAGTAGAATTCAGCTGCATCCCTGACAGGCAAACGTGGTTTGAAGAGAGTTTCCTAGCGGGGGAGATGGGGCAGAGGCACACAGCCAGGAGTCCTGGGGCTGGGATTCCTGGTGCGTGTGGGGAGATGAGCCTGGAGAAGTAGGTCGGGGGCAGGGGTAGAGGCTGGGGAGGCACTCTGAGGAGTCTGGCCTCTGTTCTCTCTGCTTTGGGAGCAGCTTCTAGAGTTGCTTCTTTAGCGTGGGAGTGGGGTTGATTGGATAGTCTGTTTTCCTTGAAGGTGCTTCCTTTCCATTTTCCAGCTGTGGTCAGTTCTTTTAGATTCTGGTCATTCCAGGGCACCACCCTTACTCTTGGTTTTAGGTCTTGCACGTTGTCATTGCCTTGGCTTAGAAGGTTCGCTTTCCTCTAAAACAGATACACAGGTACTCACGCATTTGTTCTGTCCAGTGCCTCTGCTTGTCTTCTGGGTTTCTCCTTAAATCACACTTGTAGAGAAGCCTTCTGGACCTTGCCTTTCTTTTTAGGTTGGATTGTGTGCCCTTCCTGGTACACTTGTAGCACTTTATGATGTTGCTGCTTACGGCACATTATAGTTGTGTTGAAGTTGTTGACTTACTGCTCTTTCTCCTTCAGTTAGAGCTACATCTTTAGTGGTCAGAGGCTCTAGCACCTGGCACCTGTAAATGTTGTTTGAATGAATGAATGCACAAACAGGAAGGACTGGAATTGGCAGAAAACAGCTCCTGATGAGAATGTCTATACTAGTCGACTGGAAAAAGAAGCTGGTGTGACTGAGTTGTATGTGTATGTGTGAGAGAAACACAGTTTTGTGACTTACTGACCACGGGCTCTGAGGGATGAGAGGAGGTGAAGATGACTTCTAGCTTTTGTGCCTCAACAACTGGTGTCAGGTGAGGCTATTAACTGAGTTGAGGGGTCAGGAGGGGTATCGTTTGGGGTGAAAGTCAAAGTTGCTCAGCCACGTCCAACCCTTCGCAACCTTATGTACTGTATAGTTAGTTCTTGGGATTCTCCAGGCCAGAATACCGGAGTGGGTAGCCTTTCCCTTCTCCAGGGATCGAACCCAGCTCTGCTGCATTGCAGGTGGATTCTTTACCAGCTGAGCCACAAGGGAAGCCCATGTTTTGGGGTGACTGAATGCAAATGTGTCATTTCTGTTTCAGGTGTAATTGGGGTTGTCATAGTATGTCTGTGTACAGTATGACCATTGGGAATGTGGATCAGAGATTACGGAGTCATTCCTGTCACCCTGTTTTCCTTCACTGAACTTTCAAAGGACAAGGGAGCCTGGTGATGGAGTCCGTAGAGGTCAGCCTTCCTGGCACAGGACAGGGTGGAAAAGGGTGGTGAGTAGACTCGGAGGGGCCTCTGGTGGAGAAAGTAAGTTTCATGAATGTGGAGACATTATTTGTCTTTTCTTGTTCCATCTCTGCCCAGAACAGTGTCTGTTGGTTGAAGGACTCAATCAGTTCAGATGAATTAGTAGAAGTCATAGTAGTGGGTGAAATTGTCATGAGAGAAAAGAGGGGACTTGAGGGCAGAAATGTGGTGAATGCCTCCATTTAAGTGTCAGACGGCGGGGAGAGGACCAGGAAGGATGGCCAGAGAGGTGGGGGAATGAGAGCACAAAATCAGAGATGCTTCAGTGCACAGGATTGTAAGGAGTTATCCATTGTAATGCCAAGAGTTTGAGTAAGATAAAGACTAAGAAAAAAGTACTGATTTTGTTGGTTTGATAGTGAGTTGAGAGGATGAGAAAGAGGTAGAGAGAGGGTAGATAATTCTTTCAAGAGTTTCGGTGATAAATGTAGAATGTTGATAAAATGATAATGAAATGACTAAGTTGAGAAAAACTCAACTTATTGAAACAACTTAGTTAAATAGTGAAAAGTCCCAAGTTGAGAAAAGAAATTACTAGGCCCTCATGGGTGTATTAGTTATCTTTGCTGCTGTAACAAATTACTACAAACTTAGCAGTTTATAGAAAGGACACACTTGTTATCTGGCCCTGTGGGTCAGGAGTTCAGGGAGGGCTTTTCTTGATGTGCTGCTTCAGGGCCTCACAGCCTGCAGTCAAGCTGTCGGCCAGGGCTGGGGTCACATTTGAAGGCCCAGCTGGGGGCAGACACTCTTGTGAGTCCCATAGTTCCTTATGGGCCTCCCCAACACGGCAGCTGCTTCATCAGAGCCAGCAGAGGAGTGTCTGCCAGCAGGGTGGAGGCACTGTATACACTGCCTAATCATGGAGGTGTTGTCTCAGTGACACGTTCCGTTGTGAGAAGCAAGTCTCTCTGTCCAGTGCACACTCAAGGGGGGCAGCTTATACAGGAGTGTGTGCTCACTAAGCGGGTGGGGTCATGGGTAGTCCCCCATGGCGTTACAAGGGGAGGGTGATGGCATGAGAGAGCAAAGGATGGTTCTTTAGAAAGAGGGCTGTGGGCCACAGAGGCAGGATGGGGGTTTTGAAGGTGAAGTTCCAGGTTCAGGTATGTCATGTATGTCATGCTGGTGACCCTTTTCAGGAATCTCCCTTCCCTTTCCCTTTCTCTTCCCTTTCCCTTTCCCTTCCCTTTCTCTTTATCCTCTGTCGAGGGGCATAGGTGCTCCGGAAGTGCTCTCTCCTGTGAGATGAATGGCAGGATTGTCATGGCCATTGATAAACCCTCTGCCTTGGCTAAGATTGAATTATTTATCTGCAAATTCTTGGCCAGTGGAGGTATCTGCTCTGCTTGCCTTAGGATGTTGTTGAGGATCAAATGAGGTCATTCATATGGAAGTATTTTTTGGAATGTAAATTGATTTACAGACAGAAGGCATTAACTATACTGCTTTGACCCCACATAGACTGTACCATACATTTTGCTTATTAACTTGGGTTCATTATTTTGTACCTAAGTTATGGAACTGGGCTTTAATGCTGTGATGTTTTTAGGACTTTTGGAGTAGACTGTTTGCTTTTATGATAAATGACCCCAAACTGCGGTGACTTTCAAGTCCTTGTGTGTAGTTTCTCAAAAATCTGTCCTTGCTGTCCCTTGTCACTCTTGGTTCTACTTGTCTGTCGGTCTCTTGCTGTCCTTTGCCTTCTGACTTGTTGCTTCTGACCTCCTTGGGGCTTGGCAACCTGATGATTAAGCTCAGTAGAACTGTGAGTTGTTTAACAGTAATCCAGCTTGGATTTGGGCTTGGGGTGTCCTTCTCACGGTGAAGTGTGTGAACTTTCTGGAGTGGACCAATTTCTTTTGGCTTCGGAGTGTGTCTTGGTGTCCTTTCTAGTTCTGGTTGTGTTTGAATTAGGTGAGTCCCCATGCCAGTGGGTCCATTCAGGAGGCGTGTCACTTACTGCTCTGTTAGGCAAAATGGTGTCCTCCTCTCTTTTGGTTCTGGTGAGATTTTAGTTAGGGGGCTAGAGCAAGTGGTGATGGGTGATAGGTGATCTGTGATTTGTGGACTGAAAATGTTTGAGAATCAGGAAAACCTTACCAGTTCGGCATCAGGCTTGTGTGTAGCTGGTCTTTCCTTTAGGGTGTCGAACTCCCTGCGTGGATTGCTGGGTGTTCTTCCATGTTCCTCGTGTGCTGGAGCTTTTCTGTCACGGCAGCTTGTGAACTTTTTCTGCCTTAGCTTTTGGGTTTGAGTCCCTGCATTATTAGGAGGAGAGCCTGTGTTGTGTGGAGAGAGCCCAGGAGACCTGCGGGGAGGCCTCCTCCAGGTTCTGCCAAGGGCCCGCTCGTGGCCCGCAACCAGTGTCTGGAATAGACACGATGTCTGCGCTGCTGCCTGTTGGGCCAACGTAAGATTTGATATGTGAAAGTGCTTGTTAAATGTTGTTTCATTGTTGAGTTGTGTCCAGCTCTTTGTGACCCCATGGATTGTAGCCCCCCTGTCCATGGGAATTTCCCAGGCAAGAATACTGGGGTGGGTTGTCATTTCCTTATCCAGGAGATCTTCCTGACCCAGGGATGGAACCTGCATCTCCTGCATGAGTAGGTGAATTCTTTACCACTGAGCCACCTGGGAAACCTTTGTTAAATGTACATAATACCAAATAAAATAAAATGCCTAGCCTATTGGGTTGATAGCTCTCTCTCTTTGAGGAGTTAAAAAGTTGTAAGTATTAGTAATGATAAGTGCTGCTAAAAAAAGTGTAATTTTAAATTTCATATATATATATATATTTCTGATTATGTCCTACTGGACTCTATACAAATGAGGATGTTTAATAAATGCTCTTTGATTATTTTCAGAGTATTGAGTATTCTGGCTTCCTAGCCAAATTAAATTTATAAAAATTCTAATGATATTGTGATTCATAGCTAGGAAGAATTTTTTTTTTCCATTCTGAAATCACTTTAAATACACGTTACATGAATCTCTGGTAATAGTGAATCAATTAATGTGATTTCTTAGGTCATAAATCAGGCTTGGTAGATTGTAGTATTAGTTCATGTGTAAGCGTCTCAGACCTACAGCTGTTTTGTGGTCTGTTTTAGCAACTTGTTTGCTGTTGAACTCAATTCTAGGTGTTGAACTCAATTTGAGAGCCTAAAATGGTTTGTGCCCCAATTACCTTAGAGGTTACTGCCTCGCTTTCTTGTTGCTCTAGCCCTAGTAGTGGGAAGTCAGCCACCACTCCTTTTAACTTGAGTACACACTTTAATTTTGTCTCTATCCCATAGGAGTGTTGAGAAGATTATTATAGTCACACAGTATATTTTAAACTTCTTGAAAAGAGGATAATATGTGAGCACGAAATATTTTTGTAGTATGCCATGTAATTTTCTCTCCCGCTGACCTTTTGTGGTTTGTGTTTAGGGTGCATGGTGTTTTTCTAGTCTCTGAGGTCATTAGCTGGGAGGGTTTTCTGGAGGCCTCTGGAGCCTGGTTACCCTCTGCTAAACAAGCCTCACACCACAAATGGTAGCCTTGATTCTGTGGGTGTCCGTGAACATGGCAGAGTATTTTCACCCCTTCATCCTTCTTATTGAGTCAAAAGGAACTTTTGTCTTATTGCTTGATTGTTCATGGACCAGAGGATGGGTGGCAATCCAGATTGGCCTTTGAAAAGGGAGATAGAGATTCTTGAAAAGACTGATGGTCTTTATTCAGTGAACCATACCATCACCAGGGCAAGAGATGGGACCACTCTTTTGCCTTTCCATGAACTTCTGGGAATGTTGTTCATCCATGAATTCAGCAGATATTTGAGCTTCTATTATGTGCCAGACATTTAAGTACTGGAAAAGCCAGACATCCCTTCAAGGATGTCCTAGATATAGTCTTATTCTGAATATGATAGAAAAATATTTATCAGAGTAGAAAAACTGCTAGATTGGGTTTAGATGCTGAATGGCTTTAGGGATTAAAGGTGGAGGTTATAGGTTCAGAATGCATTTTTGAGAGGACTCACTCTTCTGTAATTAAAAAAAATAATTACAAATGGCATTGTGGCAGAGTCTTCCAGCTGATCACAAAACCCGTCTCCTCTTCCTGGGCAGGTAGCCAGACCGCATCTCCCAGCCTCCCTTACAGTTAGGCGTGGCTTAGTGGCTGTATGCTAGCCAATGGCATGAGAGCCAAGAAGTGAGCCACTTCCAGGCCTGGCCCCAGGGCCCTCCCTCCGCAGGATTTCCGTGCCCTTTCCTCTCTGCTGGCTGCTGCAGAAGAGCCCAGTGAACTAGGAAGGCTCGTGCCTAGGATGGAAGAAGATCTGGGGCCAGAGCCATGGCTGGGGGAAGAGCTGCCTTCTGACCTACTGTTGTGGACTCTGCACGAGCAAGAAGTAAATATTTGTGGTATTTGAGCCATGATAAAGTTCGTTCTAAGAGTTAGCCTCCCTAACAATGCTAGGCAAAACTGGTGAGTCCAGTAAAGGTGCTGAGAATTTTGGACTCTGCCTTCATTTTGATTATTTATATGTCACGTCATATGTAATGATCAGTGAATTTCAAGAATCAGTTTAAAACTCCATGGCAAAAATCTTCTTGACTTGTCACGTTTAATTGATACAACTGGTTTATTGCATTCAGTGTGTCCTTTCTGTGGGTTCTCAGTTGGCTTTAAAGGGACTCTGTGGAGTCTTAAACATTGCCAGTGCTTATTTCAAAGAACTGTAACTACAGTTTTCATCATGCTGCTTCTCTGTCCAAAAGCCACTTATCATTTCTTGTTATACAGCATTTTGTTGCATTTATTCCATCATCCAGAACCACATATAGTGTGTGTGTGTGTATGTAAATATATAAAACAAATGTAGCTATGTGTAACACACTGACCTAGGATCTCTGAAGGGAGACAAAAATGATAAAGCATATTCCATGCCCCTGAAGAGTTTGTACTCAGAACACAGATTTTCCACACTGTTCCACACAGATTTTCCACACTCAGAACTGGTTTTCCACAGTTAGCGCCTCACTTCAGCCTTTAATAAATCATGTATTATTTCTTCATTACTTTTTTTCCTTCTTACCATTGTCTCCAATTAAATGTACTTTTTGAAGGCAGGGAGTGTATTTTCAGGAACTCCTCTCTCCTCTCTCGGGCGCTTTTGGCAGACTCTGGACCCTGAACTCAGTTGAGTGACCATCCCTGTAGTTTCCTTTGCTTCTGTTGCTTGGCTTTCCTGGTACAATTTTGTATTATAGTTTGTGTCTACAGACGAGTCTTTTCGCAGGCCATTAGGAATTCATGGAATTGTGCCATCTGAAGTGTTGGGGCTGGAAGGATCTTTATTAGATTCATTCCTGATCTTTTCTATCATCTAGTTCCTGATAGCCGCGGTGTGGCCATGAGTCACGAGGCCTTCCTAGAGGCACAGTCTCGGGCACACTCAGACCCGTGAGTCAGAACCTGAGATCCTCAGATGACCCACATGTGCGTTGCAGTGGAGATGCATGCTCAAGGTCACCCTCCCACTTCTCTCTGGAAAAAACTCACACAGCTGTTGATCTCAGTGATTCCTATCCCTGGATACATCTTGGGATCACTTGGAAAAAATACTGCTGCCTGGGTTCCTTCCCTGTACATTACATGGTCAGAATTGCAGCCTGGGCACCAGAACTTTAAAAATCTTTCTCGATGACTGAAGTGCAGCCACACTGAGAGCCGCTCAGCCTAGTGAGTGCACAAGGCAAGGTTTCCCGATGCTCTAAACAGGTAGTCCCCTTGACCCACACGTGGATATGCTTTCAGAGCAGAGCTTTCCCTACTTAGTTCCTTGTCTGGGTGGATCCCCTACCTGGTTCCTCATCGTGGAGCATCCCCTACCCGGTTCCTCATCTTGTGGTGCCCCCCACCCGGTTCCTTGTCGTGGCGCATCACCCCATTTTATTCCTTTGCTGCACTTATCCCACTCTCCACCTGCCTCTCCCACTGGCAGATACTCCATTGTTCACTGCTGGGTTCCAGATCCCAAAATGGTGTCTGGTGCATGTGAGGTGCTCCCTTAATAGGTGTGGGGCGCCAGGAAGGAGATAAAGAGGGGTGCCTCTGGAGAGAAGTGCAGCTTGTTCATGTGGCCTCAGTCCAGCAGCTCACCTGTGTCAGAGGTCAGGGTGGGGGAGGCTCCCGAGGAGCAGGGGGCGGGGTGTGTGCTTGAGTGAGTCAGACTTCAGAGCCAGGCAGCCACGAGGGCAGCACGGAGACTGGAAGCCAGAGCTGGCAGTTTCGCCACTCCCCTTTGTCCGGTGCTCCAAGA
Organism: Antilocapra americana; assembly: GCA_007570785.1. Lineage (NCBI taxonomy): Eukaryota > Metazoa > Chordata > Mammalia > Artiodactyla > Antilocapridae > Antilocapra > Antilocapra americana. The sequence goes on from ML663557.1 coordinate 25,115,261, forward strand.
GCTTAACTGTCTCCCCAGGCCCATCTAGGGGGGTGGTGGTCCTGGGCTCAGAACTGCAGACCCACAGACCCTGCTCCCTCCCTTCCAGAGCCAGGTCTAGAAATAGACCTCAGGGGTCCCGTGACAGGACCTAGCTCAGATCTGGCCCTTGGGTACTTACTGCAAGGCAGCCATTGCTTATGTGAGTTAGCTTATTTTGCCTTGTTTGCTTTGAGAACATTGTGTTTCTGAGGTTAGGATGACATTCAGTTTCACTCTCAGGTTGAGTGAGTTTCTTTCCTGGTCAAATTAACTATTAAGACTTCGTTTGTTATGCTAGTGCTGTTGAGAAATCATGGTTGGTGGCTCTTGATATTTCTGTTCGGTATGTTGTTTGTTGTTTTTAGTGTTCATTTCTTTCAATTTGTTATTCATTATCTCTTACCACACATTTACCTGTCATCAGACTCTGAAGTCAGGTGTTAAAGTTCTTATGAAGCCATTCATTAATGTGTTCCTCTGTCCATTAGTGGTTTTGAAAACTTGTGAGATGTCATGATAGGTGGTAAAGCTGAGCTGCCTTTTTTCCCCCTTGGTAATAGAAAGCCAGAAAACGTTAAGTCTTGAATGTAAAACATTCTTTTTAACATCGTAAAATTTCCAGCTTCCATTTGGAAACCACATTAAGATGAGCTGTTGCGTTACTGTGATGAAAAGGCTGCTGCTGGTGATGCCCATGAATGTTGCCGGAAGCCTAGAATTTCACACTGGGGGGTCAGGGAAGAGACTAATTCAAATTCCTTTCAATTTTCCAAAGGAATGTGACTTCTGAAGTTAGTCCATGGTTGAACAGCAATCCTCAGGCCTAGATTGCTGATCAGTAGTTATCACTATTGATTAAATCAGGCAGAAGTAAGACAGTACAAATCCTGGAACAAGAATTTTCCAGAAACAAGAAATAAATAATTGGGAACTGATGGTTATCCTGGTAGCTAGGGGTTACAGTGTGGAGAAAGACTTGTTCTGTGGTGAAGCACTTGCTCACCGTCGATGGAGAGGAAAACTGGAAATTTACAGAAGTAAGTTTAGTCAGATTTCTACCCTCATAGTGGCACAAAAAATCCAGGCAGTTATGAATTTATTCTCAGAAAATGCTTGCGTTTTTGTGGATTATGCTTATGAACCATAGTCACAATGGCGTTTTATATTTGAGTGGTACTTTTGAATCTAAAGCACTACCATATGCATTACTCCATCCAATTCTTCCAGTGACTCTCAGCTGGGGGATAGAGTTATCTTCTGTACTTTTTTTTTTTTTGGATGAAGTAACACAGGTTAAATTTCTTTCCCAGGGACAGCTAGTAGGTGAGAGAACTGAGCTTTTTGTATTTTAAACATAAAATGTTGAGGGTGATTGTTGAACTAGCTTTGGTTTCCTAGGTGTATAAATCTGTGGTTTATAGTGCTGGAGAAATAGTCTAGAAATTTATTTAATACTGCAACTGAACAAAAAAGGACCCCAAATAATTGGCTGGCAAGACTCAAGGAAATCCCCCATCCCTTTTGTTAAGTTACCATGGGGTAGGTTTTTATATGAAAGCTTTAATTTTATCTACCTGTGGCAGCCTGAGGGCAGAGACCTGGTCCTCTAGCTTCTTCCTGACTCATCCCTCTCCGTGGGGCTGGTTGGCACGCATAGATCCGTTCTTTCGAATGGGTTGGGTTTGGGCCTTACTGTTGGGAAGTGGTAATAATGTTGTTGCATGTTGACTGAGCTGCAGAATGAAATGGCATCGATTCTTCTTCGTAACAGTTTACTTACAGCACATATGTTTGCTCCCTCTTAAAAGATTACACAGGTAATACAGGTTCACCAATATGTGTCTCTTTACACATACGTGTGTTTTATATTTTGAAACACTCTTAAGCTGACAGAAAAATCACAGATGTAGTGCGCAAAGGACACTTTTTCCCTCTTGAACCATGTGAGAGTAAGCTGCTGGTATGTTCTGTCAGCATCAGATCTTTTATTGTGTTTCCTACAAGCAAGAACATTCTCTTCCATCACCACAACACAGGAATCTAAATCAGGAATGAACACCCAGGCGCCTGTACCGTCGAATCCGCTGAGCCGGTTGACCCAGTGCTGACCTGGTAGGGAGAGGCCCATTGGGACCCTAGGTTGCACTGTATTGTCTCCCCAGCCTCCTTTAATCCAGAACGGTTCTCAGTCCTTTTTGACTCTCATGACCTTGCTGCTCTTAGTTTCCAGGCCAGTCATTCTGTGGAATGCTCCTCAGTTTGGATTTGTCCGATATTCCCTCATGATTAGATTCAGGTTTTGCATCTTTGGCAGGAATATCACAGAAGAGCCAGTGTTTATCTTTTTCAAAGATTAGTTTTACATTTTATTTTCTGTTTCCTTAGAGCGTTTCCCAAAGTGTATTCTGCGGAACTAGCACCTACTGTGTTCTCAACACCGTGCCACCTCTAGAAGGTAGGATTCGAAAGCTTTTGACTTACAGGAAGGGGTGGGCTTGGCAGTGAGAGTGGCTCCATCACTGTAGTGCAGGAAGGCCTGGGGTCAGCAGTGAGAAGACCTGGATTCTGCCTTAAACTTGCTGTGTGATCTTCGATGAGTTACTTAATCCTCCTGAGGGTAGCAAAACAAAACTCCCCTCATAAAGTTTCTGTGAGGATTAAAAAAGGAAGAGAGTTTAATCACATGGGAAACTCAGAGCACTCTGCAAATGTTAGCTATCCTAAAATACCACACTTTGGGAATTCTAGTGTCAAATTCCATCGAGTTGGAGCCTGTGGTATTGTGGAAAAGCCAGAGGTCATGTCTGGATCCCATGTGAGCCACTTACTAGCTGTAGATCTTGGGCAAATTAATCTGAACCTCAGGTTCTTCATCTGTAAAATGGGGGTAATTATGCTCAGGTGGGTTATTGCAAGGATTCAACGAGAGAGTCTAATGTAAAATCCTTTCTGGATGCCTGATATAGAGTTCTCACAAATGTCTGCTCCCTCATAAACAGTAGAAAATAAATGTACTTGATCACATGCTGCTCAAATGGAAATTGAATGGAATGAAGCAGGAGAGGATGTCCCAAACCCAAATTGATGGGAGTTGGTTGCAAGGCTACTGGGCCTCCCCCACTTTATCTGCCCCTGTCTACATGTTTTTAGGTTGAAAATGTAAATTCAGATAGAGGAGTTTATTAAACCTGAGTCTGAGCTGACCTGAAGCCGGGTCAGAGGTTTGGTAGTGTGACTGGCAGGGAGAGAGTATCTGGGTCACCTGAAAAAGGAAAGGGTAAAATCAGATGATCACACCCACTCTAAGAAGAGGAAAGGGCTTGTGAAATAGCAAAACAGGTTACATATTTCTGTTGAAAATTTTTTTTTAGCCTTTAAAAAAATCCTTTGGATAATGACAGTTCAGTTCAGTTCAACTGAGTTTTAATTCTTTTTGGAGAATTTCTCTGGAAGGAATAAGAGGAAATCATACCCATGCTTGGCACATAGTTGGTGCTTAATTAATATTTACTTTGGATGAATAGTGATTTGCAGGTCTTAGGTCAGTAATGGCAGTGTTTGCTGCGGTGAGCTCTGTGCTGACTTGAATTTAACAATACGCGCTTATGTTTTCTTGAATCAGTTCCTATCCTACTAATTAAATCTAAGCACATAATAATTAGAGCTAAACAGAAAATTGTAGAGCTTCCATTTAATTTTACCACTCCAAGTTGTTGATCAAATATATTTCCAGTAAGATTTAGCAGTTTGATACACCGTTAGACCAACTTATTTTGAACAGTTTGTTCTAGAGGTTGAGAGGTTAATCATCATCAACTTGATTGAATAACAGTTTATAATTATTCACAAAACCAAAATTATTTAATTTTTATTAATTATGAATCAAAATAAAATGGATGCATCATTTCCAGGTTAAAGTTAATACAGTTATGACTTACCTTGCAGCTGTCAACAATGTGTTCCAAGGAAAAGGTCAAATACATTTCTTTGGATTTAAATGATTTGGTAATGTGAAATCTCAAATTTAGAAATAAACCATGAAAATAAGTTTTGCCTAATTAGGTGAATGAGTTTTCTTGTACATTTTAGAAAGTTCCAGTTGAGTTATACTATGCCTCTAAAATTATTATCTGGAAAATATTTGAAGGTTGACTGGAAAGAGTGGTTCATTCTCTAGAATTATAGCTGTCAGCCAAACAAATCATCTGTCAATTTCAGGAGCTTCACTAGTTATTTTTATTGTGAAGTAGGTTAGAAAATGATTTTGTAAAGTCATATATCATACACGCAGATTTTGCAAGATAATGATAATGAAATGTTCTACTGTATTTGGTTGACACTTCCATTTTGCAGTGTCAGAGTTTTACTCTTTAGGTTTAAATACTGAGATGCAGTTGAAACCACTGTATAGCTTATTTTCAGTGTTAACTCAAGATCCATTAGAATTTTTGAACTGAGACAAGAATTTAATATCTGGTACATGTTTTGTCTAATTATTATATCAATTATAGTTACTCCAAAAACATTAAAAAGCAGCATTTAATTAAAAAACACAATATAGCCATGTGAGCAGTTCTTTTCTGATGTGAAAGCAGAGTTACTTTTTATCCCACTTTAACTAAAAAAACTGAAAACACGAGTTTTAACGCTTTGGCTATTGGAAGTTGCTGATATTCTTTTCCCAGTATTAAAATTGCCATCTTCGTAATGCACTGTGGGAAAATATACCCATTGTTATGTTTCTTAAAGACATCTAATTTATATTTAGTGTGAACCTGAAATACTGGAAATAGCACAGTTTAAAAACTGATTAAGGGGAACCCATTGGCCTGTCATACTTCTCTTCCTTTTGAACCCATGGCTGCACAGCTCCATAAAGTGCTAAATTTAGAACCTCGACTGAGACAGTGCTTACCCAGCCACTCTCCTTTTCTTTTTAAAAGCCTGTGGGCCCATTCACCACTGCCCGATTTTGTATCAGAGTAGAAGATGGAAGCCTTTTCTCTAGCACTTAGGTGTGCTGTTGAAAAGAGTGCTTCCTCTCTCTCCATCTAGACACACACACACTCACTCACTCACATGCTTTCTGTGCCCCAGGACAGTGGGGTTCTTCAAGGAGACTTAAAAGGACAGATAATTAACATCAGATTATGATCACAAACATAGAACTAGAAGCTTGGGTTTAATGTTTCGTTCGTTGTCAGAATTACACTTGGACAGTTTTTTCAGAGCTATGGCTAGTCATATACAATTCAAAGTAAGCCAACAGTAGCATGGTACCCTTTTCATAAAAGGTACCCTGCAATTGGTAAATACCAGAATTGAGTATAGATGTTAGAATATCACCTCTATTTTCAGGATTGTACACATCATGGGAGATTTTTAAAAAGCAGAGTAAAACTACTTTAGGGGAAGAGAGAAGGGAGGTGAAGGCTCATGTGATTTGGAATTCTGCACTTTCAAGTTTTATGGCCCATGGCACCTCCCTTGGGAGGATGAAGTGCAGGGAGCATGCATAAGCACATAAAATTGCGAAGGTTTTATAGTGCGTAATTCATACAGAACTTTCTATGAACTTTTAGTTAAACACTTTCTTTTTTAGTTTCATAGCAAGATTTTTTTTTTAATTTTATTTTGCTGTTAAATTAAAATTTTGAATTCTTCAAAGCACTCAGCTTTTAAGTTTTTCAAATTTTTATACTGCTTTTAGAAATAGAGGATATGCATTATAATTCAATTGGTTGTGTAGTTCATGGACCAAAAAAGATTTAGCACGCTAAAACTCTTAAGTTCCTTCCTATAAAATATCTCCATATGATGCAGTAAATTTTTTTAGACTTTATGACTATGCCCAATATTTTCCTGTTAAGATCTTTTCCTTGAGAAGAAATGTGTTAATCAGATGAAAAATGTTTGGAGAAGATTTTATTAGGACTGTAAAATTATTTTTTATTCTTTTATGTTTTTCACGTGTTCAAAAAGTAGTCTGTGCTAAACAAAATTGTAGTAAATGATTGGAAAAATATATTACTTACTGTATTTCACTTTCAGCATTGTTAACTGATAAACCTCTGTGCTTATATAAGGTTGTTTAACTCTAAGGCATTTAAAGTTACTGAACGTGACAGTAAATTCTGTAGGGATCTGTGCCTGGAGGAGAATTAGAGATTATCTCATTTTCCTTGATTTGGGAAAACGGAAAATATTAAGTAACTTACCCAAGGTCACACAATTAGAAAGCAGCAGAACTGGGCCAGAATCCTGGACTCCTGACTGGGAGCCCTTTTTCACCTAATAGCAGAGTGAGTTTATGTCAACCGTGACTTTCTGGAGCTAAGTCAGTCTTCAGTATTTTAATGTGTTGCTCCTTAGTACCCAGTTATGCCTTGCACCCTTTAGATATTGGAGCTTCCATTTGGCATTAGAAAAAAATTGGAGTGGGTAATTTGAAACTTTGACCCAAATGTGTCAAACCTGGCAAGAAATTTGCAGCCAGGCAAAGGGACTTTGTTACAGGAATAAAACAAGAAATGATACTCAGAGAAATAAGTGAATGAAATAACACAAAAAGGAAAGGTAGTCAAACATACCCTCTAGTCTGAGAGTCTTGAACTTGTCCCTCATTAATTTAGAAGAGTTATGTTTTGATGAAATGCATTAATTATGTAGATACGTATATATAACTCAAATTAATTAAAATATGCTTTTAGATATAGGCTAGAAAGTCTAGCCTCTGTATTACTGAGGTAGCTACCTGCAAGTTGAAATTCCTTAGCTTTATCAGATTTGTGCTTTTCTTTGGAAAGGAGAAGTCTCATCTGTATGTATTATAGAGGATGAAGTAGTAGTATTAGTTTATCAAGAAAGTAAGTAGTTATATTTTAATTCCTCTTTCCTAAAAAATGTAACAACTTTTTCCACCTGGTTAACAGAAGATTTCTAGGTTTTGTGAGGTTAAATCATTTTGTGATTTTGATGTACTTCATGGAAACCTCGTGAAAGAACCTTTAAAAGTCAATGCTCAGGTTCTGGGCAGCTGTTGGGCTATTCCCTGTTCACTTGATCGCCATGGAGCGAAGAGCTCCATCTTACTGTAGAGCCTCCTGACCACAGTCCTGCTGCCATTTTCCTGAAAAATGTGTCAATGAGTTCTGTTAACTAAGACAGATGATGCTCTTGGTCTCCCAGTGACTAAACTGAGCTGCTGTTTCTGACCTTGCCAGTGTACTTAAAAGGAGCTTTTCTCTATTATCTTCTCTGAATTTACTGTTTTCTTCTTTATAGATGATCATGGGAACAGCAATAGTAGTCATGTAAAAATCTTTTTACCGAAAAAGCTGCTTGAATGTCTGCCGAAATGTTCAAGTTTACCCAAAGAGAGGCACCGATGGAACACTAATGAGGTAGATAAATTTCTATTTCTAGGGGTATTAATTTTTTTAAGGGCAAACTTGCTAGGTCATCTTGCGCAGTACTACTATATGTTAGCTTTAAATTCAAAATACTGAACTAGGAAATTGTGAATGAGAAGAATACTGAATCTGGATTTGACAGAGACCAACATGCTGTTTTGAACAATCTCTGATCTGCCTGGCCTGCATTGAAAAATCTCAAATGTGCACGCTGACTTACTAAGATAGCATGAGTTTCTGTCTTTGTGTTTTCCTGCGTTATGATGTCTTGCATTTGGTGGTTGACTCTTATCTGCATCTCAATTAAAGCTTAGTTCTTATCATGAATAGAGGAACAGCCCCAGTGTTCCATAGACCATGCAGCGTCTTGACAATGTGAAGTTTCTGTAGAATTGAGAAGGGCAGGCTTCTTATTAACAAAATGGCTCTGGTCCTCTCTGATGGTGAAAGTTTGCATGGAGAATTAACTGGTTTACCTTAATGAAAGGCATTTGTATGAAGAATGTAGGCTGTGTAGTAGGTTGTTTATTTGATATCCAGTTAGATGGTTGATGAAGTAGAGTGAGTCAGTCTTATCTTCTTGGATGATAGGTTTTTGGTTTTTTTTTTTGGTAAATCTTAATCTGGAAGTCTTAGTATTAAAGGTGGATTGTTTTGTCATCTTTTTTATTTTGAAATCTGTTTCACGTGGTGATGAGACTTGGGTCTGTGTCCATCAGGCTGGGAATTCTGTTTCTTTAATTCACAAGGCTGGGGTCATTGGTTTTGCGAAGTTGGTCTAAATCAGTTTGTATTACTGGTTCCGCATTTACTTCCAAGTTATAAATACAAAACCCTACCCTGCATTGGGTGCTCTGTTTTATTCAAATACAAGAAGAAAATAGTGCTGCCTATTTACCTTTATTTTTAAAACATTGTTCTGCTCAAATTCTTGACCTAGAATGCTTTTGTTTTGTTACAAGAGGTTATATGAAAGTCTCTTCACTTATCCTAGTTTATGTATTTAAATACTCACTAGAACCTCATAGTTTTGTCTCTACTGATTTTAAACTTCTTTAAAGGTATGTATGTATTGATTATTTGCATAAACTGTATTTCCCCCCTTAGACAAGATACCTTTGACAAACAGCTGGTTTAGAGGCCTGTTGTTTTAGTCAGTCATCTATTAATTGTTTCAGACATTCTAGACATGAAAACAAAGTAAATGTGCTGAAAATTAATCATAGATTGTTACTCTGTCAGCGAAATAATACAATTTGCGAGCTGTTCACTAAGTCAAAACTAGGTCATGAAATATTAAAAAACTCAGTATGTTCCTTAGTAATCCCTGAAAGAGGATTTGATGCTATGTTATTAATACTTCAGTTTTGGTTTATTTATAAGTGTAACAAAGCATATAATTTTTTCAATATTGCATTTTTATGTAATTGGCAATTTAACTTTGACTTGAAATTATAGTTGAAACCAGTAATTGCTTAGTGAATTAAAATTAGTGATCTTAAGAGTTATAAAGCTGGAGGTAACTGTCAGAAATTTAGCTGGTAGATTATTTAGATCAGTCGTTTCAAAACACTTTTGGAACTTTTGAACACAGCCTTCAACTTTCACATGTTTGTTTACCTCTAAATTATTGATTTGTTTCACCTTACGATTATTTTAGATACATTATAAAATACCCAATAAGAAATTTTTAGAGAGGACTAGATTAAAAGGCAGATAAGAAATCATTCTGCATTTTCTTCTAGAATCTCAGCTCACGTAGCTCCTCGGAGACATGGTTTAGGTCCCAGTGTGACTGAAGTGTGTCCCTTCTGACACGTGAGACTGGGGTCTGAGAGCCGCGGGCTGTTTGTAGGAGTGGTCACTGCTGCTGAAAACATGGGAGTGGGGACACGAGGGGTGGACCTCGGCTGGTGGGGGCTGAGGCACTGCCGTCTTCCCCTGTGATCCGAGGCGCCTTCAGTGATCTATCAGCTCAACCCTGACGAAAAATCCTATGAGAGAACTGAATTCAAAGGTTGGCCCGTATTTCTGGGTAGAGGACTTTGGCTTTGTTTCTTGTTGAGTTTTGGCTTCAGGGAAAATAGAGGTGTCTTAGAGTGACAGCAGTTGTTAATTCTGTAGGGTGTTATGTGGTGATGGTTACCTGCCTTTTTTTTTTTTTTTTTTACTGGCTGGGGTAATAGAAACCAAACAATTGTTTGTCCTTCAGCCTGCTGTCCTTAATGTCACCACTGAGACCTGGAGGGGACAGAATCCCTGGTAAGGTGGGTTCACGGGTCAGGCAGCCTTAAGGACCTGTGAAATCTCTCCAGTGGCTCAGGGTGTGGAGTCCCTCTGCGGTTGGAGGGGATGACCATGTCTCAGTGGAGGACGCGTGAGGGAGTTGGCTGGTATTTAGGAGCTGTGTTGTACACACATGACATTCCTGTCGCTTCCACTTGCCAGGACCAGGCGCTTGCGTAGGGAGGGGCATGTTGCACGAGCGCAGTTGTGAGCACAGCCGACGCGTGTTTTCCATCTCACTCTCTGAACAGCATCTGCTCGCCAAGGAGACTGGCGGCCTGGGTTGCTTGGTTGAGATGTCAGCTGTCGTCTTTCTCTGTCACCCATGTTGTTCTCTCTCTGCTGGGTGTGCACAATTGAATTCCCGAGTAGAATCTGACTCCTCTGTATTTTTGAGATGCGCCCTTCATCGTACCTGTGCGGTCACACTTGTGGTTGGTTATTGGAGAAAACCCACCTTGTGACTGGTGTGTGTACATCTCTTGAGAGAGGGAGAGCAAGACTGCCCATTCACACGTAGCAGGTTTCCTTTTATAGATGAGGGACTGTTTGTAAAAAGGGTGAAATAACTTGGTCAAGATAGCACACTTGACAGGGTCTGTCTCTGTCTGAGCTTCATTTCTTCTATGTTGTTGATTAATTCACAGGAACATTCATTCTGTGGTGTGTCTTTCAGGCTTTTAATCAAAGACCCATAACCCTTAACCATATTAGGGTACTTGGCAGATCCATTGTGTAATTTAGTTTTGGGTTAAAAAGAGTTAATGTAAAAGTAGTATTGTGGGTTCACATGCAAATTTGGTAAAGCTGAAAGTCACTGAAAAGGAAGACTCTTGGTAATAAGAAAGATTGTAGGGTCTGCTTCAGCACTTTGAACCTTTTCTAACTCATTGGGATAGGTGAACTCTCCTTCCCTTCTTGAATATTGTTTGCAATTGCAAAATAAATGTTGTATCTAAAAACAAGTCAATTTTAGCTTGTGCTTTCTCAGCCATAAACACTCTTTTCCCAGGAGATGAAAATAATGATGATAATTAACGGGAGCTGCCATTTATTGAATGTCTACTGCGTGCTAGGCACTGTTGAGTTCTTTCCTTGAATCTTCAGGTTTACTCCTTGACCTAGTCCTGTGAGGTAGGTTTTGTGATTATTCTTACATGGTATGTGAGGAGACTTAAACCACAGAGTTGTTAAGTAAAGCACCTGAGAGTGGTGGCCTTGGGAATCCAAGCCCATCCCCTGGTCTCGGAGCCCATCCTTTCTGCAGTTCTGTTCCAAGAACAGTTTCAGATAAGACTTCCCCAAGGTCTTGCCCTGTTTAGTGACTTCTGATCATTTTGTTTTATTCATTTGCTTCACTTTTCATTTTCTAGTATTACACATAAACTTAATGTATTTTTGTCAGAGTTTTTTGAAAAAATAGCAGATTGTGTTAGAGAAGGAATTTAGACTCTTAGTAATAAATATTAATGTGTGGGCTCAAAGTACATTAAAAGCAGAGATTCTGTACCTCTGCATAACTGGCAGGTTGATAGGCTTGATTTTTTTTTATCCCGGGCAGGAAAAAGTGTATTCAACACAGAGCACATTTGTTAGAGAACCAACTCTTATTTCATGATCACTTTGGTATTCACATAATTAGGTGAACTGTTACGAGACTTCTGCATTTTAAGTTAATATTGATATTTTTAAGGCCCAGAGCCAGAAATAATTATGCTAATGCAACTTTCTGATTGCTCAAACGACTACTTCATAATTACACATATTAGTACTCCATATATGTTGTCCAGACTGAAATTTCTTTTGTTTAGTGATTAAGTAGCTGTTTGACTTAAGCTATAACTACTGCATTCCCCCCCTGCCGGATCTGGGTTTCCAGTGGCGTTCTTCCAAAGTGAAGTTAATGCAGCACCATGAACCTTTTATAATGAAAATGTTCTCCTTCAGTATGTTCAGATCATTTTTGTGTGCTGCTATTTTTGAACTATTAATGCTCTTTCTTTTGTTTGTTTTTCCTCTAACACAAAGTTTCTCCAGAGTAAGCAAAGAAAAAAGAATTCCAGTTTGTATTGATCTTAAAGAAAGTGCTGCAGAGGTTTGTGGTGGTAGCTTCAGAAATTTTCATATTAAATGCATTTTTTTTTAATGGTAAAAATGTCTGTGTAGGGAGCAGTACCCATACAGACTGATACAATCATACCAGAGAAGCTGAAGAAGAAAAAACCCTCGAGTATAATGCCTTTTATAGGGAGAGAATTAGCCTTTTAAATCCTGAATACTGCCCCCCCCCTTTTATATTCAGGTAAGAAAAATGGACTTTATGACTATGAAAATTATTAAATTATATTTCATTTCAATTGTTTTAACAAGAACCCACCTTTAAAATTTTTTAATCATTTTTTTGTAAAGGTATATATTCTTGAGTATTTTTGTATTTTAAATTTTTGCCTCTATAACTTACAAAGTTGTAGATTTAGGGCTGCAATTTTTGCAGTTATTGGTCTTACTAGTGTACTTGTTGTTCAGTCACTAAGTCTCTGTGACCCCATGGACTGCAGCACACCAGGCTTCCCTGTCCTTTACTATCTCCCAGAATTTGCTCAAATTCATGTCCATTGAGTCAGTGATGCTATCTAACTGTCTTATCCTCTGCCACCCCCTTCTCCTCTTGCCTTCAGTCTTTCCCAGCATCAGGTTCTTTTCCAATGAGTTGGCTCTTTGCATCAGATACTCGTGTACTTACATATTATCTTTTTGAAACATAGAACACACATTTTTTGGAGACCATTTGAGACTCTATATTTTCAGCATTTAAGCTAAGCTGAAAAACACTTTTGATTATAAAGGTGAGTGAGAGATTTTGGCAGTGTTAAGGGTTTGACTGGTCCCAGATCATTCTTTGAGGCCAAGCAGGGCTTTTGTGGTTAAGTTGACAGAGGAGTCTCGTGGGCTATAGTCCATAGGGTTGCAAAGAGTTGCATGCGACGTAGCATGTGCGTGCACGCACACACGCACACACACACACACGAAAATGCATGTATGACCTGCAGTACATACAGAGAGCCAGAGTTTCAGAGTGACAGCCTTTGATTTTTGAGTACAGTGTGTGGTACCAAATTTTAAATTAAATGTGATCATTTGTAGTAGTTGAGTTAAGCATAATTCCTTTGTTTAACTTAGTGTTGTGAAGTAAATGGATAGATATTGAGATCCATATGAGCACAGGCCTGTTCATCAGACAGTCTGTCAGTCACTCTGGCGTTGTGGCAGCAGAGGTGGTAGCAGAGGGGAGGGGGGGCATTGAAATGCTGGGGGCAGGATTTCTCCCCACATCCATGAGGGGAGACAGGTGAAGAGAGCAATACAGATGGGTTTGGCCTCGAGGAGCAGTAAAAGAAGCACATCTTACCTGCAGAGAGTCTCGTAATGTTTATAAAATCTAAGATGTTAAAGAAGTTTTTCTTTAAAGGAAGAAAATTTCTGTAGACCCAGTGCAGTTTGACCTAAACTATTTTTATTATATTATTTCAGAATGTAGCACTTAAAAGAATATTTGGCCCATACTCTGTGTTCAATAAATATTGTTGAATGAAGGAAATGTGGAAAAACACAAAAAACTCAGCATAATTTTTTTAATTCTTAGAGTTCTTCTGTGAATATAAAACTCAAATAGTATATTCATTACATAAAAAGAAACCACAAAACTAATAAAATTTATATTAACAGCATTAGTTAAATGTGGTGGATGATGTTTTTGCCAAATCTATATTGTTTCTTGCAGTGTGAATATAGTCCTGACTGTTCTCAGATAGGTTGTTTTTTGTTTTAATTGATTTTTATTTTAAAATTTTTACTTTGCATTGGGATATAGCGATTAACATCGTTGTGGTAGTTTGGCTGAACAGCAGAGGCTCTCCACCATACATACACATGTATCCATTCTCTCCCAACCCCTGACCCATACAGGCTCAGGCAGGTTCTTTTGAATTTGGCACCTGGCACTCCTGTGTGCCTTGCAGTTATCCTGCCCCTCTCATACCAAACTATTCATAAACTGTTTTTTCGCTCAGCAAGCATTTCTCTAAGCCTGTCATTAGGCCTTGGCACAAATATATCATTTAGTCTTACGTTCACTTCTGGTTTTCCTCATTAGTCCAAGAACAACTTAAATGACACTACTGGGTACCCCTGCAATTGTTAATTACAAATCACAGACTTGAGCAATGAGTTTGTGTGCTAGAATTTATTTGCTGTAGGTTTTACTTTTTCAGATTATGAGTTAATGTTTGAGATGAAAACTTCCTTACTAAAAATGCAAGGATCACTGATGTCTTGGAAAGGATACAGAACTAGCCAGTTAGTATAGTCTGCCACCATTCAGTTGAGTGTTAGGTAAGACACCTTCTAGGCCTCTTTTGTGTCTTTGGTGGTGGTGTGAGGTTGTGCTTTGAGAGCTTTAAAGATTTGTCTGCCCAGTTCTCTAGTTCTGGAGGCTTTAGCACTGTTGCCAGCTTGGGAGTTTGCTTATTGTTTTAATTCTTCATCACCCTTTCGTTTGTTTTTATGTTTGAAGTGTACCACTCGTTGGTCTGTAGTGTGTACACACGTGGTGCACCTCCATCTCATTCCACATTGTCGTCACCCAGCGAGTTGGGGGTTTTCTGTCCCTCTGGCCTTGGTGAAGCTGGCCCCCTCTTGGGCAGGCGGTCTCTGTTCGTACTCCAGTTTTTGTGACCTTTTCTTTTGGAAGAGGAAGCATGAAGGATCGTCTCTACTGCATTCCCTGTCCATCTCTGTTTGGCCCAGAGAGCTGAAAGCAGCAGAACCCTAAAGCTGACAGCATCTACGTACTTACCTCCCTACCTGTCTCCCGTCTTCCAGTCCTTTTAATACTATCAAATGTTCCTAATGATAAGTTCTGTTATGTCGATTATGAAATTCTCTTGGAAACTTGAAAAGATGTTTCTAAAAAATAACCTGTTTTCTGGTTTTAAGGCTTTTGTTTATTTTTATTTTTGACTGGGCTGAGTGTTCATTGCTGCACAGGTGTTTCTCTAGTTGTAGCAAGTGGGGCTCCTTTCTAGTATTGGCGTGCGGGCTCCTCGTGGTGGTAGCTTCTCTTGTTGCATGGGCTCTAGGTGTGTGGGCGTCGGTAGTTGGAGCTCCCCTCCTCTAGAGCCACAGGCTCAGTAGTTGTGACACCCGGGCTTAGTTGCTCTGCGGCATGTGGGTCTTCCCAGTCAAAGATTGAACCCGTGTCTCCTGCATTATTAGCAGGTGGGTTCTTTACCACTGAGCCACCAGGAAAGCCCAGAGTTTTAATGCTTTTAAAAGCCTGGGGTAAAAAAAGAAAAGACGCAAAAAGAAACTCCTTTCTAGATGGATGAGAAAGCACAGATGGGCTGGAGTGAGTGTGATGAAAGATAACTGTGTGTCTGGGAGAGTGTTTTCTCTGTTAGGGAGAATTCTATGGGCAGGCTGTGTGGGTTTCCTGAAGCTTTCTCAGTGGCTGTGTTGTGTGTTCTCCGGTCTGGTGACGGGTGGGGAAAGTGGGAGGAGCTCCAGCCCTGGGAACTGAACAGAGTGGAGCAGGTGTGTGTGCCTCCTTGGGGCAGCCGAAGTACCACCAGGGTGCCATTCCAAGGCGGCTTCATTCAGCACTGAATTCATTTTACTGGGATTCCAGTGGACTTTCTGGGGGAAGAAAAGGTTTCCCATGTCCAGGAAACCAGAAAGCTGAAAAGTAGCTTGACCTAGGCTTGGAAGCCACCTGGGCCTGAGTCAGTGGGAGCAGGTGTCTGAGGGGCGGGGCTCCAGGGGTGTGTATGCTTGCTGAGTCACTTCAGTCATGTCCAACTCTTTGCAACCCCATGGACTGTAGCCCGCCAGGCTCCTCTGTCCATGGGATTCTCCAGGCAAGAATCCTGGAGGAGGTTGCCATGCCCTCCTCTAGGGGATCTTCCCAGGATCGAACCCGCATCTCTTATGTCTCCTGCATTGGCAAGCAAGTTCTTTACCAACTTTAGTGCCACCTGGGAGGCCACACCTAGATTTTGCTGTTTACTTTTTTATTATGATTTAAGTTTTAGAGCTGTTTAAGGTTCACAGCAAAATTGAGTGGAAGGTGCGGAAAGATCCCATAGGTGTCCTGCCCCCTCCCATTCACAGCCTCTCCCGCTGTCAGCATCCCCTACTGGTGGTTCTTGTTGTTTAGTCCTCCAGTCGTGTCCGACTCTTTTTGACCCCATGGACTGCAGCACTCCAGGCCTCCCTGTCCCTCACCATCTCTTAAAGTTTCCCCAGGTTCATGTCCATTATATTGGTGATACCATCCAGCCATCTCATCCTCTAATGCCTCCTTCTCCTTCTGCCCTCAGTCTTTCCCAGCATCAGGGACCTTTCCAGGGAGTCGGCTGTTCACATCAGGTGACCAGAATACTGAAACTTCAGCTTCAGCATTAGTCCTGCTGGAGGGATGCCTTTATATAAGCAGTGAATCTACGTTGACACATCAGTATCACCCAGAGTCCATAGTTCATGTTGTGGTTCATTGTTGGTGTTGCACTTTTTGTGGGTTTGGACAAACACTTGTGACATCCATCCATCATTGTAGGTTCATACAGGGTAGTTTTGCTACGTTAACAGTCGTCTGTACCCTGCCGTTTTACCTCCCTGACCCTGGCTACTGCTCACCTCTTTATTATCTCCACAGTTTTGCCTTTTCCAGAATGTCATGTAGTAGTTGGAGTCATAAAACACGTAGCTTTTTCAGATTGGCTTCTTTCACTTAGTAATAGGCACTTAAGGTTCCTCTGTGTCTTTTTATGGCTTGGTAGCTCATTTCTTTTTAGTGCTAAGTAATACTCCATTGTCCAGATGCATTGCCGATCATTTATGCATTCGCCTCCTGAAGGACATTTTGGCTACTTCCAGTTTTTGGCAGTTTTGAATAAAACTGATGTAAACATTCATGTGCAGGATTTTGCATAGACATAAGTTTTCAACTCCTTTGGGCAAGTACCAAGGAGTGCAATTGCTGGATCGTATGGTAAGACTATGTTTAGTTTTGTAAGAAGCTGCCAACTGTCTTCCAACGTGGCTGCACTGTTTTGTGTCCCTACCAGCAGTGAAAGAAAGTTCTTTTTGCTCCGAATCCTCACCAGCATTTGGTGGTGTCTGTGTTCTGGATTTTGAACATTCTCATGGATGCACAGTGGTAGCTCACTGTTGTCTTAATCTGTGTTTCCTTGGTGACATGTTATGTGGAGTATCTTCTCATATACAGTCTTGCCATCTGTATGTCTCCTGTGATGAGGTGTCTGCTAAGGTCTGATTGTTGAGTTTTAACAGTGGTTTTTTACCTTGGCTAACAGTCCTTTATCAGAGGTGTTTCTTGCAAGGATTTCCTCCCAGTTTCTGGCTTGTCTTTTCATTCTCTTGATACTGTCCTTCACAGGACAGAGCTTTTTAGTTAAGTCTGGCTTATCAATTATTTCTTCCATGGATAATGCTTTGGCATTGTAATGCTATACTAAAGATCTTCTGGTTCGTCTCTTGTGTTATCTAATAGGAGTCTTATAGTTTTGCATTTTATGCTGAGGTCTCTGATTCATTTTGAGTTGGGTTTTTGTGAAGGATGTAAGGCCTGTATCTGAATCCTTATTTTTGGTACCTGGTGGCTCAGTTCCAGCACTATCTGAAGTCAAAAAGACTTTGCTCCACTATATTGCCTTTGCTCCTTTGTCAAAGATCGGTTGATTATGTTTATGTGGGTCTGTGTCTGGGCTTTCAATTCAGTTCTGTTTCATTGATCTATTTGTCTTTTCTTTGGACAGTACCAAAATGTTTTTTTCTTTTCCCCTGAATAATTTTATTTATTTATGGCTGTGCTGGGTCTTCATCGCTTTGAGCGGGCTTTTTCCAGTTGCGACAGGAAGGGGCTACTCTTGGTTGCAGTGCGAGGGCTTCTCACTGAGGCGGCTTCTCCTGTTGTGGAGCATGGGCTCTAGGCCGCACAGGCTCCGGTGGTGGCAGCGCTTGGGCTCAGTAGTTGCAGCTCCCTGGCTCTGGAGCACAGGCTCAGTAGTTGTGGCATACGGGCTTAGCTGTTCCGCAGCATATGGGATCCTCCTGGACCAGGGATTGAACCTGTGTCTCCTGCTTTGGCAGGTGGATTCTTTATCACTGAGCCACCAGGGAAGCCCAACACACTTCCTTGATTATGTAGCTTTGTAATAAGTTTTGAGGTCAGATAGTGTCGGTCCTCTGATCTTACTGTTCTCATTCAGTATTGAGTTGGTTGCTCTAGGTCTCTTGTCTCTCCTTGTAAACTTTATAATTAGTCCATTGCTGGGATTTTGATTAGGATTGTGTTGAACTTAGAGATCAAGTTGAGAAAAACTGACATCTTGATAATAGTGAGTCTTCCCATCTGTGAACGTGGACTGCTTTTCCATTTATTTAGTTTTTTTATTTAACTCATCAGAGTTTTGGAATTTTCTTCCTACAGCTCTTAATATTTTGTTAGATTTATACTTAATTCCCTTTTTTGCAGGGGGAAGGGTACGCTAATATAAATAATACTGTGTTTTAAATATCAAATTTTGTTGGCTCGTTTCTGATGTGTAGGAAAGTGATAGACTTTGTATATCAATCTTGCATGGTCGCTCATTAGCTGCAGGAGTTTTTCAAGAAGCCAAGCCCCCAGAGAGAGACCACTGTTCTGTGTGTAGCTCATGCTGAAATAGTTTTTTAAAAAGAGGTCAGGGAGTATCCCTGTGGGGAGGGGGAGGAAGTCCACACAGAAGGTCAAGTCAGAGTGTCGTGAGGTCACATCCTTTTAGTGCTCTGTGTAGGAGACTGGAGCTGTCAGAGCAGCTGCCAAGAGGGATGCTTTCCCATTGAACCGGGGTTCTTATTTAGGAAAGGCTGCTTTTTCAGAAAGAGGAGGGGGGAAAACACTGAAATACGTGTGCCTTTTAAAAAGTTTAGAACGAATCGAAAGAAAGGGAAAAATGCCATCTGCTTCCCATTTCTGAGAAAGGATACACTAAAATAGCTAGAAATTAAGCAGGATCTATAAAATCGAGGTCAGAGTGTATTCATTTCCCATTTTCCCTGACATGTCTTTAAACTGTGTGGTGACAGGCTCCCCTTTCCTGGCATCAGAGGACAGTTGTTAATGTGCATGTTAAAATTTTATTTTATTTTTGTGCTGTTGAGCAAAATTTAGACTTCCTAACACTCGTTTTATTTAAGAATCATTTTTGCTAAATGCTTTAATTATTATCAATCAAAACTTTATATATTTAAGCATTTTCCAGTAATTTTTAACAGTCCATTTCTCAAGCAGTTCAGAGAACCTGCTATATGGTTATTATGTATTTTTTATTTCATAAATGAGGATAGTGAGACATAAGTGTTCTGAAATTAGCATTTATCATCATCTAATATAGTGTATAATTTACCTCTTTTTTTTGTGTATTGTCTGACTGCCTCTGCTAGGCTGTCAGGTCCTGATGAACAGCAGTCTTCATCCGTTCTGTTCACGGATGGATCTTGGGAGCTTAGAATTATCTTAGGGGCACGATATCAGGTGTTCAGTGACTGTTTCTTGAATGAATGAGTACATTAAGAGCCCAAAAGCAGATACTGTTTAGGTCTCTACTCAAGTGTGCTGCTAACATGTTGTCCCTGAGTTGGACATCCTACTTAGTGACAGTCATTGGTGTTGCCAAACAGATCTACGGGAGCTGCCCCTGAAGGCTGTTCCCTGAGTCATGGGAGGCGGGACTGAGGCACCCAGTGTCAGATAAACCACTCCTTGTGCAGTGAGAGTGGGAGTGAGGCTGGAAGCAGGACTGTGCTCCATGGAAGAGCCCTTCCTGTGGAACCAGGAAGCCTGAGGGAGGGAGGACTCCTCCCCCTACCCTCCACGTCACATAGTTCAGCAGGGGAAGAAAGAAGGCCAGGTCACCCCAAAGCCTGCCATCAGAAAGAAACTGTCGACTCTCTGATGTATGTCTCTGTAGACATTTTCCTTACTGATGTGGCTGTATACTTATTGTTCGTTCACTCACAGTGGGTCTACTGTACAGGTGGTTTTGTAGTCTGGCTTGTCTCCTACCATGTTGTGTACATCTTAGGTTTTTTGGACAGTGATTCCATATTTGGACAGCATCACATTTGTTGACTGTGTGTTAGTATTCCATTGTGTTTCATGTCTTCATTCATGAGTTCAGCAAGGTTTCTGAGGGCCAGTATGTGCCAGGCACTGGTTGAGAATGCTGAGGTTCCCAGACAGACACGTTTCCTGTTGTCATGGAGCTTATAGTTTAGAAGGGAAGACAATACCTGAGCACATAAGTATGTAAGAATTTCAGAGAGTTGTCAGAGGAAAATAGAACAGAATACTCAGCTGTGGGCACTTGAAGTGGGTTGGTTATGAAGGCCTTCCTTAGGGCATTTGAGCTGAGATCTGAATGATGGACAAATGCTTGGAGATATGGGGGAATATTTTAGGCAGAAGGAATAGCAAGTGCAAGTGCCCCGAGGCAGGAACGGATTTGGTTTGAGAAACAAATAGACAACAACATGGCTGGAACAGAGTGGACCTGGGAAAATTGGGATAGGCAGGGGCTAGATCTTGAGGTCCTTTGTTGGCACCAACACTTGGGATTTTTCAAGTAACTGGAAGTCACTGGAGGGTGGACTTTCAGGAAGTGATAGGTATAATGTGGGTTTTTTATTTGCAGAGCCGTCCTCTGGCTGCTCTGTGACTGACAGGGAGACCAGGCCAAGGCTGTTGCAGTGATTGGCAGTCTTGGTGAGAGACGATGGAAGCAGTGAAGAGGAGAAAAGTGGAATGACTTTTGGAGGTGAAGGGGTCAGGACTCTTGGGATTGGATGTGGGGGTGGGGCAGGTGTCACAAAGGATTCCTCGTTTGCAGCCTCAGCTGCTGCATTGATATTGGTGCTCGTAATTGAGCCCAAGGAGGCTGAAGGAGG
This sequence comes from Antilocapra americana, assembly GCA_007570785.1. Taxonomy (NCBI): domain Eukaryota; kingdom Metazoa; phylum Chordata; class Mammalia; order Artiodactyla; family Antilocapridae; genus Antilocapra; species Antilocapra americana. Next base: position 25,135,987 of record ML663557.1, read on the forward strand.
GGTGTCAGGAGTTCTCTTGGGTTGTATCAGTTTGGGATGTTTCTCAAACACTGCAGTGGCTGTGCCGAGTAGGCCACTGTCTAGAATTCTGAGCGAGGTCTTGTCTGGAGACATAAATCGGAGAGCTGTTAGACGGGATGAGATCACTCTGGGGCAAAAGATGGATGGAGAAGGGGTGAGATAAGCCCTGGGTGGAGCAGGAGGAGCCAGTCAGGAGGACTGTGGAAGTCAGGGAGCAGTGGTGAACCGAGTAAGGTGGGCCTCAAGGAGGACTGCATCAGTTTTCGGTTTGCTGCTGTAACAAATCACCACAAACTTAGTGGCTTAAAACAGCACAGATTTATCATCTTTGAGTTCTGCGGGTCACACGTCTGACAGGGGTCCTCCTGGGCTGAACTCAAGGTGTGGGCAAGCTGTATTCCTTTCTGGGGGCTCCAGGGGAGACTTCCTGGCTTGTAACACCTGCAGAGGCTGCTCACATGCCTTGGTTTGTACCCTTGTCTTCCATATGGAGCCATCACTGCAGACTCTGTGACCCTACTCATGTCGTCACATCTCTTTCCCCGTCTCCACCCTCTCTTGCCTTCCCCTTCCAGTTGTAAGGACTCTTGTGGTTCCATGGGGTCCACCCCGACAGTCCAGAGTCCCTTCCTTATTTTAAGGTTAGCTGATTGGCAGCTTAATTTTTCTGGATTTACAGGAGCTGGTGATTTGAATGTGGCTCTTTTGGGGAGGAGTGACACTGTTCTTTCTACCTCAGAACATAGTTAGGAGGTGACTGAGAAGTCCAGTCAGGCGGGGAATGGAGCTGTGACCCCTGGATTTGGGCACCAGAAAGCTCCGAGTCACCCTGGCGAGTAATGCCAGTGGAATGTGGGTTGTAAGCAAATGCGGTGAGGACTTGGGGATGGCAGGTGTTAAGGATCCTCCTGGGAATTTTGCTGCAAATGAGAGAAAGTTTTGGCATGAATTCAAGAGTAGATGCGCAGAATGGGAGCCCTGATGTAGCTCTGAGGGGCAGAGACGCCTCTCTCAGGAAGGCGTTGAGTGTGGGTCACCTGAACTAAGAACCCAGAGTCAGACCAGGAAGTGGTTTGCAGAGATGGAGGTATCTGAAGAAAGAGATAATGCAGTTATTTTGAAATAAGCAGCAGAACTCTCTGATGACTGTTGCTTGCCCTGTGTCAGTGGACAGAACCCTTGTCAGTGGCTGTGGCACGGCCCTGGCCCAGCACGTCAGATGCTGTCACCCCTCGAGTGGTTGCTCCTGTTTCTGAAGTCAGTGTGGGACATCCGCCTTTCCTCCCTTGGGGACCAGCTGTGGTTAGGCCACGATGCAATGCCTCGGGGAGAGAGTGTGTCCTGCATGCATGGGAGCCGCATCCTTTTCTGTCCTTCCTTTACTTCATTAGGTTTTAATGACATTCATACTCAACAGTGTTTATCGATCACTAGGCTCTGGGGAAAATGGGGGTGAACAAGACAGATCCCTGCCCTGTGGAGCTTGCCTTCTGGAGGCCCCATCTCAAAGCTGACCTCTTCCCGGAGGCAAGGCACTGAGCTTGTGTGGTCTGAACTCTCCTGCACATCTCAGTGCGGACCAGCTGTAGACCTTCAGTTTACCTTGGAACTGTGCCTGCCTGCTGCTCCTTACCCACAGCTGCCCACTGTACTGCAGCACTTACGAGCTAATCCCTGGTTACCACGGGTGCCTTTGCTCAGAGAGCCCCTCCCTCCCTCCTCCAGCTTAAATTCTAGCGTTCTTAGAACATCATCACTTTCTCCTTTTTTAATTAGTCAATTAATTTTTTTTTTTGGTCTTTGCTAGGTCTTCATTGCTGTGGTCCAGCTTTGTGTAGTTGTGGCATGGGGGCTTCTCATTGCAGTGACTTCTCTTCTTGCAGAGTACAGGCTCTAGGGTGCATGGGCTTCAGTAGTTGAGGCTCGTGCGCTCAGTAGTTGTGACTTATTGGCTTGGTTGCTCCAAGGAATGTGGAATCTGCCCAGACCAGGGATCGAAACTGTGTCCCCACATTGGCAGATGGATTCTTCACCACTGCACCACCAGGGAATCCCCATCATCACACTCTTACAGATACCTGCCGCTTGCCTGCCTGTCTCCTCTGTCACACCCAGCTTGACAGATCTCCATCCTGAGTGGACCCCTGGCTTCTCTATGCCTTCCCCCAGCAGTGCAGTGTTGCTGGAGAAAAATAAAGTGAATGATCAAGCTTCTCTCTCTTGATCCCCAGCTTCAAGTGGGTGGTGTCCACTGCCTACCCTGTTCTAGGATCCTCCTCCAGCTCCTTGTATTCTCACTCTTCACCACCGCATCATACTGTCTGCTTTCTTCATGCTAAACCACCCCTTCACCATCACCACCCTACTGCCTCTCAGCCCCTGAACTCACTCACATTTAGCAAATACAAGGCAGTGGTGGGCCAGAGCACCCCACACAGGCCAGGGCTGTGTCTTCCTTCCTCCTGTCGGAGTCTAGTCTGTTCCCATGAGCTCTGGACTGGTCCTCTCTTGTCTCAGGGACTTCAGTCTGGTGGTTGTTTCGCCTTCTCTGGCATCATTGGTCCCTCCATTTCCACCAGATCATTCAGATTTGTGTGCTGAGGTCTCCTGGTTGTGCTCCGTCTGCAGCAGAAAATAAATAGCCTCCCTCAACATCAGTTTGTTTTTCAGTCACTCAGTCATGTCTGACTCTGCGACTGCATGGACTGCAGCACGCCAGGCTTCCTGTCCTTCACCATCTCCCGGAGCTTGCTCAAGCTCATGTCCATTGAATCAGTGATGCCATCCAACCATCTCATCCTCTATTGTCCCTTTCTCCTCCTGCCTTCAATTTTTCCCAGCATCAGGGTGTTTTCCAGTGAGTCGGCTCTTTGCATCAGGTGGCCAAAGGATTGGAGTTTCAGCCTCTACATCAGTCCCTGCAATGAATATTTAAGGTTGATTTCCTTTAGGATTGATGGATTTGATCTCATTGCAGTCCAAGGGACTCCCAAGAGTCTTCTCCAACACCATAGTTTGAAGGTATCAGTTCAGTGCTCAGCCTTCTTAATGGTCCAACTCTCAAATCCATACATGACTACTGGAAAAACTTTCAGTAGCCCCATTTAAAAGCTTCAACATCAAAGCTTCTCAAGAAAGTAATCTCAAGTAAAGTAATCTACTTTATTGGTTTCCAGTTACTCTTCACCTGTTCTTGTCCAGCCTTTCTCTATCCCCCTTCCCCCAACTGTCCATGTTTTCCAGCCTCAGACAAATTGCCAAACCCAGTGGACACGGTCGTCATCTTATGTAGCCTCTTAACAGCTTTCAACATGGTTGCCCCCTCCTTCCCCCTCAAGATGCTTCTCTGTGATGACGCCCTGTTCTATATGTTCCTGTGGCCATCTCCTCTCAGCCCCGAGTCAGGTCTTCATTCTCAGTCAACCATTCAGGGGTGAAGTTCCTTAGGCTTCTTCCCTCAATGTCTCTTTTCACATGGTACTCTCTATCTGAGTGGTGTCGTCTCCTGACATAGCTCAAATACTGTCTGTATGATCTCAGATTAAGCCCTGACTTTTCCTCAAACATTGATTCTGATGCCTTACTTGCATCTCAAACATCGTCATCTGAAACAACTCTGGATCATTCCCCTGATTTCCTGCCTCGACAGTGCTTCTTGTCCTTTGTTTCTGTCTCATCTCAAGAGCAAGTGTAGCCCCAGACCCTGTAGACCAGCTCTTCTCCTGCCCCCGTCTAAACCCACCGTCTCAGGGTTTCTCAGGCCTTTTTGCATTTGAGTGAGGAAGCATGGATACCTTTTCTTTTCTTTTTTTTTTTTTTAATTTTCTTTACTTTATTGTGTTGTTTGCCATACATTGACATGAAACTGCCATGGGTCTACATATGCTCCCCCTCCAGAACCCCCCTCCCTCCTCCCTCCTGACTCCCTCCCCCTGGGTCATCTCAGTGCACCAGCCCGGAGCATCAGCCCTGGGCTGGCGATTGATTTCACATATGATAATCAACATGTTTCAATGCCATTCTCCCATATCATCCCACCCCTGCCCTCTTCCACAGAGTCCACGAGTCTGTTCTATACATCTGCGTTCCTTTTGCTGTCTCGCATGGAGGGTTCTCATTACCGTCTTTCTAAATTCCATATATATGTGTTAGTATACTGTATTGTTGTTTTCCCTTCTGGCTTACTTCACTCTGGATAATAGGCTCCAGTTCCGTCCACCTGAGTAGAACTGATTCAAATGAATTTTTTTTTAATGCTGACTAATATTCCATTGTGTATATGTACCACAGCTTTCTTATCCATTCATCAGTTGATGGATACCTTTTCATAGGCAATCTTAAACCAGTTGTACTGAAATAGTTATAAAAGTCTTAATGAAACAAAGTTTGTGACACAAGTGCTATGTATGCATCTTAAATGTTCTTAAATAACAGATCTAGTAGTGAGTTTGTAACTACCATACATTTGAAGTAATGATACACACAAATGATACTTCACATAATGACATGTGTAATTGGGATTAAAAAAGTCTTGAGGTTGAAGTAACAGGTTCAGCCTGTATTGCTGAGTTTTCCTGTACTCAAAGTCAAACAAAATGCTGTACTGCACTTGGAGGTTACTGTTGTAAGGGTGTAGTTCTTTTCTCATCCAAGTTCATGGACTCCCCACTTTCGCTGTTTGATCTGTCCATTTCCCATTGTCACTGCCTGCCTGAGCCTCTGGCCTCCTCCAGAGGTAGTTGCCACGGCCAGCCCTTGGATCTTGGCTGTTAGGAGGCAAGGTGACTGTGACTATGTGTTCACACGAGGACTGGCTGGAGCTCAGGACGCTGCTCAGGAAGCTGACTGGAGCTCAGGGTTAGTGCAGATCAGCTCCATGCATTCTCTGAACCAGCGGCTCACATAGGGGCTGATGCTGACCCTTCACAGGGTGTTTAGAAATAAGTGACAATGCTTCTGGCATGTGACAGTGAGTGTGTGTGGGGTGTGTTCTGTGATTCTGTGCAAAATGGTAAAAGTTCCCTCCCTGAGAAGCTTGGGGAGCTCAGTGTCTGCTCCCATCCCCAGTCTTGTCTTCGTGTCTGTGATTCTTTCCCCTGGCTGCCTGTTAATGTCACTTGGGCAGCTTTCTAAACATACCAGGGCTTGGGCCCCATCTCTGAGCAATTACAATGAGGTCTCTAGGGATGGGGCCTAGGCTTGAGGTTTTAAAAGCTCCCTGGGAGATTCTAAAGTGCAGCCAGGTTGGGAATCACTGCCTTAAATCTTCTGTTGACTGCTTTCAGAAGACGTCTTCACTGTAATTAAACAAATTGTGGTTAAAAGTGTAACTAAAAGGAAATCTGGAGGGAGCATTTGAAATAGACAAGTAGGCTTTATTAAATGTACAATTACATTATTAGACCACAGATCACTGGAACTAACTGACATCTTGGAATTTGGTTAAAACTCTGAAGCTATGGATAACATTCAAAGTCTGATGGGGGTAGAGGTGGTCTGTTTCTGTTTTATTTTTTTCCCCCTGTAGCTTTCTTTATTCTTTTTTCCTTTCTGACTATTTCAGCCTCATGCGATGAAACACCCATTTGTAACAGGTCACTTTTTCTTTCCTTCTCATAGACCATCTCCACCAGGTAGATGCTCTCCTCTCTTCATACTTTAAGGTTCTTTGATGTCAGTTGCATTCCCCGCCTAGTCCCAAGACACCGTGACAGTGAGCATTTCTGATACAGTGGCCATTCACTTAGGAAAGACACTGTACTTTACAAGATGGTCAGCTTCTGAGAAGCTTTAGTTGTTAGAAAACTTTATATAGTTGCTTTAGTCAGGGAAAGATTTGGACCAAGCGGCTAACTCACACCTCATGGAGGGAGTTGTCTGGGTAGGTATTGCTGGTCTGAGGGCAGTTATGAGCATCCTCGTTGCACATTCCCGTGTTTCTTTTACTATTTATGTCTGACACTGACATAATCTCACTCTCACTATGACAACACATTCAGTATGATTTTTAAAATATTTTACAAATATATAGTGAAGATTAATCTTACTTTGCTTTCTGACTTTTACCAGAATAGTCATTTTCCTGCATGCCCACTCATTAATTTTTTATTTTCTTACTGTTTAAGTTTTTTTGTATTATTCATTTGCACCATGGAATTATCTGCTTGTGATTTTCTGTAAATTGATGCCAAGTCTTAATGGTTTAGCCTGTATCTTTTCACTTTTTTATGAGATTGCATTAGAATTACAATTTAATCTTTAATCAGGTTGACTTCTTTAATTTTTGAAGTGTGGGCTGGAACTGTTCTGTGTATGTGAGTCCATGTTATGTATATGTGTGTATGTGTGTGTGTGTCCTGTGTATGTGGATAAGGACGAGGTGTGATTGTAAGAGTCCTTGGTATATGTGTACCCAACTTTGTGAGTCGTAGATTCTAAAATGGTAAGATCTGACTTGCTGGGTCTGGCAGCCTCTCCTTCTGTTGGTCAGGGAACCGCCAGCACTAAGCGTTTTGTTTAGGGAAACGGAAGTAGTTGGTGTCCCATAAGTGCTCAGTCAGGGAAGCAGAACTACTATGAGTGTTACGGAATAAGGGATTTATTTATTACAGAAGTAGTCTGTATAATCCTTGGAAAAGTTGGGGAAAAAAGGGCCCAGAGGAGGAATTAGAAGGTCTGAAACACTGGGGTGGGTGGCCAGGCAGCCTGTGGGGCTCTGGGAGCCCGCTGGGGGCTGGGCTCTCCTTTCATGGGTCAGCTGCCCAGCTGCAGGTGTTGGGGCAATGAAGGTGGTCTCTGAAGAGCAAACGGGGGACACAGGTAGACAGACTGAAACACTCTGGCACCTCAGTTCCTGTCACCACCTGTAACCACACAGGCCTTCAGAGAGTGGAGTTTGTTCTATTCTCGCTTTTAAATCTCGGGCAGACTCAGAGAATGGGATCCTGGGAAATTCCAGCTGATACACATTGATGGAGATGAACACTGCCACAGGGAGGGTTGCACAGCTCTTTGACTATCTGGAAAGTACTCTTGATGGTATGTAAAACTGTGTCTCAATAAAGCTGTTATTTAAACAGTATTGCCACAGGTTGAAACTAAAGAAAAGCCAGGAAATAACTGGTGCAAGGGGCAGGATAGTGGTTACCTTTGGGGGAGAGAAGAGGTTGTGAAAAGACGTTTTGAATGTTAAAAAAACTTTCCCCCTTGTTATGGGAGGGAGTGGGGGGCTCCTGCCAGTGTTCTCTTCAGTATCATATAGCCTGTAAATACATAGTATGCAAAACACAGAGAAGACACGAATTCACAATCCAGTGTGGTAGACTGTGAAATCGGTGCCCTTTGTAAGGTTTGGGGGCACAGTATGCCGTACTTCAACATTTTCTAGTTTTTTAATGATTGGAAGATGTTAACATGGCTGATGTAAATGCTCCTTCTGGAGATCTGGAAGCTGCAGTAGTCACTGCTTCCTGTCAGTTTGTATCCATGTCACTCTGAACTGGAGGGCAGTCCCTGTGTTCTGCTTTGTAACAAGGTCTTCAGGTCACCTGACGGGTCTGTGAGTGAGTTTTGAAAATAGGTTAATGGGGTATTTCTATCACTTTTCACTGTATACATTTGATTTTAACATTTGAACTAAGATTTCTTTGTGCTTAAAAGTACATTTTACAGATATAGTAAAACTTTCATATCAAATCCTTTTTGATAATCTGAGAAATCAAAACATTCTCATCATCTCAGTTACTGGGAGATGCCTTTATCTACTCTCCATTTACATGGAGCCACTTTTCATTTGAATGTTTGTTATGGCTCTTTTATTCTCTTTGTAACGAGGAAGCAATTGCCCAAATAAAGTTACGCAGCTTTCCTGCCTGGGGCTGTAGTTGTACCACAGTTAGGAAATGGATGTGAAGGTTTTTGCAAAAGTTCAAAAACAAAGTATCTTATACCATTTGTATGCAAAGACTAGAAAAATGTTTGCTGTAGTTATATAGACTTTTAGCTTCTTCTCTTGGTGTAGAACTAAGTGTATATATATATAGGGTTTTTTTTGATGAGATGATTTAACTCCTTAGCTAACAGGAGCCCTTGAACAGGTGATTTCTACATGAGTTGAATTTTTATAACACAAGTGCTTGTTAGAATTACTTAGAGTGCTTCTCAACTATTTGTCTTGCCCATTCTATTGTTCTCCTCTATTTGTTTGCATTGATCACTGAGGAAGGCTTTTTATCTCTCCTTGCTATTCTTTGGAACTCTGCATTCAAATGAGTATGTCTTTCCTTTTCTCTTTTGCCTTTCACTTCCCTTCTTTTAACAGCTATTTGTAAGGCCTCCTCAGGCAACCATTTTGTCTTTTTGCTTTTCTTTTTTTGGGGGATGGTCTTGATCCCTGCCTCCTGTATCATGTCACGAACAAAGATGGGCACAGTAAAGGACAGAAACAGTATGGACCTAATGGAAGCAGAAGATACTTAGAAAAGGTGGCAGGAATACACAGAAGAACTATACAAAAAAGATCGTCGTGACCCAGATAATCATGATGATGTGATCACTCACCTAGAGTCAGACATCCTGGATTGCGAAAGTGGGCCTTATGAAGCATTACTATGAACAAAGCTAGTGGAGGTGATAGAATTCCAGTTGAGCTATTTCAAATCCTAAAAGATGATGCTGTGAAAGTGCAGCACTCAGTATGCCAGCAAATTTGGAAAACTTGGCAGTGGCCACAGGACTAGAAAAGGTCAGTTTTCATTCCAGTCCCAAAGAAAGGCAATGCCAAAGAATGTTCAAACTACTGCACAATTGCACTCATCTCACATGCTAGCAAAGTAATGCTCAAAATTCTCCAAGTCAGGCTTCAACAGTACGTGAACCGTGAACTTCCAGATGTTCAAGCTGGATTTAGAAAAGGCAGAGGAACTGGAGATCAAATTGTCAACATCCATTGGACCATCAAAAAAGCAAGAGAGTTCTAGAAAAACATCTATTTCTGTTTTATTGACTATGCCAAAGCCTTTGTCTGTGTGGATCACAACAAATTGCGGAAAATTCTTCAAGAGATGGGAATACCAGACCTGCCTCTTGAGAAATCTGTATGCAGGTCAGGAAGCAACAGTTAGAACTGGACATGGACCAACAGACTGGTTCCAGATTGAGAAAGGAGTACGTCAAGGCTGTATATTGTTACCCTGCTTATTTAACTTATATGCAGAGTACATCATGAGAAATACTGGACTGGATGAAGCACAAGCTGGAATCAAGATTGCCAGGAGAAATATCAGTAATCTCAGATATGCAGATGACACCACTCTTCATCTTCTGCAATGGGCAACAATAGAATGGGCAAGACAAGAAGAGTGGTGGGCAGAAAATGAAGAAGAACTAAAGAGCCTTTTGGTGAAAGTGAAAGATGAGAGTGAAAAAAATGGCTGAAAACTCAACATTCAGAAAACTAAGATCATAGCATCTGGTCCCATCACTTCATGGCAAATAGATGGGGATACAGTGGAAACAGTCACGGACTTTATTTTTTTGGGCTCCAAAATCACTACAGATGGTGACCGCAGCCATGAAATTAAAAGACGCTTGCTTCTTGGAAGAAAAGTTATGACCAACCTAGACAGCATATTAAAAAGCAGAGACATTATTCTGCCAGCAAAGGTCTGTCTAGTCAAAACTATGATTTTTCCAGTAGTCTTGTATGGATGTGAGAGCTGGACCATAAAGAAAGCTGAGCACCAAATAATTGATGCTTTTAAACTGTGGTGTTGCAGAAGATTCTTGAGAGTCCCTTGGACTGCAAGGACGTCCACCCAGTCCATCCTAAAGGAAAGCATCCTGAATATTCATTGGAACGACTGATGCTGAAGCTGAAACTCCAATACTTTGGCCACCTGATGTGAAGAACTGACTCATTTGAAAAGACCCTTCAAAGATTGAAGGCAGGAGGAGAGGGGAACAACAGAGGATGAGATGGTTGGATGGCATCACCAACTCAATGGGCATGAGTTTGAGTAAACTCCGCAAGTTGGTGGTGGACAGGGAGGCCTGGCGTGCTGCAGTCCATGGGGTCACAAAAGGTCGGACATGACTGAGTGACTGAACTGAACTGAAACTATTTGTAAAACTTCAGAGACACATTTGTTACCTAATGACCTGACAGTTTGAGTCAAATGTCACTTTTTATAGTTTTCCATTAAGAAATATATTTTTGATAATTTTTATAAACCAGTTAATTAAGCTTCATGTCTGTTAGTCCTTTTGTTTAATAATCATTTTGAGTGCCTACTCTGTGCCCATACCCTGAGGTAAGCCTGGGCCATTCATAGGTAAATAGAAGGTAATCACACACTCCATGAGAATCCCATGGACACAGGAGCTTAGTGGTCCATAGGGTCACAGAGTTGAGCATGACAGAGTAAGCACAAAAGGTGGTCACAGTCATATAGGGAAGACTTACGCATGGTGTGATTGCAGTGTGGTATAATAAGGGATATAGTGTATAAGATAAATTTGAGACATGTAAGTGGTGGATGTTTTATGAAGTATGACACTAAGTCTGTGTTTTGAACATGATTATGAGTTTGCTGGACAAAGAGAATCAGCTGGAAAACTTTCCAGGCTGAAGGAACCCCATGGGTAAGGGAGTGGAAGAAGGCAGCAGTTTGAGTTGAGTAGGAAGGTGTGGCTGGCTTAGGGTTTAAGGAAGAGTTAGATGAATTAAGGTTAGTGAAGTAGGCAACAGCCAGCTCACAGAAAGCCCTGTTTGCCACTCTGGGTTTACATTTTTACTTTGTAAGTAATCAGGATCACTTGAAAGGTTTTAATCAGAAAAGTAGGATGATCAGATTTTTATTTTCCACAGTCATTTCGTAGATAGATAGTTTAGAGAATGGTTTGGAGGGAAGTTGGGAATTGGGGAGGAATCCATCCCAGAGCTAATTAAGGCCTGTTTTAATGCAGTGGTAGTAGAGAAGGATCTGACTAGAGAGCTGGAATCAGGATTCATCATGACCTCAAAGATGTGATGGAGAATGAGAGGAGAATTACTGAGATTCTGGCTTGAATGATAATAGTATGTAGATAAGGAAATGCAGGAAGAAAAATAGGTTTGAGGAGGTATTGAAATTATATTTGTATAGTTGAGCTTAGAGAGTGCCTGCAGAACATTTAGGAAGAGATCTTAGAAGGTGATTGAATATAGATCTGGGAACTCAAGAGAGAGCTGGAAGAAACAGATAGAACAGGTGAAATCTCCCAAGGAGAGCAAGGAGAATGAGAGGCAAGAGGTCTTAGAAATGGGCCGTTTCCCTTATCTTCTCTGGAGCATGAGACTGAATAAGGGAAATGGGAAGGAAATTGAGCTTGTAAAAGAGACTCAGAAGGGCTTGTTGAAGAGGAATATAACTTGGGTGTTATAGAAACCAGAGGAAGTCAGAATAGCAAGGAGAATGCCAGATTGCAAAATTATATGCATGTCAAGAAAGTATTTTTGATGTATAAGAGATTAAGCTACTCTTTAGAGGAGGAAATGGAGGGTTGTTTATTTAAATGAACTTGGGGCAGTTGGCTTACCAGTTAAGAAATGAGTCTGTCTCATGTTGTTGTTCAGTCACTATGTCTGACCTTTATATTGGATACTTTATATCAAAATAAGTGAAAAGTAAATGTAAAAAGTGGAAATGATAACACACTAGAAGAAAATATGAGTCTATTTACACAGTGTTCAGTGTTCTTATCATGACATCAGAATTAGAAAAGAGAAGACTGATAAATTGTACTGCATATAAATTCACCATTTTTATGTGCTAAAGATGCTGAAGCTGAATCTCCTATACTTTGGCTACCTGATGTGAAGAGCCAACTCATTGGAAAAGACCCTGAAGTGGGGAAACATTGAGAGCAGAAGGTGAAGGGTGCAACAGAGGATGAGGTGGTTGGAGGGCATCACCAACTCAATGAATATGAGTTTGAGCAAATTCCAGGAGATAGAGAAGGACAGGGAATCCTGGCGTGCTGTAGTCCATGGGTGGCAAAGAGTTGGATAAAACTGAGTCACTAAACAACAAAGATATGGTAAAGTAAAATGTAAATGGGAAACTAGGAAAAGTACTTGCAACATATTTGACAGAGGTTTAATTTCCTTGATATATAAATGATCTATCAGTAAAATGAGTGACTGGAGATTTCTGGTTAAGCAGTGATGAGTAACTGGTTAAGCAGTTACTTATTGAAGATGTATTTCTCTTCCAAAATTCTGGTGAAATGACAGAAAATCACAAAATATAAACCCACAGCAATAGAAAATATGGGAGTGGGGAAATTTTTTGTTAATGGTAGACTAAGCAGTTGCTTCCTCTTTCCTGCAGTTAGGAAAGCTGAACACAATTTAAAACAAAATTTGTTATGAAGGTGATAGAGGTAACAAGAACAGTGAAGATTTGTGGGACTGAGATCCGGGGAGTAAGGAAGCTCATAGATGTGAGACCAGATTTGCATCTACTTCTGCCCTGGAAGAGTCTTCCGTTTCAAGATGAGGCCAGAAAATGAGAAGTTGGAAAGTAGAAAAGATTGTGATAGACTCAGCACCCCACTCTAGTACTCTTGCCTGGAAAATCCCATGCAGTCCATGGGGTCGCTGAGAGTTGGACAGGACTGAGTGACTTCACTTTCACTTTTCACTTTCATGCATTGGAGAAGGAAATGGCAACCCACTCCAGTGTTCTTGCCTGGAGAATCTCAGGGACGGGGGAGCCTGGTGGGCTGCTATCTATGGGGTGGCACAGAGTCGGACACAACTGAAGTGAGTTAGCAGCAGCAGCAGCATGGAACTGAAGGGTGGGGGGCAAAAACTAGAATTTGGTATAAGTCAGAGAGGAAAGTACCCTGGAAAATTCCTTACGCTTTGTTTGAGTCCCAAAGGCCTATGTACTGGAATAGTGATTTTCCAGAAGTACTGATGTTGAACTTGAAATCCTCTGAGCCCTTGATTGGATCAAGGTGATCTTGACATAACCAGATGCGATTTTTTTCTGGAAGAAGATAACATCACTTGGAGGCTCAAATGATTTCTACATTTATTTACAGTGTCTGAAACTTACCCGCCAAATGAGAATTTAGTACAGTTTGACTGAAAATCAAGACTATTTAAATAGATTCTCAGGGACTCATATAGTAGAGAGTATAATTATACACCATTTTCTTGTCCAATCACATCATATATAATATGTTTAAATAAATCAAAGACAAGATTAAGAATCAGGGAATTGGAACTTAAATGTAAATTCTAGGTTACCAGGGGATGTGGGAGGGAGGGAGGGATAAATTGGGAGATTGGGGTTGACATATACACATTACTCTGTATGAAGTAGATAATTAATAAGAGCCTGCTGTATAGCACAGGGAACTCTACTCAATACTCTGTTATGACCTGAATGGGAAAATAATCTAAAAAGAAAGTGGATATATTGATTCACTTTGCTTTACACCTGAAACTAACATAACATAAATCAACTACAATACAAATTTAAAAAAATGTTAAGTTCTAGAACTGAAGGACTATAAATTAATTGAGATTAAGATCTTGATAGATGGGTTTAACAGTAGATTAGTAGTAGTAATAAATTGAAAATAAATATTCAGAATGAAAAAGTATATAGAGAAAAATGGATGGGAAATATGTAAAAGATTCTAAGAGACATAGGATTCAGTGAGAATATCTAACAAGTGTTTAATAAATCCCAGTAGGATGGAAAGGAGGAATAGTGTAGAATCTGTATTTGGAGAGATAATGACTGAAAATTCTCTGCAACATACAAACCTCATGTCACAGATTCAAGAAATACTGTAGACCCCACACCAGATAAAGTCAAATAAAATCTCACTGAAATTTAAGGTTGCTGAAAGCCAAAAATAATGAGAAAATCTTAAATACTTAGAGAAGAATTATATGTTACATTCAAAAGGACAATAGAAGGACAGCTGATTTCTCAGCACAAGCAATAGCAGTCAAAAGACAGTGGATCAGTATTTTCAAAATGTAAACAAGAATGTAAACTGCCAGACTGAAATTTTATACCCAGCAGAATATCCTCCAAAAGGGAAGGCAAAAATAGCCTTTTGGATCAACAAAATGGAGAGAATTAATGCGTACCAGACCTGCACTAAACGGGAGTAATAACAAAGATTCTTCTTTGGGCAGAAGGGAAATTGATCATGCATGGCAGCTTTACGATGTAGGATAAAGTGGAGACCAAAGAGAGGGTAAATGCTAATGTATAAAACAGCAATAATAATGTCTTATGTGGTTTAAAAAATATATATGTGGTTTAAAAATATAATAATAGCGTATAAATTGTGGGGATGTAAATAGAGTTAGTATCCTGTTGTCTTTGCATTGTCCAGGAGGTGGTGAAATTATTAATTTATTGCAGACTTTGATAAGTCAAGGATGCATGTTGTAATCACTAGGATATTCATTAAAAGAACAATAAAAGAATATATATCTACTAAACTAATAGAGAATATAGAGGAGAGGGAGGAGTAGTTAGTACTAACTTGATTAACCCTAAAGAAGACAGGTAGACAGAAGAGGAACAGAGTATATGAGGATAGTAGGAAGTAAACAGTAAGATGATAGATTTATACCCAGGATATCAGTTATTAAATAAAGTGAACTAAAAATTTCAGTTAAAAACAAAGATTGAGAAATTAAAATTTTAAAAAGTGGGTTTCACAACTTTGTACTGCTTCTAAGGATGCATACAAGTGGAAAGTAAAATGGAAAAGGACATATCACTCTAACACTAACCAGTAGAAGACTCGTGTACCTGTATTAGTAAAATGGAATTTAGGGCAGGAAAAGCATTATTGGAGGTAGAGACATTTCAAAATGATGAAATACTCAATTTAGTAGTTCTATATCTGTATGTGCCTAAAAACATGGTGTCGAAATACACAAGGGAAAAACTGGCAAAACTAGCAAAGGATAGACAAATCCACAATCATAGTGGAGGTTTTTAGTATAGTTTACTAACTGATGGAGTAAACAGAGAATCACTGAGGATGTTGTTGTTCAGTTGTTCAGTTGTGTTTGTCTTTTTGCGACCCCACGAACTGCAGCATGCCAGGCTTCTCTGTCCTTCACCATCTCTCAAAGTTTGCTCAAACTCATGTCTGTTGAGTCGGTGATGCCATCCAGCCATCTCACCCTCTGTTGTCCCCTTCTCCTGCTATTAATCTTTCCCAGCATCAGGGTCTTTTCCAATGAGTCAGTTCTTTGCATTGCCAAAGTATTGGAGTTTCAGCTTCAGCATCAGTCTGTCTAATGAATATTCAGGATTGATTTTCTTTAGGATTGACTGATTTGAGGATATAGGAGATCTCAATAACACACTTAACAAGCTTGACCTAATTGAGATCACAGTGGGTTTTCCAATAGATTAGATATAGAAGGAGAGAACTAGGAGATTGAAAACAACAAATATTGAACAAGATGAAATATGAAGGACTCTGCACCCAATAACTGTTAGATTATACATGCTTTTATATGCACATGGAACATTTATCAAAATTGCTTATCTGTAAAGCAAGTGTTGACAGATTTCAAAAGATTTAAATCAGTATCAGACTTATTACAAAGATAGGTCTACTATTTGAAAAATCAATCAGACATCACTGAGTTAATAGGGTAAAACAGAAAAATACTGTGATACTGTCAATTGATGTAAAAATTGCCATTGGTAAAATTCAGCATCCATTCAAAGTGAAATCCCATAACACATTATGAGGAAAAAGTAGCTTCTTTAATTTGATAGAGGTTAAAAGAATCCTTTAGCAAAAATCATGTTTAATGGTAAAGTGTTGAAAGTTTTCCTTCTGAGACTGGGAGTAGAAAGTAGTTATCTTTACCATTACCGTTAATGACTTTCTTTAGAGACTCTACCTGGTTCAATACAATAAGAAAAGTGTAAGGTACAAGAATCAGCAAGGAAAGAATAAAACTGTGGTTTTGTAGATGACATGTGTATGTAGGAAAAAAACCTCATAACTTATTGTCATTAATAAGCAAGGCTGCAAGATTCAGAGTAACTCTGGATACAATTGCAGTTTTGTATATTAACAGCAAATAAAAAGTGAAGTAGAAATATCATTTATGGTGGCATGCACAGTCCGATTTTACAGAATAAGTCTTAGTCTAAAATAATGTAAGGCATCTGTATAGGGAAAGATAAACACTGAGAGAAGTTAAAGGTCTAAATAAATAGATAGGTATACCATATTAATGGATTAGGAGAATCAGTGCTGTTAAGATGTTGATTTTTCTGAAATTCAAACATGCCTTCATGTAGTATCAATCAAAATGCCTGCAGTTATTTCCTTGATAAACTTGACAAACTGGTATTAACATGTGCTTGGAAATGTAGACAGCAAAGGATGCCCAGAAGAGTTTCGAAGAACAGCAATCTGAGCAGACTTACTCTACAGGATAGCAGGACTTAGTTTAACCCTATGGTAATTAAAATAATATAACTTTAATGAAAGGCTAGACAAGTTGACCAGCCAAGCAAAATAGTCCAAACACAGTTGCACTTGTATTTGGACACTTGATTTACCACGTAGGAGGCTCTTCAAAATGTCAGAGAAAGGACAATCTTCTCAGTAACTGTGTTCAGTTAAATATTCACGTGGGGAAAGAAAAGAAATGTGACCCTTTCACTGCACACACACAGATTAATTCCAAATCTGTATCCATGGAATTCTCCAGGCCAGAATACTGAAGTGGATAACCTTTCCCTTCTCCAGGGGATCTTCCCACCCCAGGGATCAAACCCAGGTCTCTTGCATTGCAGGTGGATTCTTTACCAGCTGAGCCACAAAGGAAGTCCAAGAACACTGGAGTGGGTAGCCTATCTCTTCTCCAGCGGATCTTCCTGACTCAGGAATCGAACCAGGGTCTCCTGCATTGCAGGCATATTCGTTACCAACTGAGCTATCAGGGAAGCCTGATAAATCTGTATCAGTCTGGGTCAAATCAGGAGGAAAAGAAAAAAAGAAAGAAAAAATTTACTGTGAACATTTTTAATCAGGTTATTTTTGACGTTGAGCTGTATGAGCTGCTTATATATTTTGGATATTAATCCCTTATCAGTCATATCATTTGCAGATTTTTTTCCCATTCAGTTTTTTTCATTTTGCTTATATTAAAAAATAATTTTAAAAAATGACCATTTTTCACTGTCTGAGGGAATGGAAGTAATGTGGGATTGGGTTCATAAAAAGTCAAGAGAACTGTGAAGAATGTAAGAATAGCACACATAGAGGGGAGCTGCATCCTCTAGGACCGGGGCAGAGTCCCCAAGGAAGAGTCCCTGCGGTGCCCAGGGCCGAGACCCACACCTGGTCTCCAGGGCAGGCTGTGGCTTCCTGCAGGGTGGAGCTGTCTCTGGTCTGTCACGCGGGTGGAACTTAATGGAAGCTGGTGGTGGTTTAGTTGCTAAGTCGTGTCTGACTCTTGAGATTCCACTGATTGTAGTCTGCCAGGCTGCTCTGTCCATGGTATTCTTCAGGCAAGAATACTGAAGTGGGTTACCATTTCCTCCTGCAGGGGATCTTCCTGACCCAGGGATAGAACCCGTGTCTTCTTGCAGGTGGATTCTTTACCAACTGAGCCTAGGAATAGAATTATGGAGCATACCCCATCCCCCACATTCATTCAGCATTTATTTAATAAATACTATTAAACATTCTCTCTATACCAGATACCGTGTTTGTTCCCAGATACATAAGAGAGGACCAAATAGACATTGAACTTGCCTTTGCGGAGTCTGTAGTCTATTAACGCCTTTTTTCAGGCACTGTCCAGTCTCTAGGGAGTGGTGAGTATCTGTCCTGTGGAGTTGGGATTGTGTCACTCTCCCAGTGTGGAAGTGTTCACAGCCTCAATCTGGGAGCTTTCTGAATCCAGTACTGTTGGGATTTTTGGGAAGCTTCCTCTTGATCAATTACTAATTCCATTTCCAGCCTCTCTCTGAAGAATTGGGAATGAGAGCAGAAGATTCCAAGCTGCCACTTGTGGCTTGGTCTTTTTGGTGACTAGCCCCATTCGGAGCCATCCTGGAGCCCATCTCCCTGCCTGCCACCTGCCCCCCGCCAAGAGTAGCCCTGCTTAGAGTTTGCCAAAGTTTCAGGAACCCTGCGTCAGGGGCGAAGTCAAAGACCAGATATTGGAACAAAGATGTTCTTCTTATCACTTAAGAAATTACAGAGTTTTAAGAGTTCTCTGCCAGAACTTGGGGCCAGAGACCCAAGTTATTTTCTGTCATCTCACACTGAAGGACCCAAATGAGATTAGTGGTAGATGAAGATTTATTGTAGGGAATGTCTGCATATGGTAGGGATATTAGTATTGATATCCCCAACTCAAGTTACAATTACATTTGCTTTGAAAGGATTGAATTATTCAATTATGTATTGAATTCTTTGAGTTAGCTTAGTTTCATGGCATTATTTTGTCCATTATATGTTTCTCAGTTGTATTGATATAATTTACAGATCTACTTATCCTTCCAGGTATTATTACCAATTGAGACGTGACTGTTTTTGGTAATTTAAAAATCAAGTTGGAATTATGTATTGATTAATATATTGAGGTTCTTTTCCAGCCTGTCTTGCTTTAAGAGTTATTCTGCCTCAAAGTGGGGTGTGTGTGTGTGTGTGTTACACTCCACCTCCCGCCCCTCCCCTCCAAGGAATCGTGGTTACCTCTTCTCTGGTTTTCTCCCTGTGCCAGAAGTCTGCTGTGGTCACCTTGCATGCCAGTGCATGTGTGTGGATGTGGCTGTACATAACTGAAAAGTAGAGTTCTTAAGTTGTTATGTTGTTTCCTACTCTCTGCAATCCCATGGACTGGAGTACCCCAGGCTCCCCTGTCCTTCCCTGTCTCCTGGAGTTTGCTGAAACTCATGTCCATTGAGTCAGTGATGCTGTCTAACCATCTCATTTTTCCTCTGCTGCCCTCTTCTCCTTTTGCCTTCAGTCTTTCCTAGCATTAGGGTCTCTTCCAATGAGTTGGCTTTTCGCATCAGGTGGCCAGAATATAGGAGTTTAACTTTTCTATTAAAATTGTAAACCAGTCCCTTATTGCTTATCTCAGTATTTTGCACACTTCTCTAGTCATTGTCTTTGGAAAGGAGGTCTGCCAACATAGTTGCTCACCAGAGAGTGTCAACATTTGCCATATTCCCTCTAGAAAGGTGCCAAACTACACTCTCTATAGCTGAATATGAAAATGTTAAGTTCCCTAAACTGACTGACACAGGTATTACAGTTTTTCAATCTTTCTTTGTCTAACGGGTGAAAAAATTGTTTCATTTTAATTTGCTTTTCTTCGTGTGGCCACTTTGTTTTACTTTTTTGATTGTTCATTCTTTTGTTCTTTTTTCTAGTACATTCTTCACCCCTTCTGATTTCTGTGTTTTTCTTTAAAAAAAAAAAAAGTTTAATTTTTTCCTGGCTAGCATGCTGTATTTCAGTCTTAATTTTCTTCATTATGTCCTTATGTCAGTCCTGTGGGTCATGCACTCAAACTTTGAGTCTCTTTGGCCTTGAAAGGACACCCAGGAAAGGCTTCTTTACCCCAGTTCCTAAGTTTTCTCCCTGGATTTTCTTCTTTGTGTTGAATTTTTCCCTTAGATGTTTAATACACAGAGACATTTTGTGTATATGGACAGAGTGAGGTAAAGCTTTTTTTCCCTCCATATATTAATAGATGCTTATTATTGAGTCATTGATCCTTTCCTACTGATTTGAAATGTTGCCTTTACCTTGTGCTAAATTCCCACAAATACCTATCTGAATAGGTATTTGTATCCGAATGCTCTCTGTTCATTGATCTGTTTATCATAGGCCCACATCAGTACCACGTTGTTCTTTGCTTTTTCCGTACACACTGATTTAGTTTTTGTCAATCTGACAATTCATGAAGAGAAAATTATTGCCCCTAGTCCTTAAAGTTATCTTTCAAAAATGGGGTGTGACTTTATAGTAGAGGTTCCTTTGTTTCCGTAAATGACCTGTTACTGGTTTCTGTAAGTTGAGGTCATGTTCTTTTTCTTTTCCTTTTGGTATCAGAAGTTGTGGATTGATGAAAACCAATTGAAAGCAACTTTTTCCCCTGAATGTTACCATAAATTGTTTAAACACTCACTTATTAACGGAAATTTGGAGAAGGAAATGGCAACCCCCTCCAATACTCTTGCCTGGGAAATCCCGTGGACGGAGGAGCCTGCTAGGCTACAGTCCATGGGGTCGCGAAGGGTCAGACACGACTTAACTTCTAGGTCTCTTACAGCGATTTCCTCCTTGTAAAGCAGTTTTTTTGCCACTGAAAATAGAATTGAAATGATCTCCTTATTTCTGTAGCCATTGCTTCCCGGTTCTTCTCACATCCTAGAACACGTCAAATATAAAAGTATTTATAAGGCATACAGGGTATATAGATGAGTACTTTTGGGGTCAGAGATCACTGACCTGGAGACTAGGGGGCCCAGGCCCCCTTGCAGAGCATGAGGGGACCAGCATCTGTGGTGTGTGTGTGAGACACACGTCTTCAGGGACATACCTAGAAAGTGCTGATCTAGGTTAAAGTGTCCAGCTCTAAATATTTTTCATTGTAAATCATTATGGCTTGATATGAATTTAACATTTTGAGAGCCAGACTTCTTTTTAAAAACTTTTGATTGTGGTAGTATGTATGTAGCATAAAATTACCCGTCTTAGCCATTTTAAGGTATACAGTTCTTTGGCATTAAGTAAATTCACACAGTTGTGTAACTGCCTCCCCATTCCCATCTCCCCCCAGCCTTGGCAACCATCTTTCTATTTCCTGTCTCTGAATTTGACAAAGCTAATTATCTCATATCAGGGGAGTTGTACAGCATTTGTCTTTCTGTGACTGACTTATTTCTCTTAGCATAGTGTCCTCATGGTTCAGCCACACGTCATTTCCTTCCTTTTTAAAGGATGAATAATATTTCATGTATACACCACACTGTGTATTTATTCATTCATTGATAGACACCTGGGTTGCCTCCACCTTTGGGTGTTGTGAGTAATGTTGCCATGAATAAGGGTGTACAAGTCTGAGAGGCAGACTTCTTGTGAGAGTTGGTTTTTCTTTTTTTCACTTTTATTCAGATACTCCAATCTGAATTTAATTCCCATTATTCTGCTGAAACCTTTCTCAGAGAGAGATCACTTGTGACCTCAGAATTGGTAAAGATGAGGGGCATTTTTCAATATTTTAATTTGGTTTCTCAGACGTATTCACACAAGTTAACTGTGCCTTCCCCCTTGGACTCCGGGATGATGTGTGGCTTTGGCTTTTCTCCTAGTGTTGGATGTTCCATCTTGCTGTCTTCTGCCTGACGTCTGAAGGTGGGCTTTTCTCAGGGCCTGACTTGACCTTCTTCGTGTGTGACTGGTAAATGTGTATATTTCTTAGGAATCAACTGAGGTCCTCACCTCTAAGATACTCATTTTCCCTCTCAGTGACTCTGCTGTTCCCTCAGCCTGCTGAGAGGGCTCCTGATTCTTTTTTTTTAACTTTTGCAAAAATAAAACTGTGTCTATTTTTATTATTTTTTCCCATTTACAGTTACTATAAAACATTGGCTATATTCTCTTGTGTTGTATTAATATATCCTTGAGCCTGTCTTAATATGCAATAAGTCTGTACCTGTTTTTATTTTTGTGGTAGTTTTTTCAGCAAGTTCAGACTCAACTGCTGCTTTTTGTTTCTGTTGTCTTACTGGACTTTGGAAAACCAGAGTTTTGCTAGGGGACTTCCTTGATGATCCAGTGGTTAAGAATCCACCTGCCAGTGCAGGGGCCACAGGTTCGATCCCTGGTCCGGGAAGCATCTACATGCCACAGTGCAACTAAGCCTGTGCGCTGCAACTAGAGAAACCCTGTGCCCAGCAGTGAAGACCCAGCACAGCCAAGAATAAGAACAGATAATAAATATTTAAAAAAATGTTTTGCCAGAACTGAACTTTGGTGCCCACATTCTGTCCCATTTACTTTCTAGGTCTCTCCAAGGGCAATGATTTTCCTTTTCTCTGTTCCAAGGTCTCTCTCAGTGAGCCTTCTTCCTCTCCTGCTGCCTCCACATTCACCTCCAGGGGCGTGCTAGCATCCTAAATTTGTTTTGAGCTCAGGTCCCTCTGCGAGGGCCCCACCAGAGCTGCCTACCCACTCTGTGGCAGGGTCTGACAGGCTGGTCCTGTGTAGTGTGTCTGAAATGAGCTCATGGTGTTCCCCTCTGTCTTTCCTGTCTCAAAAGGACATGTCCCACGTGTCCAAGGCAGACCTGGGGACCAGTTTTAAGATAAACGTTTGCATTAAAAGTAGTTGTAGCTTTCTAGGAAAGTTGCAAGAATATCATAGACAGTTCACGTGTCCCCCACTCCCACTGACCCTAATAACGTGAAGGTGGTACATTCACCCTGACCAGTAACCAGTGCTCCTTGCTATAGGACACATGTTCTTCAGCTTTCCTTAGTTTTCTCCTAGTGTCCAGGAGGCCACATGACATTTAGTTGTCCTCTCCCCTCAGGCTCCTCTGGACTGTGACAGTTGCTCAGACTTTGCTTGTTTCTGTTGACCTTGACGGATCAGGCATTTGTACGATGTCCTTCAGTTTGGGTTGGTCTGCTGTTTGGTCTGTGATTAGGCTGGGATTACGGGTTTTGGGAAGGAAGGCCATGGACATGCAGAGCCCTTCTTGTCTCATCAGATCAGGGGTGTGTGCTATCAACAAGACTTCTCACTGTGATACTCTTAACCTTCACCACCTGGCTGAGGCAGTGCTTATCAGGTTTCTCCAATCTAGAGTTGCTACTTTTTTTCCTCTCACAGGTCATTTTAGACACCTCCTTCATCTTTTACGTATTGAATCCAAGCCTACCAGTTCTATTTCCACGTAAATTTCCATTCCGTCTAAATCACTCCTTACAGCTACCTCTCCAGCCAGTCAACAGTTACTTGTGCCCAAACAGCTTCTAGAGGTCTCCTGACCCCTGTCCCTGCCTGAAGTCTCGCCTGTTCCCGCCCAGATGACGGAGTGGTTTTTGAAAAATGCCAGTTGGATTATGGTAGCCCATTTCTCAATTGTTTGAATACTTTTCCATAGTCCTTAAGATCCAGCTTCTCAGCCTTGTGCATAGGCCTCTGAAATCTTGTGGGTCACCCATACAGCCTCCTGCCTGGCCACTCTCCCTTTCTTCTCTCTTCCAACCATTGATTTCTTCCCTTGAATTCCTTGTCTCCTCTCAGATCCTTCCTCCCACATTGCCTGTGACATGTCATTTTTTTCTTCTTCTTAGGATATGGTCCACTTCTACCTTGTCATCCTTCTGATCTCAGCTAAACATTGTTTCCCCCAAGAAAATTGCCTCTTTCCCCCCTACCGTTCACAGCAGAATCCATGAGGTACCCTTGCTGTGCATTTCCATAGCATCCTGCACTTCTTAACTCTGCTCATGGTGCTTGAATTGACTTGTTCCAAGCCTGAATCCTTGCCTCAATGTCAAGATAGACAAAGTTGGAACCTCTTCTCTGCTCTTCATTGCACATCCCCTGATGTAGTGCCCGAGCCTTCCCTATAGTTAGGCTCTCCATATATACTTGTTGAATGAATTTGTCTTTTAATTAGTCGAGTAGAATTGCAGAATGGAAAATAATTGTTCCTCTTTCTATTGTATGCAAGGAAGTCCTTGCATTTATTTCTGTCATTCCCTTGAGTGAAGTGACTGAATGCCCTGTGTAAGATGCTGTGGTTAGTATGTAATGAATCTAGAAGGGTGCATTCCCCTCTGCTGCCCCACATGAACTTCCTGTCCTTTCACTGTCTCACTCCCCAAACACGACTGGGAACCTTAGTGTGCAGAGCTCCATGTGGAGCACCTTCCTGTCAGGACCAGAGCCGTGGAGCAGGACAGGCTGGACAGATGTAATTTTAGTTCCAGCTCTGCCATTTTTAAGATTTACATCTTGAATGTTAACCTTTGCTCATCTGAATAAATGGAGAGAGCAGTAGCCCTCTTGTAAACCTTGTAAAGAATCAGATCAGAAAAAGAATGGAAGATGATCAGCACCATCATCATAGTAATCACAGAGCTGACATTATTGCTTTTTAAGACCTAAGCACCATGCTGCTCAGTTTGTATTCCTTATTTTCTTTAATATTCACAGCAGCCCTATAAGAGATGTCATTATCTTCATGTTTTAAGTGAAGAAAGTGTGACTTTGTAAAAAAAATTAGTTTATCCAAGGTCATAGAATAGTAAGTAGTAGAGCTATTACTGAAACCTAGAATTGGTTCTAATTGGAAAAGGATTCTCTATCTTGTATAGCTACCCTGTCTTTCAGTATAGCTTTATTCTTGGGGTTTTAGAGACTTTTAAGGCATCTTTTGGCATTTACAAACTTAAGGGCCACCTTAAGCTGTTATCAGCTGGAATTTGTTTCTTTACCCTTTGGCAGGTCTGACATTGGTCCTGGTGTCTGCAGGAGGCGGGTGTGTGTGGAGACTGGAGGATGGGGTTGAACCTCCCGAGGCAGTTTTTCTCAAAGTGAGGACTGTGGACTGTTCTAGTTAGCTTCACCTGGAGGGTTTACTAAAAATGGAGACTGTTTAGCTCCTCTTTTGAGGTCCTAAATTGTAATCTCTTAAGGGAGAGACTTGGGAACTATTTTTTACAAATGACTTGGTTCAAATAGGGGCTTATTTGTCTGATGCTTCAGAATCAGTGACAAGAGGAAGTGGGAAATGTTGGAGTCATAACTCCTGACTGTCAAGTAGTCTTTGTCCCGACTATCATATAGGAAGCCAGCCAGTAGAGCAATTAAAATAAGCACTAGTGTGCAGGTTAGTAACCTTACAGGTCATACAGACATAAAGTCAGTGTTTCCCTTTTGTTTTATTTCATATTTTTTTTTTTCGGGGGAATTTGGTATATATCATATTGTTCTTTTTCTCTAGTGGGGATAGTGCCTGAGAGGAATGAGTCTTGACTGTAGTAGAGTCAACATCATATAAATGCTGAATCTGAGGGGGAAATTTAAGAGTATTTGGCAGATTTGCATATCATTTGTAAAGCTACAAGTATGTCTAAAGCTGGTTTTTCAAGTCTTTAGAGAAACTGTCATATTGTGCCCTAATTTTCAATTTAGAAACTATGGTAATTTCAGGTTTGTGGCTGATATGAAAGCTGGTAATCAGTAGCACATGTTTTATAGTATTTATTTTAAACAAGGTGATTACTTTCGTTATTTCACCCAAGACGAGCAGAACCAGGTGGTTCCAGAATTGGTTAGTTCAGTGGCTCCTACTGGCTCCCCATGACTCTTGGCTGTCCCTGCACGGTGGCTGCAGCTGGGCTTTGTGGGTTAAAGTGCGCAGGGAGAGGGCACAGCCCTGCCTTTTGCCCACCCCCCATTCTTAAAAAGGTTTTTTTTTAAACTAAAAATACTTGATTCATACAGAAGAAGGCAGAAAAGAAGAAGAAACAAAGAACGCAGGAAATAAGTAGAAAACAAATCACAGGATGGTTAACTAAAACCCAGCCATATTTATTATATTACCTGTATAAGGACTAAATTATATTTACTGCATATGGACTAAATATCCTGATTAGAAGGTGGACATTGACAGCCTAGATTTAAGAAAGCAGGACCCTTGAATTCTTCTTGAACTTTGCTCTGGGTTGCAGCTAAGTTACTTTTGAATAGTTTGATCCTTTCAAGTCTTGCTTTGTTAGGTGGGTGTGCCGCAGTGCTCAACCTCAGGCCGATTTCCCCCACTCCTGAGGCCTTCTACACAGGGCTTGAGTACTCCTCCAGTGCCTGGTGAGTTTAGAGTTTTTCAGTCTCTGCCCTCCCTAGTTCTTAAATAGCTTTTTTGGGGTGTAATTGGCATATACTGAGTTGTACTTACTTTTGAGAAGTGTGCTTGCGCACACCCCATGGCCATCCCCCCTCCACCAGAGGGAGTGGTCCAATCCCTCTTAAAAGTTGCTCGTGCTCATGGCACGTGGGCCTCTTCCTCCTGCTTGCTTTCTCCTTTCGTGAAATCTTTGAAGCTATTAGGGAGAAAATTATATTGTTGAGGATAAAGTTCCAGGTGGACAGGTATTTAACTTATAGTTTTCGCTTTTGTTTTCTTTTCAAGGATTGTAGTGGAAATAATACCATGATTGCAGGTGTAGGTTGCTGGATCACTTATAGAAAGTTTTGAGAAACAGGCGCATATTCTAGAACAGACTCAGAAGCTTGGCAGAGAAAATATATTTTCAGAAAGGTTGAAAAAAAAACCGTAGAGAGGCTGGCTGTAGTGGGAAGGGGGTGGGGGAGGGCACACCTTCCGCTGGCGGTGCCCCCCTGGGTGCACTTGGAGGAACCACATTCTTGGAGACCAAGTGCTCTTCTTGTCTTCGTTTTTCAAACAAGCAGTATTTCTAATATGCTGAAAAAAACTAACAAATTCTAAGATGAAAGGGTAATAGAAATATAATCCCCACTTAACTGAAGGATATACTTAGCTCAAGTGCATTTTATTCTAGTGAATTGTCTGTTTGATTGAGTGACATTTTGGTCATTTATTTATATTTATAGATTCAAGTTTTTTGTTTTTTAATGCCCCATCACTGTAATAAACTTTTGGCTGGATTTTCTTATTTTGCTCTCAGAGTACACTTGCTGAGATTAGTTTCTGCTGCAGAAAGCATTATATTGTTGAGTTAATAGCCACTTTGTAAAGAATTAGTAAAATGTATAGAACTGTTTTAACGGCTTTCTTCAACTGTCTCCTAGCTTCTGACTCTGAGTTTTCTTGGCTCTTTACTTTTTATTTCTTTCTGGTTCTTGTGTGTATTTTGAAAGTATATGCCTGAGGTGAAAATGGCAGCGTTTCTGTCATGATTTAACCTTATTAGAGACGACATTCTTTGTTCTGTGTCTCTTTTTTTTTTTTATTAGTTTTGCCATACAATGACATGATATCACCATGGGTTTACATATGCTCCCCCTCCAGAACCCCCCTCCCTCCTCCCTCCCCCCGGGAAATCTCGATGCACCAGCCCCGAGCATCAATCCTGGGCTGGCTATTGATTAGACATATGATAATTAACATGTTTCAATGCCATTCTCCCATATCATCCCACCCTTACCCTCATCCACAGAGTCCATGAGTCTATTCTATACATCTGCGTTCCTTTTGCTGTCTCGCATGCTGGGTTCTCGTTACCGTCTTTCTAAATTCCATATATATGCGTTAATATACTGTATTGTTGTTTTTGCTTCTGGCCTACTTCACTCTGGATAATGGGCTCCAGTTCCGTCCACCTGAGTAGAACTGATTCAAATGAATTTTTTTTAATGCTGAGTAATATTCCATTGTGTATATGTACCACAGCTTTCTTATCCATTCGTCAGTTGATGGGCATCTAGGTTGCTTCCATGTCCTGACTATTGTAAACAATGCAGCGATGAGCACTGGGGTACACGTGGCTCTTTCAGTTTTGGTTTCCTCGGTGTATATGCCCAGCAGTGAGATTGCTGGATCATATGGCAGGTCTATTTGCAGTTTTTTAGGGAACCTCCACACTGTTTTCCATAGTGGCTGTACTAGTTTGCATTCCCACCAACAGTGTAGGAGAGTTCCCTTTTCTCCACATCCTCTCCAGCATTTATTGCTTGTAGACTTTTGGATGGCAGCCATTCTGACTGGTGTAAAGTGATACCTCATTGTGGTTTTGATTTGCGTTTCTCTGATAATGAGTGATGTTGAGCATCTTTTCATGTGTTTGTTAGCCATTTTTATGTCTTCTTTGGAGAAATGTCTGTTAAGTTCTTTGGCCCACTTTTTGATTGGGTCATTTATTTTTCTAGAATGGAGCTGCAGGAGTTGCTTGTATATTTTTGAGATTAACTGTGTCTCTTTAGTTGAGGAATGAGCCAGTTCTCTGTGTTTATAAATGTTGACTGGTCCTTGGCAAATATACAGACAAAACCCTCAAAACACTGAAACAGCAACAACAAAAAACAACCCCCCAAAACTCAGAGTACAGATTGAGCATGTTGGAAAATGTGTTCTTTAAAAAGTTGTCTAGACAGTGAGAACTTAATATAGGTGAGAATTTCCTTGGAAACGTCTTCTTTGCTAGAACTCCAGTGACTTGTTGGTCTTGTGAAAGTGAAACCTTGTGTGTTTCTTACTGTAGTAATGTAAGTCACCCGTGTGGTCGTACAGTTTTCTTTCCAGTTTCAGGTTGAGGATGGGGAGTGTGCTAGTTGTGCTCCTAAAATTGGGGAGTGTAGGACTTGTGAACATTCCCTGTTTAGTTTATTTACTCCTTGTCATTTGGAAGAGGACTCTCCTTCTCTGCCCCTTGCTGTGAAAGTGCTAATTCTGCCACTGATGGATTTATTTGGGGTTAAAAACCGCCCTTCCCCCACCCCTCAGTTTTCACTTTTATTGGTCTCTATGAATCCAGTCCCTTGAGGGACTCTCTCTGGGGCCCAGGAAGGGGGCTAGGAGGGTGTTTTGTTTCTCGAATTTCAGCTTAAGCTAGTCTTTTAGGAAAAAATAAAAAGCTACTCACATCCCATGGCTTCTAGAATCTGGAGCAGAACGGTTGCTTCAACAGACTTCCGGTTAAGTAGGCAGGTGTCAGATTGTGTTTGTGGGAAAAAGGAAGTGCGTCCCAGATAGCAGCCTCTGGGGCAGCTCCTGGTTGTCACAGCTGAATCCATTCTCCCCAGGTGTGCTGGCCCCAGTGGTCTCTATCATTCAGTCTCTCGGTCGTGTCTGACTCTTTGCCACCCCATGGACTGCAGCACTGCCAGGCTTCCCTGTCTTCACCATCTGCTGGAATTTGCTCAAACTTGTGTCCTTTGAGTCGGTGATGCCATCCAACCTTCTCATCCTCTGTTGTCCCCTTCTCTTGTCCTCAGCCTTTCCTAGCATCAGAGTCTTTTCCAGTGAGTCAGCTCTTTGCATCAGGTGGCCAAATTATTGGAGCTTCAGCTTCAGCATCAGTCCTTCCAGTGACTATTTAAGGTTGATTTCCTTTAGGATTGATTGGTTTGATCTCCTTATAGTCCAAGGGATTCTCAAGAGTCCTCTCTAGCACCACAGTTTGAAAACATCAGTTCTTTGCTGCTCAACCTTCTTTATGGTCCAACTCTCACAACCGTACATGATTACTGGAAAAACCATAGCTTTGACTATATGGACCTTTGTCGGCAAAGTGATGTCTCTGCTTTTTAACATGCTGTCTAGGTTGGTCATAACTTTTCTTCCAAGGAGCAAAGCATCTTTTAATTTTGTGGCTGCAGTCACCATCTGCAGTGATTTTGGAGTCTGAGAAAATAAAGTCTGTCACTGTTTCCATTGTTTCCCCATCTATTTACCATGAAGTGATGGGACTGGATGCCATGGTCTTTGTTTTTTGAATGTTGAGTTTTAAGACAGCTTTTTCACCTTCATCAAGAGGCTCTTTAGTTCTTTGCTTTCTGCCGTTAAGAAGGTGGTGTCATCTGCATATCTGAGGTTATTGTTATTTCTCGCAGCAGTCTTGCCCTCTTTTTACTTATTAAATTACATTCTAGGGGATCCTCCTGACCCAGGGATCAAACCCTGGTTTCCTGCATTGCAGGCAGATTCTTTACTGCCTGAGTCACCAGGGAAGCCCTAATTAGGTTCTAGGGTCCTTGAATATTAGAGGCGTGGTGAATTCCTTCCTGGTAGCCCTTCCTTTCCCAAATAGCAAACACAGGTGGAAAATGTTAGCTAAAATCCTTCATAGATTTTCTTTAAGTCACCTAAAATGTCATTACTGGCACAAATTTATTCAAATTGTCAGAACTTCTAAGTGCTTGGGTGAGGAGGGTTCTTGTTTGTGTTTAGTACTTAGGTTATATTCAGTTTTCATGGATATATTTGTGGAAGCTTGATTGGTTGTAATGCTTACAGGACCTCAGAAAGCAATTCCTTACCACTTGGAAAATCAAACTATGTTGGCCTTGACTGGTGTCTGCAGCTTGCAGTGGGGGTTAAGCTGGTAGAAAGTTTGGGCTAACACGTTTTTCTGAGTCCATGAATTTTAGAAATGATTTAGAAGGCTTTTGAAGAGCATCTATAAATACTTTCTCCTTTTGTTGTCAAGAAGTTTTTAAATAAATGCTTGTGTTTTGGTAATGAAGGGGTGCATATATTGGATATGAATGCACCTTTTCTCATTTTTAATGGGAAATATTTTAATAAAACAAAACTTGGCTAATGGTAAACTTGCTGACTTCTTGCCTTTTCTTATAAACATGCTTAAAGTGGTCTGAATAACAGTGCTACTAAAACAACATCTGCATTGTTTTGATGGGGTATTGATTCCTTCTGTAGTGTTCAAAATTGCTTGCATGCCTCCCAGCAACAAATTCAAATATGACAGACTTTACTGGAGAGAAGCATCCCAGATAAATGAAAGGCTAGTTTACTTTTCAGTAGCTCTGAAACTTAAAAATAAAAAGTCATGTTTTTAGAAATGTGGCCTTGAGGCACTAACATACTTGTATTTAGTGCATGAAGCTCTGTGAGTTATTTCTTAACAAAACCTAATCAAGGGGAACAAAAATCTTTATAGAGTTTATTTATTGATTGCTCTAAGCTACCAGAAAGAATATCCTGTTCCTCTTAATAAAATCCTGTGGGACAGTTGTCTTTATTTTAATAGGAAAGTATTTGGGAAATTTGATTTTATTAAGGTAAACTCAAATGTTAGATATTGTAGGATTGAAGCTAACCTTGGAGGCTGAAAGAAGGAATGTTACTTAAAGTTCTTGCTAGTGATGCTCCCCTTTCCCTTCTTAGATAGAGAGGCATTATTTCTATTGCCTGTTACCATGCACTGTATAGCAAGAAGTGAGGAAATTTGTTTGGATCCTTAAATCAGGAAATGTAGCCTGCTCAAGTTTAGAGAGAAGACTGAAGATCATTAGTAAATAAAATGGTAGTCATTTTATTTACTAGTGAAAGGAATATGGAAATTATTTACTGTAGCTCCTAATTGTTATGCTTGCTATTGCTGCAAAGTTAAGTGTGTTTGTCATGATTTCCATGGTGGCTACATGATGCAAAACAAAACCTTAGCTCTTTCTGTCCTTTTAAGGTTTATTAATGTCCTTTTTAGTTTGTTAATGAGGGAAATGAGTAAATAACAACAGGAAATTGAGGCCTCAACTGTCATACACTTTTTTCCATTGTTAAGATATTCCTTATGTCAAGCTTCTATTAATTCTGTGTAATTCCAATAGAGATAGCAAGTTATTTTGCTTAAAATGTCTTTTCCCTCCTGTGCAGTGAGAGTTGAATGTGAGAACAGATCTTAATAGATATAGTTACACAGTTTATTTTATTATGTATCACTTTATTGCTGTCTTCTAGAACATTGTTATACTAAATGTTCCAATAATGGAAATTTTATGCAGCTACTTCAAATGAAACAAATTTGCAAAAACTCAATTTTGGAACTCATTCCTTGAGGAGAGAGAAAAAAAAAAAAAAAAACTCACCATGCTGTGACCAAATTAGATTTCTGATATGTTGGCAGCTAAACAGTGTCATTTCCCGAAAATGGGGTATGGGGTCCAGTGGAAATATCAGTACTTCAGTCCTTATAATGGGGGATATTTGAGGTTTTATATGATTGAATGGTTAAATTTTTATTAAAAAATGGTAATTAAAATTTGGTTTTGTACCTAATTAAAAATGGCTCGACATGGACTCAGCAGTGACTGTGTTCAGTTACAGGGGGCATCTTCTTTTCAAGAACTTGAGTTTGATTCTGGGAGGTGCGAGTTTTACTTACTGGAGCTCCTTTGTTTTGCAGAGATCATGATGCAGCCGTCCTTTTGGATTTCTTTTTAATAATGTGTGACCCTTCACCTTTGATCCCCTGACCTGCATTACCTTGGTAACCATTTCATTTTTTAATTTAATTTCATTTTTTGATTTTGGTGTACAAGCTGTAACATTTCATCTCTCAGAGTGTAACACACTGATTTCCTCAAATAGAGATACCCCTTTGAGCGATAAACTTGCAAAATGCTGTCTTCGTTTTCTGTATTAAAATTCATTTCAGTTTTAAAAATAAAGTGTAATCTGTGTTTTCATCCTTTTAAAATTTTAAGTTTAATGAGTGCATTTCCCCACACAGTATATTTCCTCTTCTATTCATGTTGTGCAGTAGCCAGATGAACTTGGTGTTCACATGTAACTTGCACACACCCCAGACACCGACATCTCCTTCCCCACCCCACTCCCATCCCCACCCCCCTGTCCCCCCCCCCCCCCCCCCCCTCATGGTCACCACACACACCTCCCCACCATCACCACGGTCACCACACACCCCTTCCTTTGCAGATTCACTCTCCTTCTTTCAGAAGTGGTGGCAACTTGAACTTAACTGGTCTCCACTGCCACGTTCTACCACCTCACATGACATTTTATATTCTCAAGTGTTAGTGGAAGAAAAAGTTTAGCCCTTGAATTCCATGTATGGGCTGGAAGATAAGAAAATTGTCTCATTTCCAAAATTGACCTTTCCTCCTCCTTCAGTATTTTATCCTTTATTTGGGATGTAAGTTAAGAATGAGTGACATTTCTAATGTGATCAGACGTGTCCTTTGCTGAAACCTGGTTAGTTGGCTCTGATTGTCTATATACTAGACAGACTGCTTTATGCTGCATGCTATTTCATGACTGCTTTTCAGGTAATGCATTTGCAACTGTATTCCACTTTTCAGTAAACTCTTACTCAAAAGCAAAAGAAAATCCCTGAAATCTGAAAACAAAAATCAAACTTGAATTAGTTCTTTGAACTGGCAAGATACTCCTGAGAAATCATGTTCTTTAAAAAAAAGAAAAATCATGTGAAATCTCGTAGCATGGCCTGCTGAAGCACAGATTATTTTCTAAGTGTCTCATTATTTTATTCTCCAACATTTAATGCTGATGCTTTAATTGCACACAGCTGAAGCTGCTAAATGAGCACTGAAATGGATTTAAGTCCTTTCTGAGCTTTGTTGATACCTATAAAAGTTTATGTCATTCATTAGAACCACAAATTAAAATTAGTTGTAGTGAGCTGCTCATTGGAGATCGGAACACTCAACGATCACTTCTTCAGGCCTCCTCGCTCGTCTTTGTCTGTTATACTTAACGTACCTGGGAAACTGCCCTTGGCTTGTCGGGTGTCTTGTCACAGAATCGCAGAATGTCAGAGCTGTGAAGTATGAGTAGGTAAAACATCCCACGATTACAGAGCCAGAAAGGGCATGAATGTTCCAGGAGTGGGAGCAGCTTACTTATCCAACCTTGGATTTTAAGGTGATTATTTTTTTTTAATGATAATGCATTCAGAGTTGTGTGGGAATGTTTTCCAGGTTGCATCCTTTTATTTGTTCCTCTCTGACCCATGTCCTTCTAGTATGAGAAGGGTAACGTGTGGCTTGGAGTTTGCTGAACAGATATGGCAGGGCTGGAGGGGCTGTGAGTGGTGGTCTGATTTTCTCTTCTTGATAAAGCAGTCCTGTGCCTGCCCGACCCCCAAGGGGTAGCTGGCTGCTGGTCCCCAGAGAGTCCCAGCTCCCTGTTGACAGAATCAGGGCCTCTTGACATCTCCGAAGGCTCCCAGGTCCTCTGGAGACAGTCAGACACCTTATTCCTAAGTCCTATAGGAGCTGAGGAGACAGTTAATAGGCACCCAGGAGAAATGTCTTTATTGTGATAATTTTTATTTTGCAATTTAGTCAGAGAGAGCTGGTATACATACGGTCACATTTGTTACCTATTGTCAGTGAGCAGCGCTTACTTGGTTAGTATTTAGGAATTCTAGTGAGTCTTTGTAAGTCACCTGGATGTAGTTTTTGTGAGCATGAGTCGGTGAGAAAACCCTAGGCTGAGTCAGAAGACCTGCTTTGGACCGGCAGGGTCTCTGGATGTGCCAGGGGTCTCTTGTGAGGTAGCGACGCACAAGACTCAAAAACTCAAATAGAAAGACTTCAGAAGGCTTTCATGTTGTGGTTGAAATCAGTGAAATCATTTGTTCCACTTAATGTAAAGGGGTTTGTAGAACATTTCATTGATTTGACTTCAGTTTTATCCTGTGTGAGACATGGGGACTGTATGTCTCCTACTAGCTTTTTAGGGCTGTTGGCAGGATAAATGAAAATGCATGACGGACACCCTGGGAGCCCAGAAGAAAGGTGTCTTTGAAATGGAACCTCAAGTGAGGGCTGTGCTCTTGGCAGCCGCAGTCTTCATGCTGGGAGGACTGGTAGAGAGGGCTCTGGTGATCAGTCGGGAGCTCGGCGCCTTGGTGGAATCCTGCCTGCCACCTTGGCCCTTTGCTGGTGGCTTGGCGGAGACTGTCATCTAACCTTTCTGTGCCTCAGTTTCCTCCTCTTTATAATAGGGTTGATGGGATTTCCCTGGTGGCCCAGTGGTAAAGAATCCGCTCTGGGTTGGGAAGATCCCCATGGGAAAATTGCCTTCCACAAAACTGGTCCCTGGTGCCAAAAAGGTTGGGGAGCACTGGTTTATGGGAATAACCAGTGCTAGTTCAGATGCTTCAAGTTAAAACTGGGTTCTTAACCATTTAACAAGACAAGTTTAGATAATTAAGAGCCTGTTGGCCCTTTAATGATAGGTACTCTGGTTTTAGCTAATTTAGGCTAAATTAGCAGACACATGAAAGACACCCCATCTTTTGCTTAGTCAGCACTTGCTTATTCTCTCTTAGCTTCAGTCAGTTGTCTAGCAAGCTGAAAAGTCAGAAAGCATTGAGAAGTTTTTGCTTTACTGTGAGAGGCTTCAGTGCTCCGTCCTCAGTAGAATAAGGAAGAAAGAAGTCACTGCTGTGTGTCATGTTTCCCCAAGTGTTTCCACATAATTACCTGCATTTATCTATGAGCTCTGTGGTGTTTGTTAACTCTGCTTGGCCCCTGAGAACACCGACGCTCAGGCAGGTTAAATGAGCTCCTTTGGGGATACCCCTAGTGGGTCGCAAAACTGGGTCTTGAGTCCAGGACTTCAGTCCAGGTACTGCCCTTGTGTTTGCTGGCAAACCTGGCAGCTCCCCTGACAGGAAATTCTGCCCTCCCCTGCACACATTCCTGTCCCTCAGCTACCAGCACCCCTGCCTTGGTCAGGCCTCTAGTGCCCCGGGCAGGAAAGCCCTGCCCTTCACATGGCGCCTGGAGGGGCTCCGGGCAGCGGCTTCCTTGCTCTTGCCCTTGACCACGCATCCAGCTTTAAATCGTGGTGCCCCGACCCCATCCCAGTCTCAGGGGGTGCCATTTCAGAGAAGCCGTTGATAGCAGCGTGGAGAGACACCGGATGTCTATGGTATTTATGGCAAGGAAAACCTAGGACTGATGTGTGTGCGTGTGGACTCCTGCATCTCGCACGCGGGCTGGCGCTGGTAGTTGCTGAGTCGCATTGTAAACTGCAGTGGCCTTTATGGTGGTTTGGTGGTTCAGCCTTCCTGTGGGAGCAAAGAGTCCAGCTGACCTCAGTAGGAGGTATTCTTTGAGAGCAGGCATCTTACCATCACAGAAACCAGGTTGGAGATTGCTTGTGGGGCAAATTGAAGCAGTGGGTGGTCTCTTTTCCCCCTTTTCACTCTCTTTTCTCTCCCCATCTTATATGTATTTATTCTTCAGTCCCTCCTCCCCTCTCCTCCCCTATCCTTCTCTTTCTTATCCACCCCGTTTCTCTTTTCTCTCCATCATGTACCAGATACTTCTGAATCTATCTGTCGTCAGGCTGTAAACACTTGAAATCCTGCAAGGGGCCTAGTGTTTCTCGGAGTTGATTCGATGTATCCTGGGACTTGTCTTTCAGAGGTGAAGGTGCTCCCTGAGTCACTCCAGAAGTTGTCAGATTTTTGTTTGTGATCGTCAACCTTGAGCTGGGTGGTATATATCGGGTAGAATATATCGGGTAGATAATTTGGCATGGCTGTTTGAGAAACGCCAGCACTAACTAGGACAGAGTGTGGGGCAGTGATGGACTTGACCCCTCTAGAGGCACCTCCTGCATCGAGCAGGTGTGTTTGCTGCTGGAAGGTCAGGGGTCAGGCCCCCCCCCCCCCCCCCCCGTTTTGGTATTGAGGAGCCGCTCCTGAGAGGACAGGCCCCTCCCAGAGGCCTTCAGCCCATTCAGTTGTGTTGCCTGGGGGCGTGGATGTCCTGCGGCTATGCAGGTGGCCTGTGTGCCTCGGGAGGTGACAGGAAGTGCCTGGCCCTGGTGGGTAGGGTGGTGGAGGAGGGGCTGAGCAGACCCCTTAGGGGCAGTTCTGATGGCATTTATCCCCTCAGGAGGCAGTGAGGAGGATAAGAATCATGGTCCAAGTGTGAAAAATAGTTTTGCCATTCTTCAGTGAACAGCTGCCCTCATCAGCAGGGGAGTAACTGCTGGCTGAGGCGGTGGTGGGGTCGCTGCGCAGTCAGAGCACATGGGATGCAGCTCCTGTCTGTTCTTATTGGCGGTTGTCCTCTCCCGGGAAACTGGGGCCTTGGTTGCCATGGCACCAGGTGATAGGCCTCAGAATCACAGGCTTTAGACCATGGGACAGATGTGGGTGCCCGCACAGTGCGTGGATGGTCAGCCTGTGATGCCCCAGTCCTCCCCTCTCTCCTTACAGATCCTTTGGAGTGTTTTTTCCCCTCTCAGCCCCTTGTTTCTACCCCCGGGAGAAGCCAGAGGACTTTTCTCCTTCTCTGTAGTGGTGGGAGAAGGACTGACAGCGACGGGGGCAAGTTGGTGGCAGCATTTGACTCTGGGTTTCTCTTACCTGCCCTGGCATGTGTCCCACTGTCTGACACGAGTGCTGGCACGTAAGAGACACCCAGCCAACGTTCACTCTCCTTTCAGCTCTCATTAGCACAGGTAATTAAGAACAAGAGCTGATAGACAGCACATATCTGTGCAGAGATATATCTGTAATTAAAGTTTTAATTAAAGAAACACCAGACCAGGCAGATGGTTCTGATGCCCGCATCCTGTAAACCAAACAACCACAGCTTTTCGGTCTTGCAAACAAGCAGAGCAGCGTAGCGACAGCACTCCCAGAAGTAGACCAGAAGGCAGAGGTCATCTTATTAACTAGTCACAGTCGAATCTTGGTAGCACTCTCTGCTACACCAAACCCAGGGATAATCATCACAGTTTGAAATGGAAATTCAGTACATCAAAGTTACATCCCAACCAAAGCCTTTAAGCCTCCAGTCAAGGGCATTACCAGAGCCCAGCTGGTATATCACAAGGCATGTGGTTTTGTGCTAGATCACAAAAGCTGACAAAGTGTTATTTGGGATCATCAGCTAAATACAGTATTAAATTAGAGAGCTACCATCCTGACTGTTCAGGTTTGGCTCCCCGTGTAGCAGGGCACGACAGAGCTGGGACGGATGCCGCCTGCCTCCTGTGTGTCCTCTGTTGCGGGTCATGGTGACCTCAGTGGCCAGCCAGCTACAGAATGAAAGAATGAAACCATCCCTGGGTGTACAGGAAAAGATGAATTTCAGGTCTTGTCACTTCTGAGAAAAACCCGCCCCCAGGCTGTGTCCCTATCATCAGGAGGCCAGAGCCACCCAGGAGGTGGGCAGGCAGTTCACTCTGACCTCTGGGGTTCTTCCACCACTGACCCCCCTAGTTTCTTACCCTTCCTCATAATCACTTAGGTATCCAGGCACATGATTTTCTGACATTTGTTGCAGGCAGGCACTTCTACACCTGAATTCTCTACTAATGGACATAGGTGTGCTTTTTACCACCAACATCTCACTCACTCGTTCCCACTAGGTAGGACCAACACCAAAGGTGTTCATTTCTTATTTCATGGGGAAGCATTTTAAAGTCAGGAGAGTAGTTGTCTACTCTGCTTAATGGTGGGAGACCATGTTGTTCTGTGTCTTTAAAGGAGGTAGGATTCTCACTGGAAGAAGAGCCATGTTATACCAGGACATGTATGAGTGTTAATATCTTCCCATTAAAGGCTTGTCCTGAGGATGTTAGGACTCGTAGTACTTTAGCTCATGTTAGTACTGTTTATCAGTCAGAACTCAGTCATCTTAGGAGAGCTGCCGTATCCGTGGTATTGTGGTGGTTTTGAGGGTTGGGGGTTTGTGATGGGTGGATAGAAGTTTTTTTAAATCACCTTTTTGCTCAGGAGAGAGTTTTATTTGATGAGATGTTCTTTTCTTTTTTTTTTTAGAAGTCAGTTAAGTGTCAGCTGCTTTGACTAAATAGTCTTTTGTGCTTGTGCCCAGGAAGTGTTGTTAGACCTGTACAGAGCTGTGCTACTAAGTATTAAGTTGGTGTTTTACTTGCGGAATTGGAATCCGACTGTGGGGTCCGTTTCTTCTGTAACTTGATTAGAGACCTGAACACATGAGCCCTGAGTATACAGCACAGCTTGTGATTAGAGGAGACTTCCTGTGAGTGACACTGGTGCCCCTCAGAGCCTGGCTTTGAGGGCTCACATCCAGGTTTCACCCCGGAGAGAAACACCAGAAGCCCACCTGGAATAGTCAGGGTTTTTTTCTCTTGCTGCGGTGGGTTTTTAGAGAGCTTTGCCATCCCCGACATCTGTATGACGTTGGGGGCTAGGGGAGTAGTTGTCCACGCCTCGAGAGAGACTTAAATTCATAACATTTATCCATTTGTCCCATAAATATTTACCCAGTGCCTAGTAGCAGGCACTGTCCTAGGTACAGGAGTAAAGCAGTAAACAAAGTGAGGCCTGCTTTCAAAGAGCCTGTTTTCTGGTTGGCCAGGAGGAGTAACAGACAACAGACAAAAAGGTGACAGTGAGTGACTACACACCCACACTGATGACCTCATCAGCGCTCAGAACACTGAGGAGACAGGTCCCTGTTTCACAGAGAGGGAAACTGAGGCACAGAGAGGTTAAAAATAACACACCCAGTGTCACAGCACCAGTGGCATTTCAGCCCAGGTTGTCTGCCTCCAAGTTTCATGATCACTGTGCCATCTTCCTTTCCTGTTAAAAAATGGCCTAATCTGTTTATTTCTATCCGAATAAAGAAATAAATATTGTACGATAATAAGTGTGACAAAGAACAATGAATGTTCTGGATGTTGATGTGGGTGTGTGTGCACATGGGCACTCTCTTGGCTGGTGTGGCGAGAGCAGCTGTCTCTCCTACGGTGATTTGAAGGAAGTGACACCGTGATTCATGTAGATATCTGGGCAGAGGGTACTCTAAGCAGTGGGAACAGCAAAAGCAAAGGTCCTGGGGTAGTTGTGGACTTAGCAACAGCAAAAGAGAAGCAGAGAGGCCTCTGTGGTCGCACTGGGTAAGGACAGTGGAGGGGAGCAGATGAGGTGGTTGGGCCTTGTAGGGCATGGGCATTTCTTTGGTTTTACTGAATCAGAAGGGGAGCAGGAAAATGACATGATTAAAATAATCACTTTGGGAGCTTCCCTGGTAATCCAGTGGCTAAGACTCTGAGCTTCCACTGTAGGGCACACGGGTTCCGTCTGCTCCTCAGGAACTAAGATTCCAAATGCTGCATGGCTTGGCCAAAGCAAAGCAAAGCAAAACAACAACCAAAAAAAAAAAAAAAAATATATATATAATATGTATGTATATATATTATATATATATATTTAAAGGGGTCACTTTCCATGCAGTGCAGAGAGTAGTTTAAGGGCAAAGGTTGTCTTACCTTGGCCCCAGGACCAAATCCAGCTGCTGCCTGTTTCTGGGCAGCCAGCAAACCGAGGATGCTCTTTACATTGCTAGAGGGTTGGGAAGGAAGTAAGATGACTAAGGCTATTCTGTGGCACATGAAACTTATATGAAATTCAGGTTTCAGTGTCCGTTCAAGCTCCAGTTTTATTGGCACAGAGCCACGCTCACTTGTCTGCGTAGTGTGTGAGGCTGCTTTGAGGCTGCGACAGCCAAGTTGAGTAGTTGCAACAGAGACCATCTGGCCCACAGAGCCTGAGATATTTACTCTCCAGCTCTTTAAGAAAAAGTTTGTTGATCCCTGGTTTAGGGGGGCCAGGGATGGAGGCAGGGAAACTCATGAAGAGACTGTTGCAGAGGCCTGTGGTGGCTCGGATGGACCAGGGCAGCGAGAAGCAGTCAGATGCTGGATGCATTTCAGGGGAAGAGCTGAGTGGTTGTCTGCAAACATGAGGAGTTGGGGATGATGCCAATGTTTTTGCACCAAGCAACTGGAAATGCAGTTCCCATTCACTGAGATGGGGAAGACTGTGGGAGCAGCAGGTGAGGGAGATGAGCCAGGAGACAGAGCTGGGCTGTGTTAACTTCACGATGCCCTGTGGAGGGGTGCAGTAGGCTGGCAGTTTAGAGAGGGGTCTCAACTTGAGCCAGGCTCCTCATTGTTGTCAGTGGATTGAAGGGTCATAAAACTCTGGAATAGATGGAATCCGGTAGGGGGTGTGGATGGATGGAGCACAGGGGTACTCAGTGATGAGAGGAAAGGGAGAAGGGAGCAAAGGAGGTGAGAAGGAACACCACGGAGGGAAACCAGGAAAGTAGGGTGCCTTGGAGTAGGTGTGTCAAAGCAGAGAACAAGGTTGTCTGTGTTAAACCTAAAGTCAGGTGAGATGCAGGCTGAGAGCTGACCCTAGGTCCGGCATTGTGGGTCACTGGTGACTTTGATAAGAGCCAGATGAATGAAATGGTCAGGGTGTCACTGACTCTAGCTGGTTCAAACACAAATGGGAGGAGAGGAAGCAGAGCAGGTAGGTGCTTCGGAAGCTGTTTTCTGCTGCCCCAGTGTGGGCCGGGAGGATGCTGAGAGGTGGATTTGACCTAGGTTTGGGATTTTGCCAGGAGAGTGCTGGTGGGGGAGCGGCAAGGGAGCCGAGCACCTGTGTGATGGTGGGCAGTGGCCTCTGGGTCAAGCAGGGGACAAAAGTGAAGCGTGAGTGAGAGGAGGGGCAGCAGGAGGCCCTGGGTCACTGCATTCAAGGAATTGTTGTTCTTTAGTTGCTCAATCATGTCCAACTCTTTGCGACCCCATGGACTGTAGCCCACCAGGCTCTTCTGTCCATGGGATTACCCAGGCAAGAATACTGGAATGGGTTGCCATTTCCCACCCCAGGGGATTTTCTTGGATCAGGGATCGAACCCACCTCTCTTGCTTTGGCAGGCGGGTTTTTTTTTTTTTAACTGCTGAGTCATGAGGGAAGCCCATGCATTCAAGGTAGTAGGGCCATGGAATTGTTGGAGTAGGGATAGACAGAGTGGGATGCTTGAACTTGATGTTGTGAAGGGGTGCAGTTGTGGTTACTATCAAGGTCTAGAGCAGTGCCATCAGTAGAAATATAGTGTGACCGACGTGTAATTTGTAATGATTTAGGAGCCATATTTTAAAACAGTATAAAGAAGTAAATGTTAATAATATATTTTATGTAGCTCCATGTATCTAAAGTTATGTGAACATATAGTCAGTATAAAAATTGTTGAGGTGTTTTGTCTTTATTTTGTACTTAGTTCAGACTCAGCACACCTCAAAAGCCACATGTCGCTTGTAACTACCATACTGAATAGCCTAGGTCTCGGGAATGACCACTGAAGTGCAGTCCAAGGGTGTCAGAAGGGAGTGGGTCAGGAACAGGGAGGCCAAGATTTGTGACCGATTGTCTATGTGGATTTGAAACCACTTATGATCCTGATGAGATGAGCAGGGTTGGAGAGAGAGGCTGGAACCCTTGTTAGGGTTGCTGCTTCAGTGGCCTCTACTCTTTGCCTTCTGCCCACTATGGAACATTTCCTGCCCCAATCCTGTCACTTCTCAAAGCATCTATGATGTTTTGGGCGCTTGCTCTTGCCTCCAGGCAGATTAGAGTGGTAATTCCTTGGAAGACTTCTGAGTCACAATAATAGCAGAACACAGGGCCATAGTTTTTCCAGGATCTCCCTGGTAGGGCAACTTTTCAAATGAGTTTTTACTTTTATCCTTTAGATTCTTATCTTTGTTTTGTCACATCTTTAGATTCCTAGATTTTGGCATAATCCTCAAATTCTGTGGGCTTCCCTGGTAGCTCAGCTGGTAAAAAATCCACCTGCAATGAGGGAGATTCTGGGTTGCGAAGATCCTCTGGAGAAGGGATAGGCTACCCACTCTAGAATTCTTGGGCTTCTCTGGTGGCTCAGCTGATAAAGAATCCTCCTGCAATTCAGGAGACCTACCTGTGTACAATCCCTGGGTTGGGAAGATCCCCTGGAGAAGGGAATGGCTACCCACTCCAGTATTCTGACCTGGAGAATTCCATGGACTGCATAGTCCATGGGGTTGCAAAGAGTTGGATACGACTAAGCAGCTTTCACCTTTCAAATTCTATTAGTTGTACTTAACAATCCTAAATGTGTTTGAATCCCTGAAGAAGCTCATGTTTAGTAGCTTTTTGAGACAGTCTCATGATACAGAACCTGCCTGCCCTCTGATGCTTTTAAAAGGCAGGCATGGCCAGCCATTTATTATGCAAAGAATTTAAATACACACACACACACACACACACACACACACCATTTATTATGCAAAGAATTTAAATACACACAGACATACCTTGGAGATATTGCTGGTTTGGTTCCAGACCACTGCAAGAAATTAAATAATGCAATAAAGTGAATCACATGGATTTTTTTGGTTTCCCAGTGCATTTAGAAGTTATGTTTACACTACACTATAGTCTGTTAAGTGTGGAATACTAGCATTATGTCTAAAAATAATGTATGTACTTTAATTAAAAACATACTCTTTCCCCAAAAATGTTAACTGCCATTGAGCCTTCTAGAGAGTCATAATCTTTTGCAAGAGTAACATCAAAGATCTCTGATCAGAGATCATCATAACAAATAGAATAATAATGAAAAAGTTTGAAATATTTTAAGAATTACCAAAACATGACACATAGATGTGAAGTATGCAAATCCTGTTGGAAAAATGGTGCCAGGAGACTTGCTTGATCCAGGGCTGCCACCAGCCCTCAATTTGTTAAAAAACAGAATATCGTGAAGTGCAGTAAAATGAGGTGTGCCCGTGGGGAGTGTGTGTGTAGGTATCAGCTTTGATCCACAGTGTGTATTTAGAGTTAATAAACGATGGGTGGTCAGAAGGCTATTTTTTTAATCCCTTTGTAGGCAGTGTATGTCTGCGTGCATGTTCACTTCCCAGGTGGCTCAGTGATAAAGAATCCACCTTCTAATGCAGGAGCCACAGGAGATGTGGGTTTGATCCCTGGGTTGGGAAGATCCCCTGAAGGAGGAACTGGCAACCCACTCCAGTATTCTTGCCTGAGAAATCCCATGGACAGAGGGGCCTAGCAGGCTACAGTCCAAGGGGTTGCAAAGAGTTGGACAAGACTGAAGCGACTGAGCATGCATACACAAACATTCATGGTAGGTCAGAAAGCTTTTTTTTTTTAGCATGTTGTAGGGAAAGTGAACTATTTTGAAAGGGTGAACAGAACACTTCAGCTACACACATTCTTACTCCTTCCTATACCAGTAATGAACCCCAGGGAAAAGGTGAATGGATACCCTGATTCTGTCCCTTGTTGTTTTCTGTATTAAGCCCAAATCCTCAAAAGTTCTACCAGCCCCCAGATTAGGAGGAGCCTATCTTGAGCCTTGCGGCTCAGCTGGTAAAGAATCCGCCTGCAATGCAGTAGGCCTGAGTTCGATCCCTGGGTTGGGAAGATCCCCCGGAGAAGGAATAGGCTACCCACTCCAGTATTCTGGCCTGGAGAATTCCACGGACTGTAGAATCCATGGGGTTGCAAAGAGTCGAACATGACTGAGCGACTTTCACCTTGAGTCTCGTGTCTGAATCTTTGTTCTTGGATGACTTCGTGTTGAAGGAGTCATTGGTGGTTAATTTCTTGTGAGATGATGATGTGAGAAAT
This sequence comes from Antilocapra americana, assembly GCA_007570785.1. Taxonomy (NCBI): domain Eukaryota; kingdom Metazoa; phylum Chordata; class Mammalia; order Artiodactyla; family Antilocapridae; genus Antilocapra; species Antilocapra americana. The sequence goes on from ML663557.1 coordinate 25,180,038, forward strand.
CAGGGTCTACCCCAATAGTCTGTGTTTTCTGCGTCCCAACTTCAGGAACGCCCTGAACATCACAGAGAATCCACCTGGCCCCTCACTGTGCGCCCTTATATAAATATCACGGCCTTCTTGCCCACTGTGTTCATACAAAAGGAAAGACTCAATAGACGCAATTTAGTAATACTGAAAGCTTACTCATTGCATATGTTTTCTTAAACTGTCTTTATTCTAATTAAAATGTTTTCCATCTGATAGGGAAATGAATACCAAGAGCTGGAAATTAAGCAAGAAATTAAAATAACATTAATGGTTTAATTACAGTTTGTCTTGAGGTTTTTCCTGCTTAGTAAGTGGTGTTTTGCTTAGAAAGTCACTCCTTTACATATAAATCTTTATGAGGAACGGACTGGAATGTATCCCAGCAAAGGAAGAAATATTTTATGATGAAATTTGTATATTATAACACAGTTATGTAAGAGAACCATAGAACTGGCTTTTTAAAAGCATCATTAGCGTAATTACTTAATTTGGTACACACACAATTCTAGATTCTTTGAAAGTAAAGGTCACTGTGTCTAGGAGACCACGAGATGAGCTTTTGGACTTTTGTTCATTTTTAAAATTTAGACCCAGTCACCTATCATGCTCTTCCTATAATTCTTGCCTCAGAGAATCCAAAATGTAACATTTAAATTTGTAATTTATTCCTTCAAAAATGTACGCTTTAACCAGGGAAGCCAGTAGAACCTTAACCAGGGCAGATATTTGGCCTGATGTGGGCAAGCACTTGCCCCTCCCTTGTACAAGGACAAGGAATCCACATGCAGGCCGGCTCTCTGGATGGTTCTGTGCACTGTCATCCTGGTTTGCCTTTACTAATGAAATATCCATTAACCAGACACTCTACATCTACACCGATGTAGATGTTGTTGTTGGTGGTGGTTTAGTCGCTCAGTCGTTTCTGACTCTCTTTGACCCCATGGAGTTTATAGCCTGCCAGGCTCCTCTGTCCATGGAATTCTCCAGGCAAAATACTGGAGTGGGTTGCCATTTCCTCCCCCAGGGGATCTTCCTGACACAGTGATCGAGCCCACGTCTCCTGCATTGATAAGCAGGTTCTTTACTGCTGAGACACCTGAGAAGCCCTGCAGCTATAGGTTCAGGTAGAGAAATACCAGACCCCACAGCCCTTCATGATCAAGTGCAATGTGCCTCCACCAACCACATCTCACCTGCCTGTCCTCACCCTCCCCACACACGTCTGTCATTTCACACACTCCATCTCTTTCTCTACCCTGGCCCTTCCTCCCCACTTTGGCTTTATCTGACAGGCACTACTATAGGCCAGCCCAGCGGTCACTTCTCCACACCCTTCTGCACAGCCTGTCCTGTTGATTCACTCATGGGCATTGCCTTCCACATCCCTCTGAGGGTCCTTGCCACATCACACTGTAATTTCTCTTGGTAGTGGTGTCTTTAATTTGCTAAACCCTGAGCTCTTTAGTTGGAGCAGGTGCTGGGCCCCACCTGTTTCTGCTTCCATAGCACCCAGCCCAGTATCTGCATGTGGCTGTGAGTGGGTGAGTGGGCAGATGACAGTGGGGTCATGTACCTTCACGTCAAAGAGGTAAACTTAATAACTGTTTTGAGGGAAGAGAATAAATACTGTCTTTGTTCATACAGGGGCTTTGCAAGTGGTGCTGGTGGTAAAGAACCTGCCTGCCAGTGCAAGAGAACTAAGAGATGCCGGTTCAATCCCTGGGTTGGAAAGATCCCTTGGAGGAGGAGGTGGCAACCCACTCTAGTATTCTTGCCTGGAAAATCCCATATTAATTCAGATCTCAAAATTTGGGTAGCAGAAAGCAAATATGCAATTTGGATAACAGAAAGCAAATGTGCAAAGAGCAACAAAAAACAAGTCAGAAGCTGCTGCTGATTTCCTGGAGACAATCACATTTTATGTTAAAAAATATCTGTATATATAAAGTTTACTTTTGGCTGTCCATGAAATCTTCTTGTTGTTCTGGTGTCTTAATTAACTAGTTACGTAATTGAATAGCACCTAGGAGAATAGATCATAAATGTCATGAGAACTTCCCCTGGAAGAAACTCTTTTCTTTTTGTGATGTGTCCTTTTTAGGACTGCCTTCAAGTCTTGTGAAATTGACTGGTCTTGCGGCCTTGGATACATGCCTGAATATGATGGTTGGTCTTTACTTTACCTTGATTCACTGGAATTTAGTAGTCATGCTTGTAGTCAGTCAGTCTGAGGTTTGGTTGGAACACAGTCCCAAATTTGAAAAACAAATTAGGTAGCATCTCCTTCCCCTGGGGCTCAGACTGTAAAGAATCTGCCTGCAACATGGGAGATCTGGGTTTAATCCCTGGGTTGGGAAGATCCCCTGGAAAAGGGAATGGCTACCCACTCCAGTGTTCTTTTCTGGAGAATTCCATGGAAGAGGAGCCTGAGCAACTTTTTCACTTTTCTCCCCAAGACTATGTATTCTCAACTTGCCCTATTAAGACTCATTAGCACAGTGTTCAGTGTTTGACCCCAGATCACTGACTTTATGGTACTTGAGCAAGGAGGGATAAAGAAGAGGTAGATTTCTGGAGAACAGATTTTCAAGGCTTTCTTTCTGCATCCATGTGCATTTGGGTAGTTTTGAGGATACTGCAGGAACTACCTATGTAGCTTACCACTAGGATCTTCCATGATTTGAAACTGCTAATTCTTTGCCTCCTTCAGTATCCTTTGAAATTAAAAAAGTTTTTCTAACCTGTGAAACTGGCCAAGGAAGTGACGGTTGGAAGTGCTGGGAATTCAATTTAAGAAGTTCACCTTTTTAATTCTGTGCTTCAACTAATCGTCGCTAGCAGGGGAGCCTCTTGAAGCATTGTGTTGTGCTGTATCAATATGTACTTAGACATGTTCATCTGAATTAGAGAGCTGATTGTACATAATGACTCCCCTGGGACGCTCTGTTAGAAAAAACCAAAACAAACCGAAGTGGTTTACTGAATATGCCGAGTCAGTAAAAAGTTCTCCTGAAATTAGTGTAAATTGAATCTGAACCTTGATCATCTCTGAAACTTTAAATTTTTAATTTGACCCTTTAAAAAATTTTTGTGGCCTCTTAAAGATACAACCTACAACCCAGTAAAAATTACACTGTCATGATTATAGAAAGAACCAATTTTGAGTTACCCCAGGGAAATAAGTCAGGCGTGTGGGAATATCTGTGTATATAGTAGTGTGTGTTACTTATATGTGTGTACATGTATGTATATATGTAAGTGTTTAGTATAGACTTCAGTTTGCTTTTACGCAGCTCTCTCCTCTCTGCCTCAGGAAATGGGGCACATTTTCTTCAGTTGAAAACAGAAATAGAAGCGACGGTCTTGACCCACTTTACACTTATTTATTTCAGGCTCTCACCACACACTTGTTCATGGGCGCGGCGAGAAGAGGGAGCCACAGAGCCGGAGCCGGGAGGGCTGCCACTGGAGTGAGAGCTGGCAGAACTCGTAGGGAGAGCGCGGCCATCCTGCCAGCGCCATGTCTGGCTTCAAGACAATTCTATTAGTGAATTAATTGTACTCAAAACCCGACATTAATTTGATTCGAATGTTACTAAAAATGAAATAGATTAAAGCGACCCAGTCTTGCTTCATTCAGAGTTATGAAAGACATCTCCGGCCTGACCTAGCTCAGGGAGAGGGGAGTCTCTGTCCACATGTCAACTGGTCACAGAGGCCTGTGTGACCACTGTACACCCACATCCCACTGTCAGTCCCCATAGGGAGCTGCCCTTTATGTAAGAGCGATGATCTGTTTGTTGGTCCCTGTCTGACTCCGGGGAGAATGGAAGCTCCGTGAGAGCAGGGCAAGGCCTCTGTCATATGCACCCAGTGTCCCCAGAGCCCAGGATAAAACCTACACTGTGGAGTCTAAATACATGCTGCCCAGCGGGTGAGTGGGCATCTCATCCTTCCTGAATGTTTTACTTTAATATACCTTTTTACATGACTTCCCAGAATGGTAAAGCAGTGAAATTTGGGCGGGGAGGTGGAGGTGGAGGAATAGAAAAACTTTGTTGTAATTGAAATGACTGTCCGACTGGTAGAGGGTACATATCAGGCCTCAGAATTATGATTATAATAAAACTTTCTGCGTGTTACATTGTCCGTGCCTCCTGATGAAGATGTAGAAGATATAGATGTAGGAAATACATAAGTCATGTCTCTGGGATATTTTAACATCAAGACATTTGATGAGAGGCTGGAAGGTTGAAACATCGAAAAAAATAGGTCGAGAATAGGAATGAAGATTTTTTCTTCATATTTAATAACTTAATAAAATTTGGTATCAAATAAACAAGATAAACCAAAATATTTTGTAAATCAAGTGGGCTTTAACAGAGATACAGAAGGAACTAAGAGGCGTTTGTTTAGGTGATAGTAGCAGGGCACTTTTGTTCCAGATTACCTTCATAAGTGTGACAGGTGTCTGCCTTTATTCTTTTCATGTTGGCATAGACCAGAATACTGATACTGTTCCTAAAGATGTTGTTCTTTGAGGAGGTTGTGTGTTTTTTCTCTTTTTCTTTCTTTCTTTTCTTTTTTTTATTAAATACAAAGAACAAAAACAAAACCAAGGAGACAGTAGCCTGTGATGTGAGCCTTTATCTCAAGGTGAGTTTATTTGTGTCTCCAAGTTGTGACGAATTATTTAAAGAGCTGAAATTCTTTCAGGGGTAGCATACTTTATTGGTCCAGTTTTGTCCATTTCAGTCTAAACTCCGATTATTTATTGGACATTGACGAAATCACCTAAAAGCAGGGAAAGCAGGCCCGATTGAACTTGAATTTTCTGTCACATAGAGAAGTGGCCAGGATTTCTAATCGAACTAAATATGTTTCAGTTCCTCTTAAATTAAGTGTGAAAAGCCAAGACTAGATTTTTTTTTTAATGTACCACAAAGCAAAACAAAAACAAAAACATGTTTCAGGGCATAAATGCATTTTTCATTAAACTTTCTGCTGAACCCTTTTGATTATGTAATCTTACCGTCCCATGGAAGCATAAGAAGTATGAATTCTGGGGTGAAGAAATAATTACAGAAGGGAGTTAATGAGGCAGAACTCACAGATCTGCACTTACAGTCTTGTGGACAAATAAATCATTGATGGTAGACACAGATGTAAAGAAAAATTCCTGATTGCCTTCAAGAAATGCAAGGTTGAATTTTTTATTAAAATAGAATTTTACAGCCTCTCAGAGGGACATTGTGAGTATTAAATAAGTGTAATGTGCTCAGAATAGCAACCTAGGGCATAATGAGCGCCGGTAAATGTTCGCTATTTATTCTTACAGAGGTTTTAGTACAAAAGATTAAATCATGTTTTAATCATGCATAATAAACTGTACTATAATTTTATTATGGTAAATGTCCATTTGTAATTCAGTGAAGAGTGGCTTTTTAAAGTAACGAAGAAGCTGAAAGTGTTTTTCTTTGTGTTCCTTTGTGTACACATGTTGGAGCTGCTGGGGCATGTTATCCAAATGACAACCCCAGTGACAAAAGATGCAGAGGCAAATGTGTATATCTTAGCATTATTTTGAAATCCATTATTTTCATAAATCTGAAGCGTTGATTCGCTTATGTTTTTTAGCATACTCTGCACATCATCTGTGTACTTCTAAGTTTTATGGAATTAAATTGAAATTTATGGCCACCAAGTACTTAAAGCCCCTGTCAGATTTATCCTTTCATTGATTTGAAGTTTAGCTTTCATTCAACCTGCAGTTCAGTGTGTGACCTGAGGATTTCCACAGCGATGACATGAGTTAGTGCCCTCTGGTGGCACGCAGAATGCCAGGCAGAGAGGGCTGACCCATCAGCCTTCAGATAGCTTTTTTTGTCAGGAGGAGCCACCTTATCACTGTTTTTCTCTGAGCTTTTCTTTTTGGTGTGTTTTGTAAAGTTGCATGGTGGTTGGTTTATGCCCACCTATCACACTGTACTTTTTACGTGCTGATCAGTTTCCTACTCCATGGAGCTGTGGCCCTGAGTTCACTTAGAAACAGCCTTCCAGGGAGCCTTCTTTAGAAACTTATTAGCTTGTAGGATGACTTCAGGGGGAAAACATTTTTGAATGAACTTATTGTAAGAAAGAAGACCAGCGTTAAGATTTTCCACGGGGCACCAGGACATCTGTTTTTAGACAAATCTCTTAACTTGCTTGTTCAGAGAGGGGCCCAGGTCTCCTCCTAGAGTGATGGTCTCTGGGTGACTCTTGTACAGCTGACGATGCAGTGGACATGAGTTTGAGCAAACTCGAGGAGATGATGATGGCCAGGGAATCCTGCTGCACTGCAGTCCATAGTGTCACAGATTGGACAAGACTGAGCACCTGAGCAACAGCAAGGGTATTGGTATCATCAGGTGGATGTCCGTGACCCATTTCCATCTTCCCTAGAGGGCAGTCCACCTTTCCCAGTTATGTCCCTTGGCCAGACTGGGTTATACTTTGGGCTTTGGGATCGCAGGCCAGGAACTGGGTTCCACCTCCACCTCTGAAAAGCTGTGGGATCTCCTGGGGAAATCGTTTTTTTTTATGAGTTTCTTTAGCTGTGAGGTAGAGCTGCTGCTGTTGATTCTGAGCTGTGTCAAGACTTGGTTGTGAGGTTGAAATGAGTTGATATGTGAAAAAGACTTAAATTGAACTGCACAGAGTGCTATTAAACATGTAAGTTTCCTTTTCTTCCTCAAAAGCAAGTTTCTCTCTCCCTTTTTAAATTTAAAAAGTCACTTTGACAACAGAACTTTTCATTTTGGAATAATTTTATATTATAGCAAAATTGCAAAAATGGTACAGAGTTGCCATATACTCCTCCCCTAGTTTCTCCTGCAGGCCTCACTTCTATACTGTGGAGTTTCTGGTGACTTTTCATGTATAATCCCTGGGAACTTTAATCAGATTTGGCTTTACATGCCAACTTAGTGTTTTCCTAAAGCCGAAATGATTGCCTTTAATACCTCAAGTTTCACTGTAGATGGGGCATTTGCTTCCAAATCCACCTTTCTGTTTTTAACTGTGGTCCATGTCTGTGGCCATTTGACATTAGAATAACCTTTGATTTTCCAGGATCTTAACAGCTAAATAGTTTTTCTGTTTATACAGTTAATAAGCCATGCAACCAAAGGAAAGACAGAATAGGCAGTTTATGTCATTATTTCAACTGGGCGTTTTTGCCAGTCTCAGAGCTGCTGCTCATTCCATCACAGTTTAAGTCAAGGTAGAAGCATATGCATTTTCTTTCTTTGAGGTTTTTTTTTTTAATTGGAGTATAATTGCTTTACAATGTTAATTTCTGCTCTACAATGAAGTGAATCAGCTGTATATATATCAACTATCAACCTCCCACCGCTGATCTCTAAATATTTCTAATATTCAGGAATAGAGAAAGAAACTTGCAGGGTTTCCCAGTTAAAAGTTCAATGACTAGTTTTAATGTATCAATAATCTATAAGTAGCATTATGATATAAATAAAAAATAGTAGCAACTCAAATTTTACGTGCATTTACAGTTTTAAGAAAATGATTCCACAGGCACATTATTTGGTTTCTTAGCAGTCCTGAGAGAGGCAGGGAGAGCTTTGTCACCCCTGGTTGAGGTCACATAGCAGGAGTTGGAGTCCAAGTTCAGTAGAGCGGCCCTGCAGACATAGACTGGGTGGGCCCTCCACTCGTGTCTGCCTAGCACTCCTGCAGGGACGTGGCTGTGGAAATGCTTCTTTCCTCCCATTTGAATTGGCTAACTTCCTAAGTCAGAAAGAGAAAAACAGATATATTACTGCATATATGTGGAATCTAGAAAAATAGTATAGATGATCTTATTTGCAAAGCAGAAATAGAGACACAGACTTAGAGAACAAAGGCATGGACACCAAGAGAGGAAAGTGGGGCAGTGGGATGAATGGGAGGTTGGGATTGGTGTATATACACCACTGAGTATAAAGTAGATAACTAATGAGGACCTACTGTATAGCTCAGAGAACTCTACTCAGTGCTCTGTGGGGACCTGAATGGGAAGGAAATCCAACAGAGGGGATGTGTGTACGGAGAGCTGGCTCACTCTGTTGTACAGCAGAAACTAACACAACATTGTAGAGCAACTGTCCTCCACTAAAAATTAATTGAAAAAAGTAATTTGGCCAACTTCACCCCAGCGATCACTTTTATGCTTTTAATATGGACAGCAATTCTTCAATACATAATCGACAGCTTGTGTGTCTTGTTTCAGCCCGGACCCTTCCTGAGTGTTGTGAAATATTAGGCTCAATTAACAGAATCTCCCCATTTCCCCCCGGGGGGTCCCTGGTGTGTGCAGCACTGAGCCTTCGCAGGCTGCAGGGAATCTGCAACCTCTGCCGAGGGTTGTCCTGTGCTGCAGAAACACCACAATTCTGCATCTTTTCTGCAGGAGCTGCTGAGATGTTAGAACGAGAAGATGCTGTAGTTTGAAAAAGTGATAAATGGGCCAGGTTCTTGAAAAGCTAGCAGAACGTTTTATTTAAACATTTATTAGGTCTGAACAGAAAACAAAAATAAGTCTCAAATCTTTTGCAGATAAGGTGAGGTAGATGCTTTACATTCGAATACCTGTTTCTGTGGCATGAAAGTTTAATTTTGTGTCACATTTGTTTGTTGGGTTTGGGTTTTGGCTACATCTCCATTTTCAGCAGCTCACTTAACTCTTGTGGAGCCATGAGTTCAGAGGAACCCATCGGTGGCTGTAGTGACAGCTTTTCTCAGGCTGTTAAGTTCTCACCAACCACTTGGCTGAGTTTGGTGGGTGGTCTTTTTTAAAATCAATGACATAGGGAATTTTCTGCTGGTCCAGTGGGCTAAGACTCTGCATTCCCAATGCAGGGGCCTGGATTCAGTTCCTGGTCAGGGAACTAGATCCCACACGCCACACTGAGAGTTCGCATGCTGCATGACACAGCTAAGACCTGGCGCAGCCCCCAAAATAAAATCAGTGACATAGATGAACCCATAAAGCCAAAATCAAGTATAAGAATTAAGATATAGTTTATTTTTTAATTAAAAATATTTAAGATAGATTTTTAAAGTTCTAACAGTCTCATTAAAGAATGATCTTTTTTTTTTTTTTTAAATGCTGACAGAGCATCTGAGTATTTGCCTGGTTCTAGCCTGGCAGCTCTGAATTGGAACAGCATCTGGGGTACATCCTTGGTGGTTTTTCTGGTGGCCTCTAGCACTGGGTGGGCAAGCTGCTGCCTTACAGCATTATCAGATGTCACTTAATAAAAAAATCTTTGTTGTCGTTGTTTTGGTTGCCCTCTTCAGGTTTGGTGCCTTTTAGGAAGTTATAAAACAAATGGGACCGTCTGGCTGGACTGAGAGGTTGGGTCACCGTTGATCTGGGATGGTCCCTATTGATACGTGTGCAGAAATGTATTACTACTTCTCTTTTTTTGAGTTCTGTGATGTGGGTCGCCAGTTTGAGAGAGGTGTTCTGTGTTCACACGTGGCTTACTGACACTGATTGGAAAAGAGATTAAGATTTTGGTTATGCTAATAAGAATAATGTCCAAAAACATCAAGCTGACTCCCCACAAATGATGTAGTTACCCAGATATTAATTCAGATTATACAAGTTTTTCTGCCACGGATGAGCACTTCTTTCCCTTTTTCCTTTCTGCTTTCTTTACCTACCAGATAGATTCACATGAAAAATTAAACTAGGCCCCAGTATTTACATGTCGAAAAATGAGATCTATGTTCAGAGGTACCTTGTGGCAAGTACAGTTTAGTGAGTGGAGGAGAGGAGGGGCCAGTGATTTCTTTGCAGATTGAGTGTGACAACCCACCCATCTGTGCTGTACTGACAGCCCTTGGAGTGGAATTTGCATTTTAAGTTCAGTTTTGAGAACTGACCATTCCCTGTGAAAGTGAAGTTGCTGGCAAGTTTGTTTTAAAGATGCTACCACCCTCTATTTCTGTGAACCCAACAAAAAGAGCGTGGAATAAAATTTAATTATGCTAGACTGAATATTTCATGTGGAATTAAGGGGCAAGACTTGCCTTTAAAAAGCATTAGGTTTGGAAAGTTCTTTGGAAGATACTATAATTAAAGGTTTGCTCAGATGTATTTTTCCTTTTTCGAAGAGTTTAAAGAAACCCAGCCTTCCCTTTCAAAATTGATTACCTCTCAGACCTCAGCCGTGCTCGGCAAGAAATACGGTGAGACTGTTGCTGTGCTGATTTGACGGCTTCTTTATGTTAAATGTAAAATAGGTTTTTAATCTTCTGATTTAGATGTTTAATAGAAAGCAAACGTGTGACTCTGGTTTCCCCTGAACCTGTATTTAAGTCCACACAAACAGTTTGAATAAAGTGAAAACATCGCTGGACTAGCTATTTTAAATATTTTAGGATGTAAGAATGCAAAATGGGGTTCCCCTTTAAAAATAGACATGGCTGCTTGTATTTACATAATTACCACTAACCAGCACAGCATTTTAAATGGTGACAAACTTAGGGGAGAAAAAGTCTGTTTTTTTATGAAGCCTGGTTGAGGACTTCCCTGGCAATCCAGTGGTTAAGACTGTGCTTCCAATACAGAGAGCCCAGGTTTGATCCCTGGTTGGGGAACTAAGATTCCACGTGCCATGCAGCTCAGGTAAAAAATTGAAAATGAAATAACAACATATGAACCAAGTGGGGGAAAAAAATCCAGTTAAAGGAAGCTGCAACCCTCTGAGAGCCGCTCCTTGTGTGGAGGGCCTGGGCAGAGCCAGGAAACAGTTCAGTCGAGGGGGCAATGTTGTGGGTGGAGCAGGGTGAGTAGCTCAGGCATCTTCTCTGGACTCTGTTGACTCTCCTTTAGGCGGGAACTTCCTCACCTTTCATCTTGGAGCAGATTGTGAGTATTAGTTCCTGAGGCTGCCTTTCAGTTTTGGAGCAAGTGCAGTGACCTCTGTAAACTATCAAAAGGTGGCTGGTGCAGGTTGAAGTTCACTGTTGGTGGAAAGGGCCTGGAGATACTTGTGACAGTGAAGATGAGGGCCAACACCGAAGTTCAGCAGTGCTTCAAGTCAGAAGCTCAGAAGTGTCCTTGATTCCGCCCTTTCCTCCAACCCCAGATGTGGACTCTGTCTAGAAGTCCTTCAGTTCCCCTTCCAGGACCACTTCCATGTTCCACATCTCCATGGGGCCTCCAGAGTCCGCTGCCCTCATTTTCTTTGCCTGGACGTCCTCCACCTGTTCCCAGGTGGCCTTCTCGTCTCCCTGGGCTGGGCCAGGGTCAGTTATCAGAATATAATTAAGAGGAGGTCACTAGCTTGCTTGAACCTTGAGCTGACTTTCCATCCATTTGGTGTTTGGTTGGCCTGCAGGGTGTGGTCCTGCCAGGCTTACACTTCCTGATGTTGGCCCTCCCGGGCCCACTGATGCTTCCTGCACCCAGAACGCACCAAGTGTGCTTCTCTCTTCTTGGCTGTTTGTTCTGTGTGAGTGCCCTTCCCTCCTTCCCCTCCTGCCGTGCTGGAGGCTTGATGTCGCTCAGATGTCATCTCCCAGAGAGGCCATCCCTGGACAACCCAGTCTAGCACAGCCCCCCCCATTCTGTCATCCAGCAGGTGTGTGTGTGTATTTTTTTTTTTTTGTGTGTGTGTGTATTTTTAATAGCATTTGTCAATGTCTGAAATGTTTTGTGTGTGTGTGTGTGTGTATTTTTAATAGCATTTGTTAATGTCTGAAATGTTTTGTGTGTGTGTGTGTGTATTTTTAATAGCATTTGTTAATGTCTGAAATGTTTTCTCCGCCCCTCCCCACCTCACTAGAAGGCAGGCTGTTAGGACAGAGCCCTTGTCTACTCAGCTGGAAGTGCACGTAAGTTCACAGATCATCACTGATAAAATTGGATGCAGGTGAGGAACCCCGGAAATCGCCAGTGTTACTAGGGGACCCTGACCTGGTATAACTGGGCACCTGGAAGGACAGTCCTAAGGTCCTTGTTCCCAGGTGGCCTGAAGAACCGTTGAAAGACACTGCTGTAAATCTTGTCTTTAGACATTGGAAGTTGACATCTTGGGCTTCACAGAGTGGCTATACTTAACCATCAGTTTGTATCCTGAGAAGGATGTGAGTGAGCACGGTCCCCTCCCCACCCCCCACAAAAAGTTAACGATGCCAGTGTTCTTGGCTCATGGTGAGAGCCCATCACGGGTGCTTGGCCTCCTCGCTGGCCATGGAACAGGACAGCACTGCCTCCCTAACTCACTCATGCGCAGCCTGAGAGGCTCATTTTTTGTGATTTCTCCTATAGCGTCTTTCTCATGAGCATGAGAGAGAAGCTTCCAGTGTTCAGTGTTCATTCTGGGATGAGGGGACAGATTTGCTAAGATACCATATTTGCAGAAATCTGAACTTTGGTGGGTACTTTCCTTCTGCTTCCTGGGGTTTCCTCTTGTTGACATCTCAGATATTTAGGAGGGAAATATGGAAAATCTGCTGATACCTAGAAAGTTGGTGATGGTTCCTGGAAGTAGTTCATTGAACCTTTCACGTTCAGCTTCCTTAGGGAGAAAAGACTCATATTTCCAACTCACCGCATCTGAAGCATATGATGCCACTTCCCACTGTCAGTTAAAGCATTTACTTTGGTCTCCAGTGTGCTAGTCAGGGACTGGGTTGTAGAACCCGGGAGGCCTGTCTGCTAATTAAGCAGAAGCACCCCCATGCGGCTTCCCGTGCGTGTTGCTGTCTTTATCAGCACATCGTTATGGTGGTTGGGTTGTAGGAGTAAAAACAGTAACTTGTCAGTTAGTATATGGCGACATGGGCCTTTTTAGAATCAAAGCCTATGGATAGAGCCCCAGAGCAGGAGGGGTAAAGTTGTTTTGTGCATCAGCTCATCAGAATTGGTTGAAGACAGCCTTTCCCATCTCTGTGTGGTGGTGCCTAATGCCACCCAAGTCCAGGTACTGGGTTGCTTGGTCCCCCTTGCCAGGATGGAGAACAGATTCAAGCAGGATATGGGCAGGCAGAGCTGAGGACTGGCCCACCTATGCAGGACTGAGGGATGTTAGATGAAGCTGGGTAGATTGGGCTGGAAGACGGGTTTTGACCAGTTTATGGAGGGTCTCATTTGTAAGAAGTGGGTGACACAGCAGGCAGTGTTCCCATGATGAGTTGCTGGTGGTCTGGCGTGTGTTTGGGGTCTGCTAGTAGCAGGGAGAAGCATTCGGAATGCCTGTCCATCATTGGTTTCCTAGTTAACTGAACAATGAGTAAGGCTGCCTCTACTGGAGCCACTCTTCTCTGATAACAAACATGAGAAACCTTCCACTGCAACCCCCTGAACTGTCTCACTCTCCCAATTCGACCCTTTGGTTGATTGCTTTTGAAATTAACTTGCTGGTTTAGTCAACTGAATATGCTAAACATGTTGCTGTACATACTTGCCCATTAGTGGTCAGTAATCTCGTTAAGTATATGAAGGGCTGTGATTTTCCCTTGTGGATTATTAAAAAATAAGTGTTTACGGTACACTTGACAGTGTGCTTGACACACATTTAGTGTCTGTGGACCTTGTTATTTAATTGCTTGAAAATGAAATAGGACCCCTTAATCCAGTTTGAAAAAATGAGGTTGGCCCCCTGGACAGACACAGTGGTTGCATTTCACTGCCCTTGAATATTAGCAAGGGAAAGCCACTCATTTACCATTGTTCCTTTTTCCTTTCTTACCCTTAAAAGGTCCTAAATGATTTCCAGCTCACAAGCTGCATGGTTGTCCTTTTCTAGTAAGTCCTATCTTAGATATTTGCAGAAATTCCTGGCTGTCCATCAGTACATTGTCCTCCTCATTGCAGGTGCTGTGCTTGGTGGTATCAGAAAAACCCCACAGATTCGAAGTCATTGCTTTAGGGAAGTTGAGATTCCAGTGGTTAAGCTAATAAAATGCAGTTTTATATTTCTTGTCTTGGTGCTGTGGTTGGCTTATTAAACACTTCCTTAAGTTGGTTGAAAAACTTAAGTTTTTGTTAAATTTTAGTGTGTCCTGATTTAGAGAAAATTGTTACCCGGGTGGTGCTAGTGGTAAAGAATCCGCCCGCCAATACAGGAGACAAAAGAGACACAGTTTTGATCCCTGGGTCAGGAAGATTCCATGGAGTAGGGAATGGCAATCCATTCCAGTATTCTTGCCTGGAGAATTCCATGGACAGAGGAGCCTGGCAGGCTGCAGTCCATGGGGTCACAAAGAGTTGGACATGTGAGCGCACACGCGCACGCACACACACACACACACGATTATTATCTATACAAGATTCATCTGTTGCCCATTCCTCAGGTTGGAGTGATGGAAGGAGAAGATATAAATTCTTTCCGGCAGATAAGTTAAAGCTCATAGATAGTGAGAGAACAGGCTGGTCCTTGGGAACAGTTATCCTGGATGGAACTGGCTTGTCAGTTGGCCCCTTGGGTGGTAGAAGTTTCCAGTGCGCATTCAGGAAAGACACTGGAATGAGATTTTCTTGAGTCTCATCTCAGACAGAATCTCTTGTTTCAGTTGTCCAAGCTTAATGGCCCAGCTAGCCTGATCCCTAGAAGGATATTGTTGTTGTTCAGTCGTTAAGTTGTGTCCCACTCTTTGAGACCCCATGGACTGCAGTATGCCAGGCTTCCCTGTCCTTCACCAACTCCTGGAGTTTGCTCAAACTCATGTCCATTGAGTCGGTGATGCCATCCAACCATCTCAGCCTCTGTTGCCCCCTTCTCCTCCTGCCCTCAATCTTTCCCAGCATTAGGGTCTTTTCCAGTGAGTCGACTCTTTGCATCAGGTGGCCAAAGTATTGGAGCTTTTGCTTCAGCATCAGTCCTTCCAGTGGATATTCAGGGTTGATTTCCTTCAGGATTGACTGGTTTGATCTCCTTGCAGTCCAAGGGACTCTCAAGAGTCTTCTCCAGCAGCACAGTTCAAAAGCATCAATTCTTTGGTGCTCTGCCTTCCTTATGGTCCAACTCTCACATCCATATGTGACTACTGGAAAAATCATAGCTTTGACTAGACAGACATTATTAACCTTTTATCATATAGCAGACCGCCTGGTTGATAACAGGTACCTGGTTGCCATTGAGCCCCTGGTTTACTTTGTTTGAAGTATTATTTTTCAGTGAAGTAGTTCATTAGACCAAGCACCAAAGTGCTCCTGGCTTCCATTCTCATTCTGTGTCTAAGTGTCACAGAGTGCTCCCATGAGGATCCATAGGGGAAATCAGGTAGGTGTCTAGGGTCCATGAGGTCGTCTGTACCTGGGGCACTTCTCCAGGGTAGGGAAGGGTTTGCGACCCTTGACAGCTCGGCCACCATCATGAAAGTGTGGCCAGCCGCTTATCCACCTTGGATGCGCCGTGGATGATGGATCATAATCACGGCCGTGTGGCAGCTGAGAAGCAGGCTCCAGCCAGCGTGTGCTGGCTCATAGTGTTTTCCTGATGGATGGAGCCTATTCTGGGAAGCAGCTTATTGTCTCACGTGAACAGGCTTTCTAAAATAAATGACTGCTTTCTTAATATTTTGAATCATTTTCTTCAGCGCATGTTTTGTAGCCGTGGTTTGAAAGCTTGCCAAATATATGCCTTTGCACAACTCCCTGTAGGGCTGGATATACAACCAGACCAAACAGTGTGATTTAAGGTTGAACATAATTGGGAACTCGGCAATCACTTGCCTTGCATTTGATAGAATGGCAGCGGAGTGCTCTAGAGTTATTCCTGCGTTAAAAATTATATGCATAACACACAAGCTCACACATACATAGTCTCACCACCTCATAATAAAGACATCATGCCTGAGATGATTGGGCAAAAACAGTAGCTTGATAAATAATTACTTGACTTTTGTGATGGAGACAATAATTAACTTCAGACAGATCCTAGTGTTGACACCACAGATCTATCTGAGGACTTTAGTCAAATTATATAAGGATGCAGGATGGGAAAAAATCAGACAGTCGCAGAAATACTTTTAAAATACAATCCTTTGTCAAGTCTTTAATCAGTTGATCTGTTTCCTTGTTTCTGTGGACTTGAGCAGTTGAGCCATAAACTTGGTGAACTTGATGCTGCCTCCTTGTTCAAGGTTTTACATTTTTTTTTAAATTTTAATTTTTCATCACACCGAGCAACACGTGAGATCTTAGTTCCTCGACCAGGGATTGAAACCATGCCCCCTGCAGTGAAAGGGTGGAGTCTTAACCACTGGTCCACCAGGGAAGTCCCAGTTTTTACATTTCAAACCCTATGTGTTTATTATCCATTGGATTACTGGTTACTTGTCATTGAGACCTTATTACATGCCTCATATGCTGGTGGAAAAAAGGCCGTTCACAGCCCCACTCCCCAGAGCTCTTTGAAAAATCACATGTGAAATCCAACATTTAATAGAGGGTAATAGAGGGTGGAGATGCGCTGAGACCTCTGCTTCATTCCTGGGCTGCGGGTGTTCTCCTGACTTGTTGCTGGCTTTGATACCACACTGGGGAATGAGGTTATGTCTGGAAGGAACGCCTAAACTCCCCAGTGATGGCATCCCCCTGCCACATAGCCACATAGCCTCCCCACCTCACTTGTAAGAGGACGTTAATCTAGCAAGCTGCTGCTGCTAAGTCACTTCAGTCATGTCTGACTCTTGTGCAACCCCATGGACTGCAGCCCATCAGCCTCCTCCATCCATGGGAGTTTCCAGGCAAGAGTACTGGAGTGGGTTGCCATTGCCTTCGAATCTATCAAGAGAAGGAAATAAAGCTCAGAGATAAAAATTTGCCATTACAAATTAAGTGAAATTTCTCCAAGGCCTTTTTTCTTTTAATGAAATTTTGAACACTTTCCAATCGTTGAAAAGCACCGATCCTTTGTAGTTTCAGACAAAGTAATCTAACTCCAGAATGTAACCTGTATTTGCACACAACATGACTATGAAAAATCCTGGGGACTATATGTATTTGTGCCACAAGAAGAATGAGTAGATTCAACAAGGCTACAAGATACAAAGTCAGTTGTATTTTTATATATTAGAGGGAAAAGGAAGAAATCTAATCAGTACCATTTACAGTAGTTTCAAAAACATCAAACACCTTAGAATAAAACTAAGTAAATGAGTGTAAGACTTCTCCACTGAAAACTACAAAACATTGCTGAAAGAAATAAGAGAAGATTTACGTACATGGTGGGCTCTACTGTGGATTGAGAGATTCAGTTTTGTTAAGATGCATTTTTTTCCTTAAACTGATTTATAAATTCTGTGCCATCACAGTCAAAATTCAGACAAGCTGATTATAAAGTTTATATGGAAATACAAAGGAGCTAGAAAAACCAAATCAAGTTTGAAAAAGAACAAAGCTAGAAGATTGTATTGTCTGATTTTCAAGACTTCCTATAAAGTTCCTGTAATCAAGACAGTGCAGTATTGTAGAGGGACAGACACACAGATCAATGGGACAGAATAAACGGTCCAGAAATAGACCCACACATACATGGTCAATTGATTTTCGACAAAGGTGCAAAGGCAATTCAATGGAGAAAGGACAGTGTTTTCAACAGATTATAATGGAACAATGAGACATATGCAAAAAACAGGAACCTCAATCCTTATCTTGGACCATATATTAAAATGAACTCAAAATGGATTATAGGCCTAAGTTTAGATTCTAAAACTTTAAAGCTTCCAGAAGAAAAAAAAAATTTTTTTGTGACTTTGGAACAAGCTAAGATTTCTTAGCACAATCTGCAAAAGAAAGAACATGGATTTCAGATTCAATCAAAATTTTAAAATTCTGTTCTTCCGAAGATACTATTAAGACTGGAAAGAGAAGCCACAGACTCGGAGGAACTTTGGCAAAGCATATGTCTAATGAAGGACTTATATCCAGGATGTGTGAAGAACTCTTAAAACTCAATAAAATGAAAACAACCCAGTTTACAAATGGGCAAGAGATTTGAATAGACATTTTAAGATGTTTAAGAAAATCATAAGTCTGTACTTATAGTGTGACCTAACAGTCCCACCGCTAGGTATTTACCTAAGAGAATGAGAAGGTATGTTGACAGTGGCTTTATTCGTGATTTCTAGTAGCTGAAAACCCAAATGTCATTTATTTAAGTGGTGAATGAATCACCGTCTTCCTTGGAATACTGTCAGCAATAAAAAGAAACTGATACAACATAGCCAGATCTCACAAGCATTCTTTGTAGTGAGAAGAAGCCAAACTCAGCAGGAAATCTTTCATTTCCTCATAGTTCTACCTGATATTCTGGAAAAGGTAGTACTGTTCAGAAGTAAAACAGATCAGTGGTTGCTGGGGATTGGAGATGGAGGGGTGCTGGCTGAGAAGGGCACATGGGAACTTCTGGGGATGACAGAAATCTGTATATTTTGATTATGGTTGTGGTTATACAACTCTGTTTGTCAGAATGTATACACCTATGCACTTTGTGTAGGCACTTCACAAGATCCCCAAATGGGCAATAGAAGCGTGGAAAGGTGCTCGCCATCTCACTCGTCAGGGAATACAGATTAAAATCACCATGAGTACCACCGGAGAAGGACTGCTGCTGCTGCTGCTGCTGAGTCACGTCAGTCGTGCCCGACTCCGTGTGCCCCCATAGATGGCAGCCCACCAGGCTCCCCCGTCCCTGGGATTCTCCAGGCAAGAACATTGGTTGCCATTTCCTTCTCCATTGCATGAAAGTGAGAAGTGAAAGTGAAGTCACTCAATTGTGTCAGACTCTTCACGACCCCATGGACTGCGGCCTACCAGGCTCCTCCATCCGTGGGACTTTCCAGGCAAGAGTACTGGAGTAGACTGCCAATATCATATATCGGTGAGACTGTGAACTATTACAAGCATTCAGTGGTACCATAACCGCTTTGGAGACTTGTTTGGCACTTTTTATGAAACTCAACATCTGCACTGTGATCCAGCAATTCCACTACTTAGAAGAAAATATACGTTCATGAAAGGACTTGCAGAGGAATGTTTATATTAAGCCCCAGACTGGAAACAGCCCACATATCCATCATCTGAAAATGGGGTAAATAAATTATCACAACAGTATACCACTGAGTTATAAGAAGAATGAACTGCTGTTACAACCATATGGATGGATCTAGAAAACAAAAAAGTACAAACCAGTCTGTGGTGGTTAAGTGGGCAGGGAGGGGAATGGCTGGGAAGAGCCGGGAAGCTTCCTGGGTAATGGAGAAGAAAGAACTAAATGTGAATTGGGGCTATGATCACACGAACACAGGTAGTTGTTAAAACTTGTGGAACAGATTAAGATCTGTGCATTTTATTTTATGTTAATTATATGTTAGTGAAAGTATTTTATGAGCTCACTCAATATTGTATTGAGTCCTGATTTTTCTTTTTTAGCCATACTGTTTGGTTATCATGCTGTGCCTTTCACATAACCCACTTGTTTCTGTTTGGTACATGTTGTTGATGTTACCCAGTATTCTTCTGGAGTTACGAGGGAAGGCTCAACTTCTGATTAATTGATTTGACATGGCTCAAAACTTCGGAATATCAAGGGGAGAGGTAAGTAACCTGTGGTTTTGACCCTGGATCCCATAGGACCTGCCTTCATTTACCTGTTTACCATTTATAGGGCCTCAGTGTTGCAAGGAAAAAAAAACTTGAAGATTTCCCATGTGCCTTAATCAACAGGGAGCCCCTTCTAGAAGCAAATGTGGCTGGAATCCCAGCCTTATGGATTGAGCTGGATGTGGGGGATGAGAATTGGAAAAGAAGCTCTTGCCCAGCTCCTCTTAAACATCAGGGTCCTTGCTTTTGTCTTTCCTTTCGCTGTCCATGAGACATGTCGTCCGCGGGTGTGGCTTCAGCCATCACCACTCTGGGGCAATTCCCGAGTTTCCTGCAGCTCACGCTTCTCTTCTGAGCAGAAGCTAGTAAGATATCTCGGTATCTACTCTGTATCGCTCTGTCCCCAGTACTCACAAATGTGCTGTCATTCTCACTCTATGTAAGTTTTCTCTCAAACCTTTCCTGCTGCAGTTTTATCTTTCCACTTCCCTTCCCATCTTCTCCTTGACCGTAGAAGTCGGGCTCTGCCTCCCCACCCACTCCTTGGAACCGTCTCATTTTAAGATTCACTGAGAACGCTTCGTGACCAAATCCCACGGCCAGTTTCCAGCCCTCATCCTTCCTGGCTTCTCTGCAGCAACCGTTGACGTTAATTATCCTTTTTTGTCTCAAAGGAAAACAACCTCTTCCTTGGTCTGGGGCACCATTCTCTCTGCTGCTCACTGTACAGACCTTGCCTTTCTCCTGCCTCCCCTTGGAGATTACAGGGCCTCCATATGTGTCTTTGGCCCTCTTTTCTCTTGTGAGAGGACTCTGGCTTGAAAGAAACTGTTTCTTTCCAATGGCTTCAGTTCCCATGTGTACACTCATAACGCCACATCTGTATCTTCAGGCCCTGCCTCTCCTGAGTTTCAAGTCTGTATTTCATGTTGTGTACTGAACTCTTCACATTCACCGTCCGAACCAAGCTCCTTACCCCCAGCTGTGGCGTCCTCTGGTTCTGCTTCTGGATCCGAGACCAGTGGTCCAGGCCTGCCGCTCCTTGACGCCTTGGGTGCCCCCTGGAGTCAGTGGATGAAAACCTGGAGCTTCTGCCGGTCTTTCCATGTCCCTCCCCCATTTCCGTCTTCACTATCCCTCCCACCATTTCCACAGAGTGGGCCCCCATGACCCCTTGACCTGTTCCTGGGTCTCCTTGCTTTGCACCCGCTTTCTCTACAACCCACTTCTGCCTTCAGTCACCCCCACTCCACAGGGTAAAGCCCCAGTTCCTTAGAATGACCTTGAAACCCTTGGTCTGTATATTGCCCTCCCTGTCTGCACCTGGGTGATGGGAGAACCTGTTTCAGTTCCAGTTTCCCTCCTGTGTTGTCTTTGTGCCCTGGTAGAATGGATTGTTCCCAGCTTCAGGTTTGTGTGGTGCTTGATGTGTTTTTTATTAGTAATCTGTGAGTGTGTCTGTCTGCACACGTCGGGGATGGTTGAATTTCTCACTCGTGTGTTCTGGGCCCAGACGCAGGGTCTCTTACACAGAGGCTCTCATGCAGGGTTATGGAACTGCATCGTTGCCTGGTGGGAGCACCTGCCTTCCCCTTCAGACAGGGCTCTGTGCTTCCACACTCCATGCTCCTCCAGGCACCCCAAGGGATGCAGATGGACCTGGTGTTGCAAGTCCCACCTGAGTGTCCGCGCTCTGGCCACGGGAGCCCCTCGCCTGCTCTGGAGTTTGAGCCCTTGGACTCATCCACCATCTCTTCGGATGACCAGGAAGGACCGCTCTGGGATCTGGATGCCTTCCAGCATCGATGCTAAGAAGAGGGATTGCCTGTTTATGTCATGTCCAAGTGGTCCTGGCAGTCCACCTCTCCCAGGCTTCTCCAGGGGAGGGGTGGGAAGGAGACTGGGGAGAAACCCACACCCTGCCTGGAGTCTTCCCACAGGAGATGGGAAATCTGGTCTTCTTACAGAGGAATTGTCTTCCACACCAAGAACCGTCGTGTCTCCTCCTTCCTCGCTCCTGGTAGGGCTGTGGGTGGGCTGTGGTCCCTCTTCTGGCCTTAAATGAAGTGGAACTTGGAGCCAGAGAGGGGACTCTATTGTAGCTGGCTTCTGTCCCACTGACACAGCAGGGAAGGATGGTCAGGGATGTGGCCCCAGTGGAGCGGGCGTTTTTCACTGATGCCTTTAATAATTACTATTTAAGCAACAGAAGGCAGAGTGAGATTGTCTCAAAGTCACACCAGAGCCACAGGAGTTTGGAAGTTGGGTCAGAAATCTGCTTCCCCTCCCCACTTAGTGGCCATTACTTCGATGTATTGTTTATGGCCATTACTTCGATGTATTTTTTATTTCATTTTCCCTCCCCCTGGTTTTTGAGCATGGCAGTCTTCTCCCTAAAGGGAGTGGGGGAGGAAGGTGCTCTGTGAAATATTCTCACACAGTTATTATTTGCCTGGGGCCAGTGCAGGTTTCTTCAGTAAATCAAAATATGCATTTTAGTGAAGTTGAAAACCTCCCTGGCTTAGCCGCTGCAGGTCACAGAGGCGGGGCGGAGGTGACCCACGAGGAGGTGGGGGCTGGTGCTGTCTGTGTGCTGGTAGGGTCCCTGGGGCTGGGGGAAGAGGAAATGGAGACGTCAATTTTAGACCTCAATATTCAAATATTTGTGATTTGTCTGCTCTATTGCTTTGCAGTTTGTTTGCTTTTTACAAATTCGGCGTGTGGTTTCCAATGTGTCCTTGAGTTGGTGAAACAGTAAGAGTTATGGGCTGTCCTGGCCTGAGCAGCAGCAGCAACAGCTATTTGCTGAATCGCCAGACATCTGGGCTCTGGGATGGATGAGGGAACAGTCCCTGACCTCTGGGGATGCTCACTGGGAGGAGTCAAGACAAGTCAACTTCCAGCCTCAGCTGCTGCTTCCCCTGCCGTTTCCAGGGAGGGGCACAGAGGTTTTGAAGGGTGAGAGAGAGTTACTGCAGCTTGATTCAGGAACTCTCCCTGAGCATGGCCTGCTTGTAGAGTGAGCATTAGATGAAGGCCAGGGAAGGAATGCTGGACATCATCCAAATTGGCGCTCCATGACCTTCACTAGCCAGGGTGCCTCCCGGGACTCAGGTGACTCTTGACAGGTAGCTTGCATGGCTCCCTGGGTTAATGGTCACTTCCCAGTGAGACTCTGGAGAGGGAGCAGCGGGAACTGGGTCACCCCTACGAGGGGAACAGGCAGCCACCCTGGTGACCAGAGCCCTGCGTGCTCAGAGAAGGAGAGCCAGCCAGCCTTCCCTCTGCTCTCGCCCCCAGCCAGGAGCTGGTGTGGTCCTTTCACACTGGCAGTGCGATCTAGAACCCTCCTGTGACCTCTAGGCCTCAGGTGGTCTGGCTCCCAGGCCCCCCATCCTCAAGGCCTATGTACTTGTGTTCCTTTTACTTGGAACCCCAGGCAGTTCTCACCAGACTCTCTCCCCTCAGACACCCCTTTCACACTGCTCCCCTCACTACCCCATCTGAAGAGCGCCCCTTACCCTGTCGGCAGGTTTTCCTCCAGGCGCTTCAGCTGCCTGCCAGGCATCCTCTCCTTGTATCTTATCTGTGTCTCTGGAGATGAGGCGTGGGAAGACGGGGCTGTCACTGTCCCACCGCCACTGTGGCCCCTCGCTTCCGAGCCTGGCAGAGCAGGCCTGGCCTCTGGGGGCACTCCCAGTCACTCTCTGTGCTGTGCAGGCAGGTGGCTGGGGCTTCTGTCTTGCACCCACCATGCAGTCCGTCTCCCCACAGCTTATCTGTTTCCTGGTGCACAGAATGCTCTTCACTGCTCACTGCACATGCTAAGCTAGAATATTCAAGAAACAGGTTGAAAGTTAAGTGCACTTTTCTCCAGAAAAAGTTTTTGTGTGTCGGCGCATTGACACCTCGCTCACCTGATTCTCCCCATAAACTCAAGCCTCCTAGGACAGTGGTCCTGTCACCCTTCTCCAGGTTTCAGTCATGAACCACAGCCCACATCCATTTTATTTTCTTGGAGTGGAGTTGGGAAGGTGGACATATAAACTTAAAAAAAAAAAAAAAGCCTTGATTCAACTTGTATAAAATAGAATTCCCGAGGCAGTGCATACGGTGTTGTGAGACCAGAGTCCACGTATAGCTGGGGTCTGTCCTGAGGTGCTCCCAGCTTCGTCCTTCCAGCACTGCTTAGTGGGACAGGCTGTGCCAGGCTCCTGAATGTGCAATTTTTCACCAGGAGTTGTTATTGGCAGGTGAGCGTGCAATATTAATTTAGCCAGATTCCAGCATCTTAGAATCACACATGAGTATTGAGAAATCATTGCTGAAACTGCTTGATCAATTTAAATTTAATTAAAAGGCATCGAATCAAAGAATAACATGGAGAAGTACAATAATAACCACAAGCATCTTGGTCATTTTACATCATAATCCTTTTCTATTTTTTCAGTGGAGGCAAGGAGGATTAAGCAGGCCAACTTGCCCCATTCTCTTTTACTCTCCAGGAAAATGAAGATTTCCTTGCCTTAAGAGAAAACTTATGTTTGTCTGCTTTGGTCATCCCGTGTTGTTATATGTGGACTTTTAATAATTTAGATGAAAGGGTGCATAAGTCACCCAATACTCTTTATTTGGATAGAGTATTTCTGAATTAATGCAAATTCACGTGAAAGGTCAGTTTTGCCTCCCTGTTCCACCTGCATTTGGAATAAAAAACAAAACACTGTTCTTCCTAAGCAGAATCTAAGTAGAAACGCTGCTGGCCGCTTGGGGCAGGTTGGAACAGGTGCGTCTGAAAATTCACAGCCAGAAAGGGCTGCTGCGCCCCAGGGCCTTTCCAGCAGGGGGCGCAGTTCCCAGGGGAACGGGGTCTCCACCCTGAGCTGGGCCCTAGAGCAGACCTGTGGGCCAGTTGCCACAGTTGAGGAACAAGCTTGTACCTGGCAGAGGTGCAGTTGTGTGCGAGAGGGAGAGAACCCAGGGGGCAGAGAAGGTCCTAGTTGTCTCAGGAGCTGGTGGGGCTGCGGGGCTGTCAGTTTGCAAGGTGGGTCTGAGTGCATCAGGTGGGGGTTCCTGCAGGAGGCTGTCCTGTGACAGGTGAGGCCTGGGTGGCCCACCTGCCTTTGATCATGAGTGTGACCAGGTGAAACTAATCTGTATGCATGGAAAAGACTTATGCAAACCTCCCCTCAGGGATCTCTCCGCGTTGCCCTAGTAGCTCAGACAGTAAAGAATCCTCCTGCAATGCAGGAGACCCAGGTTCGATCCCTAGGTCAGGAAGATGGGAAGACTTCCCCTGGAGCAGAGAATGGCTCCCTACTCCAGTATGCTTGACTGGAGAATCCCATGGACAGAGGAGCCTGACAGGCTACAGTCCATGGGGTCGCAAAGAGTCAGACACGACTGACTAACCACACACACACACGTGAACTCCCCAGATCTCTTTCAGGCTCAGCTCTCAGGGAGGATGGCGACTTTTGGGCGCTCCCACCCCCGCCCCAGTGTGACCCTAACACCAAGGAAGATCTCCCTTATCTTCTTCAGCTGCTCACCCTGAGCGCGGCCTGGCTTGCGTGGAGCTCTGAGCGGCCAATCTTGTCCCGCTCTCCTATCCCCAAATTGATGCGCCCACGTGGAGGCTGCAGTTGCCCCCTTTTGGCTCTCGGCTTTATCTGTACGTGGACGATGTCATCGGGTCCGGACACAGCCCCTCACTGCCCTTGTGGAGCAGATGTGCTAAGGCCGTGGGACCTGTTTTGGGCCCAGGTGGCTGCCGAGCAATCCAAGGAGCACTTTTGTGCGTCTCCTTTCTGCTGGGTCACCATCCAAGTTCATGATCCAGAGGGCTCCAGAGCGGCCAGGCACTTTTCCTAGGTGACGTCCTGGGAAAGAAAAGAAGGGCTGTCATCTCAAAGCACCAAGATGGCAACTTGCTTTCTTCTTTTCCCCCAGTTGTCTTACAGCTCCTGTGGGATAGAGTCCCCAGGCTGGCCCCACACCTTGGTGTGTCCCCTTAGAGCCAGGCTGGAGCATAGCTTTATAGGGTTAACCCTCTCTACTGAGAGGTTTCTGCAACCCTTGATGCTTATAAGATGAAGCCAGTGCCAAGTTCTTTTTGTCGGTGGGGTGTGGGAAGGGTGAGGTGGAGAGAACTGCTGGATTTGTTTCTTTTTTTCATTATCCAGTCCACAGTTTCTTATTTATTTATTGAAGTGTAGTCGATTTACAGTGCTGTGTCAGTTTCAGGTGTACAGCACAGTGGTTCAGTTATCCATCTATATTTCTGTTTGTCTATGTTTCTACATTTCTGTCTTTCTGTATTTCTATTTTTCTATCTTTCTAGATTTCTATTTGTATTTTTATCTATATTTCTATCTGCCTCTATTTCTACTATATTTCTATTTGTCTCTCTATCCATCTGTCTACCCATCTATCCCTTTTCAGATTCTTTCCCCTTAATGGTTAGCTGGTCTTCTGTCTTGAAGGGAAGATGCCGAGATGATTCGGTGTGAGCTCACTCTGTTGGGAGATAGCTCTCGGCTCCCTGGTGTCCCTGCAGCAGGCCACAGCTGGGGAGGTCGCTACGTCCTCATGATTCACCTTCTTCGATGTTTACAGAGCACTCATGAAGTCAGGAGCCCTTGCCGAATCTTTAATGGGGATGAATTTAAAAGATCGAGCTGTGCCCTCCTGTCACCTAACAGGTCTCTGTGTGGGACCCTGTGGTTGCTGGATCTGGGGTGCTCTGCGCCTGGCCTCCCAGGATTCCAGCCTTTCTGGTCCCAGCATCTCCTTGGTCTTCAGGCAGCCTGGAACCTTCTGCTGAAAGAGCTGTGTTTGTCATTGCTCAACAGCGAGGAGACTGAAGTGCTGGGTAGGTGCGAACCTGAAAGGGGGCTGCATGTCCCCACTGCCATCCTCCAGGCTGTCATCCTAAATCTCTGCACACCTGCTAATGAGGAGAAGAGGCGTCACCTTGTGTTCAGAGCAGCTGTGTTAATTACATGCTCACAGCCATCCCCTGTGTCCACCACTTGAGCAGGTTCCTCTGCCTTAAATTAACAACAGACCGAGTTAGAGGGACTTGGGGAGGGTGTCCCCGGAGGCCAGATTCTCCCTACTCCTTGGACGTGGGTGATGACTTCTGCTCAGGATCAGGAAGTGCAGTCCCAGGAGGCTTCTTGTATGAAGGTGGCTCATTTGAGCCGCAGGGGCCCTGCCTGGGACCATTTCCTTTGGTGCCTGGTGCCCTTCTGAGTGACCAGGAGGAAGGGGCTGAGCAATCCTTCCACCTGCCAGCAATTATTGTCCATCCAGAAAGTGAGACAGTAGCAACATGTCTGAGAGCCCAGGGACAAAGCTCACCTGCACTGTTTTTACGTGTGTTGTGTCATCTCTAAATACTCCATAAGGTAGGTCAATGGGGGCAGAGCAGGTCTAGGACCCAGAGGCCCCCCTCCCCCACTGCCCAGCCCCTCCCTTTACCACATCCCACCTCTAGCTGCGAGGACAGTGGAGGGCAGTTACCTTCCCTGAGCTGTTTTCATCATCTGAAAAATGGGAACATGGAGACTGCTTCTTGGGTCTGCTGTGAAACAAACCTACAGCTTCATTGTTTCTCTGCTTCCATGTCTGCTGTCTGCGTGCTTCCTGCCCTGTGCCCAGCCTCAAGCTCGTTCCTGGCACATGCTCATATTTGCTGAGCAAATGAAAGTGACAATGATTTGCACACTGGTAGCTAAGGACACCCCACCCGTGTCTTCCTGAATCCCTGCCCCCTTGCTCCTCTCCCCTGCCCTCCACCGGAGCTGTCACTGAAGGGCTCTCAGGGTCCCCTCAGTGATGGGTGGCCTGGAGGGGTGAGCGCTATGAGCCTGGCTTGAGAAGCAAAAGAAAGGCTTCACTTCACGTTTTCAGCTCTAACCTGGCCCTTGTCTGGATTAACAGGTTTTGTGGGAGCCTCCCAGGAAGTCGCATTCTCTTGAGTTCATTGGCTTGAGCAGTTGTAACCCTGAAGGTCAAGTCCTTTTCGATTGGCTGCTTCAGGATGCTTAGTGGGCCAGCAGGGGTAAACTGCGTTGGCATTCCCGTTTGTTTCTGAATGAGATATTATTCCCAAGAAGTCACCAAGTGTGAAAATGTGTGTTATCTTGCTAATGGGACACTAATGAAATATTAAAGTGCATCTCTCTTCCTGTCAGTCTCCTGGGGGCCACTGATTCTACTCTCTCTTTACATAAAGAGCCCCAGGGAATTCACATTTCTTAGTACTTTTCAAAATAACCTTGGTATTTCTGCTGCTACAGTAATTTGCATTTGATGGCTGGCTGGGGTGAAGTGCCCTCCTTCTGCGGGGGGTGGGGGACGTTCTACCTGGGGGTGGGGATGTGGATTATGGTCAGTCCTCCCAGCACCTCTCCTCCAGGCTGACACCTTCTCCCAGCTCCCCCAGGGTCCCCTCTGCCACCCTCTCAGCAGAGACTTGACTCCAGTTTGCAGGGGATATGGTATCGTAGCCGCTCTGGGCTGAGCCAGGCCACCGCCAGTCACTGTGCATGTGTCACAGCATACCCCTCCATAACCCTGTCGACTGGCCAGCTGGGGAGGCATTTCTGTTCCCACTTTACAGGGAAGGCAGCTTGGGCTCCATGAGGTTAAGTGTCCTGCCCAAGCTGCCATCCATGCGCTGTGACCTTGGGTGCATCACGTTACCTATGCTTCAGTTGCCCCTGCCTGAAAGGGCCCAAATGCCATCCTTCTTTCTCTACGTGTGGACATCCCTGGGGACAGAGGCCATGGAGGGGGAGTCGGATTTCTGGGGCCAGTTTCTCCCCTGGGTCTTTGCTCTGGCCCCCCACTGCTTGGTGCCACATCCTCTGGCTTGGATGCTTCAGTCCCCCCACCCCCTACCTGTGAGCCCCACCAGCCCCATCAGGTTGCTGAGTGCTCTGCTGGGGAGCCTGGGGGTACCTCTCAGAGCCTCTTGCCTTTGGGGTTCCCCATTCCTTCAGCTTGTTGGGGTGCCCTTCCCAGTACTGTGCCATCACAGCCAGGAGGCATTCTGCCCCTGGTGGCCAGCACCTGCTTGATCCGAGGAGTTGTTGGCCAGTTCCTGGCCCTTACCCAGAAAACCCTGCTTCTCCCTCACCCACATGGCTTTCCCGAAGTCGAGACTCAGGTCAGCTTCTTCCCAGAAGTTTCCATTAACCATTTCCTAAGTTCAATGCTGTGCTGCTCTTCCGGTTTTCAAGTTGCTTTACGTGTGGATGTTTCTGTGTGAGGCCCAGAGACTGTGCTGGGCCAGGCTCTGTGCTCCATGCTGGAGATTACACTGAGGAATGCGCTGGGGCGGAAGGGGGGAATGGGGGGGAGAGGACCAGGCTCTGTGCTCCATGCTGGAGATCACGCTGAAGAACATGCTGGGGGTGGGGCGCGGATGGAGGGGAGAGGACCGGGGAGACCCCTGGAGGAGGCAGTGTGGATCTGGGTTCTGAAGGCAGAGGAGGATGTCTGAGAGTAAAGAGGGGCCCCTCCTGCTGGAACAGCACGAATGCAGGCAGGGGAGTGGCAAGGATGGGTTTGGACACAAAGGAATAGTCCGTTTCGTCTGGAGCACAGGGTTCGTGTCAGCATCTTGAGAAGGGCCAAGGGCCCTGCACTATGGCAAAGGTCTCCGCTCACATGGTCTCACACTGCCTCGGGGGTTCTGAGCATAATCACAACTGATCATTTCTGAGGGCTTCTGGCCGCTGCCTGCCTGCCTCCCCCTGTTGAATGTAGGTTGTGAAAAGGCAAGGCTTTTTCATTCTGACTTTTTCACTGTTGTATCTCTGGTGTTAGGGGCAGCACCTGATAGATTTAACAGGTACTGAGTAAGTTCTCCAGTGAGTGAACGTGCACTTGAGTTAAGGCAGAGCAAATCCACTCGTGCAGACAGCCACAGAACACCTAGCTAGTGGCCGCTTATTGTAGCCTCTGACCGGTGGTACCATATGTAGGCTGCGGGGGCGCTGTCCATCCCTTCTCTGCGCCTGGTCCCAGGCAGACCCTTGGGGAGGGTGGCATGTGTGCACGGTTGGGTCATAGACCTTTACCTCTTTGAGATGCAGCCAGCTTAGACTTGGCTGGTGGAAGTTGAGGCTTTCAGTTCATCAGGTCCGAGGAAACAGGAAGCCCTTAGCCAGGGAGGTGCCCAGAGCTGCAGACACTGGGCCAATGTTCTGCTGATTTCTCTTCCCTCCCCAGGAACACATGCTTGTCTCCATCTCACCACCTTTTTATCTTAATTTACGAGCCTGCTGTAGCACCAATGAAGACATACTGTACTGCCTGAAAAAAAAAAACAAACCAGCAGAATTCTAATTCTGTACGATTGAGAGACATGCCTTTGGTTGGAGCTGCTTCAGAAATAAGAAAAGCAGGAGACACAGCTCTGCTTGGGCTTCCTGGACTTGTCAGGGAGTCACGTTCTGGCCGTCTCCTATTGGCCTTAGGCTTAATTAAGCCTTCTGATTTATTTTTCAATTCATTATATTTTTTTGAAAAAAAAAAAAAGGAAAGCTGCTTTAATGGAAGCTTTTAAAATCCAGGAGCTTTGGATTTCTTTACTTTGTCAGGCAAAAGTGGATTCATTTAAGTAGTTTTATATAAAAAAAATGCATATATTTATGAAGGTTTCAAAAATTAGATTTTCACTTCTTTTCCTCCAGGAACCTAAAAACCAAATTTGGAAAATAATTTGCTTTGTGGTGTACATGCATTCACTCAACCAAGAAATACAGCAGTTTTAGAACGTCTCTGAGTTTCTGCATTTCATAAAAATTCCTTTGTCTTGTCCTTGTGGGAACTTGGGCTTGAATTCTTCTGCCCTGCCTCCTGGTTTGGAGGTGGCTGGTGTGTAGGTATGGCTTCAGTTTGACAAACTTCCCAGGAAGGTGAGGAGTGGCCAGGGCTGGCGGGGGTGGGGCGATAGTGGAGCTGCCTGAACTTTGCTTCTCACCATGGGGGAGCCCAGGGCAGCCTGGCTGGAGAGGGAGGGCTGGAGGAGGTGGTCTGCCAGGAGAGGCTTGCTGGAGGGAAGTCCGTGGGGTAGGAGGCAGAACCTGGAGGTGGGCGGAAGGGGTGTGCAGTGGTGGGCCTGAGGGCCCAGGTGGGGAATGAGAGAGGCAGCCGCGATCCTTTGGCTTCCAACTCCAGTGAGTCTGGGGAGGAGGAGTCAGCAATGTTCAAGCATCCCTACAAGCGGTGGCGTGGTCCCACCATCAGGCCGCTCCCAGCCTCCTGTGTGGGACCCATCTGCCCACCGCCCAGTCTAGGTGTTTGGAGAGCCCCCAAGTTTCCAGGGCATGCCCTGTGAATGCCCTCCTGTTTCCAGGCCTCAGAGGTGACCACATTGCTGCCTGGGGAGGGGCCCAGGGCATGGGGCGTCCCTGTGTTTTCTCCTGCTGCCAGGTGGGAATCCCCAGGACAGCAGAGATCCCCGGGTGTCCCCCAGCTGGGGCTCTCCCACCCGTCAGCACAGAGCCAGGCCTTTCCCAGGATCACAGAGCAGAAAGCGCATCCGTTTTCCAAGAAAGGACGCTGAGAGAGAGATGGCCAAATTGAGTTAGGAGTGCCAGGAATCCAGACCCGTGAGTTCCTGTAAGGCGCCCCACCCCCTCTGAATTACAGCTGCTTTCTGCGTTTCTGCAGAGAAAGCCGGCGCTCTCCCGCTCTCCCGTGGCATTTACAACAGCTTGATTTACAGGCAGGCATGTTCCCCGCACACTTCACATCCATTCTCTCTCCTTCTTTAAACTTTTAAGCCTCTGCCGTATGAATGAGGCCACTGATTTTCTAGGTTCCCTGTGCTTCGATATGAGGTCTTTTTCTCTCACCTCTGCCGGTTTCTCCAGAAACATGTTCTGAACACCTGCTCTGCACAAGACCCATGATGGGCTCCCCCGAGGGCCGGAGATGGACTCATCACAGTTCTAAGCTTCAGGGAGTTTGCATTCTGGTGGTGGGAGGGTGGGAAGAAGCCCCAAATGCAGAGAAGTTCCCTACTCCGTGACTCCACTGATGCTCCTGTAATGGATATGTACCCACGCTGACAGCCAAGCCTCTTGCGGACTCCAAGCTCCCCCTGGGGAGGAGGAAGTGTGACAGGGAGGGCAGGATCACAGGCATTCCCAGAGCCCTCAGCAAAGCCCCTGAGGTCTGGGGTGGGGGTTGGGGCAGTTTCTCTGAGCAAGTGATGTTTAAGACCTGTGGGCTGAAAGGGAGTCAACCAGGTGAAGGGGGCTGGGAGGGGCCATTGTTCCAGGGAGGAGGATTTGCCCTGTGAAGATGCAACCTCCAGACAGAGCATGGTATGTCTGAGAAGCTGCAGGAAGTACAGAGCATGGAACGTGGAATGAGGAGGAGTCTGGGCTGGAGCCATCTCAGGGCCCAGGTGGAGCAGAGGCCAGCCGGCAGTGGTGGCCAGTTTTGTTACGTGCCTGGGGAGGCACTGGAGGGCCCAGGAACTTGGAGGCTGATGAGATTTCTGTTGCTCAGAGGAAAGCCCAGGGTGGTAAGACTGTGCATAAGGGAACTGTTTTGAGACCCTGATCTTGCTGTCATTAATCCAGGTGACAACTGGGCCAGAGTGAGAGAAAAGTGACAGATTCAAGATGTTGTCAAGGAGAGGAATCATTATCGGGCCTGGAGGGTGAGGGCCAGAGAGGAGCCAGGGCAGCTCCAGGGCTTCCATATTAGCCACCTGGGCTGGAGGAGGGTGCATTCACTGCCTGTGGGACCAGGGGGTGGTGGTGGGGGGTCGGCATACAGAGGCCTGCACGTGGAGGCCCTCAGAGAAACTCACAGGCAGTGGGATCAGGGAGCATCAAGCTTCAGAATCCAGGAGGGCGTGGGAAATGCAGATTCGGGAGTCAGCCGCAGCTACAGCTGGGAGAGCAAATAGAAACCCCCAAGGGGTGCAGTGGGGTGAGAGGGAACTAGAGTCTCAGACACTGCATGTGCCCCCACCCACCCAACCCCTGCCAAAGGCACAAGGGGAGGACAGAGACAGGACTGCAAAGAAGAGCCAGCGAGCCCTCCTCCAGGGGAATGTCTGCAAGCCTTTTAGCTTCAGGAGAGAGGCAGGACCTCAGAGATCCGGGGGCCCTGGGAAGAAGACACAGACCCCTGACTGGCAGGAGTGGCAGGGAAGGAAGGAGGGTCTGCCTGGGACCTAGGCTTGGAGAGGAGCTATGTCAGACCCAGCACTGGGGCCCTGAATGCCTGAGCCCTGCTTGGCCATCTCTTAACTTTCCTACTGTAGCAAAGGCCTTCCCAGCTCCTGTCTGTGAAGAATTATGCACTATGCACTTATTCTTAACTGGAGGGCATGTTAGCAGAACTACCACGCCCCCACCCACCTCCCCATGAGAGAAAGCAGGTTTGGCGGGGCGGGGGTGGGGGTGGGGTTGGGGACCTTCCCCCAAGTCCTGAGCCAGCTGCTTCTGGAGGAGAAGATGAGTTGTTTTGTTTTTTAATCTAAAGGACCTTTACATTTATGCTTGACTGAAGCACAGGCCACATTGTCCTAGGAGCCAATGGGAAGCTGGGGCTTGGGTAATCTATGCCAGGCCCTCAGCTGCCCCACATCCATCATCCCAAGTGACAGAATTTACATCATTAATCATGGGTGGTAATAGAAAAGTCATTGGAATAGAATGTTGTCACAGGATAACTGTCTCCCAATCTCATATAAATGTCCCGGCTTCACTATACTGTTTGTGCCCAAGAAATACTCTGGGGGCTTCAAAGTGGTATTTATCTGGGATCAGGAAGCCACCAGCACCAGCCCATCCTGCTCACGGCCTCTCCCGAGGAAGCCCAGATCCCCTCCCCTCTCCAGGGGCCTCAGCCCCAGGACCACTGCAACCCTGGAGTTGGGTAAAGGGAGGGATGTGTTTTGGGCTTCCCAGGTGGCACTAGTGGTAAAGAACCCGCCTGCCAATGTCAGAGACATAAGAGATGCAGGTTCGATCCCTGGGTTGGAAAGATCCCCTGGAGAAGGAAATGGCAACTCACTCCAGTATTCTTGCCAAGTGAATCCCATGAACAGAGGAGCCTGGTGGGCTATAGTCCGTGGGCCCGCAAAGAGTTGGACATGACTGAACAACTTAGCACACATGCACAGGGATGTGTTTTAGGATGACTGATGCCCTGAGGGTTAGAAAATACTCTAGCCCAGTAATCCTGCTGTGGTACCCTGGTCATCATCCTGTGGCTGGAAGGATCTGCGCCTCCCTTGTCTATGGCCGCAGACCCGTTGATGCAGAGGAGAAAAGGGTGTGAACCTGGCTGGGCTGCAAGACACAGCATCTCTCGAAGGACCGCAGGCCACAGAGAAGCCAGGCCAGGGAGTCAGACGCTTCGAGGCTGCTTCACTGTTGGAGAAATCAAGCCCGCAGCGTTTTCTGGTTGGCATCTCTCTGTTTTGTGACCTGAAAACACTCTGTTTTTGGAAAGTGCAGGATCTGCTGACGCTCTTTTCTGGAGGATTGTGTGTTTCTCTCTGGGGTGAGCTGTCCTGCCTCAGACGGACCAGATGCTGCTGGAGGAGGCACGGGCATAGGAGACAGGCCTTTTATGCTGGGCTTTGAAGGGATTCTCTCTGCTTGAGCTTCTAGCCCTCCAGAGTTCCTGGAGCCTTTCAGGGCCCGGCAGGAAGAGTGGGCACCACTGGAAGCCTGCAGGTGGGGAGGGGGCATGCCAGGGGCCTGAGGCAGGGGACTGCCTAGGGTGGAAGGGCTTGCAGGCCTGTTAAGGACCGACTCTGTGTGAACAATGAGCTGTATTAAACCAGAGCCAGGTGTCTGAGCTGATAAGCTGGGACTGGGCTTTGTAGAGTCTACTTGGCAGGAGAAGAGGCAGCTCCCCTTTTCTGTAGGGAATTTCATAAATCAGGGCCTATCAGATGTGGAAGCGACCTGAGGCCAGGGTGTTCCCCGACTTTGAATGTCACAGGCTGGTCAAATTTTAAAAATTTAAATTTGACCAAGTGAGGCCATTAAAAAACCAGTAGTGAGCTACTGGATCATCCTATAAGTGGAAAAATATCCCAGTACTAACCTAAGTGAAACATAATTTTAAGATAAAGAGTATTTTTTCAAACGGAATAAATTTAGCTTTATTAAGAATTGTTTCATTGCACCTTTCTTTTTTTCTCATCTTAATTTTAAAAGGCTGGCAAAAATCTGTTCTTGGTCCCCAGTCCCCCCATTTCAGGTGAGCAGAAAGAGGAAAGGTGTCTGACCAGGGTCCCACAGCCCGCAAGGCTTGCGTACCGTTCCAACTGTTTCTGGCTTCATACAAGTCACCCCAGCCTTAGCAGAATCGTTTATCATGGCCACCTGTCCTGGTTGTGGGGGCTGGTGGACTGGGCCTGGGGCTCTCACCTGGGGTCCCGGAGCTACTGAGTCAGACAGTAGCTGGGCCAAGTCGTCCGGAGGGCCCTTCATGCCTTATCTGGAAACATGCGAGCCTCCAGGGCAGAGTAACGGCGGCTCCTTGGGCCTCCCTTGGTGTCTGCAGGCTGGCCAGCGTTTTCACGGGGGCCCCAGAGGTGGGGGTCCTGATGGAGAACCTGGATGAGGGGAGCTGTGGGGCCTCATGACGTCACACAGTGTCACTTTTATGTCTTCAAGGAGGGGGGAATTGCACCCTCTTCTTGTTGGGAGACACTCCAGTATTCTTGCCTGGAAAATCCCTCAGACAGAGGAGTCTGGCCAACTGCAGTCCATGGGGTTGCAGTGTCAGACACGACTGAGGATGCATGCATGCACACTTGTTGGGAGAAATGCTGAAGGGTTTGCCCTCATGCCCTAAAGCCACCATGTGGGTTCCCAGCTCCCCTGAGAGCCAGGTTTCAGTCTGGGGTGCTGGGATCTTAGACCTCCCTCCCCCATCCCCTTGCCTGTTCCAGGAATGAGTCTGGTGGAGGGTGGAACAGGTGGCTGTCAGGTGAGGGTGGCAAGTTCTGCTTGCTGGTCACTGCTTGCACTTCTCTGAAGTCATAAATTTCACGGATAAGGTAGATTCCATCAAATAAGTATCAATTAAGCTCTTTTATGATCACAAGCGAGATGATGAATTCAAAAGTCAATCTAGAGAAATAACTGATAAAGAACAGAGACTCCAGAAATACGGCCTTAACTCCCAGGATTCCAGGCACTCACTGTTTATAAGAAGGAGGCCTGCATTCCTGGTTGAGCACCTGCTGTGTGTAGGGCACTGGGTGAATACCGTGGGAGACCAGTGCTGTGGAGGGGTGAGGGGGGTGTGATCCTGAGCTCTGAATATCCGTGATCAGACTGGGGGTTGTCCCCCTGTCTCCTCGTCAGGACCAGAGTGTAGGAGGCAGGGACCGCAGACCCTTATTAAGTCCCTCTGCTTGGGTGGGGTAGTGGGCTGCTGGCTCTCAGCTCTTGGCGGGGAGGGAAGGGTTTTCCCATTCAGGAAGGTTTATAAGGGTTCTCGGGAGGCTGTGGAGGAATAACAAGCCACCCCCACAGCTATGCAGCCAGGCCCTGTGGAGATGCCCATAGCCCAGCCCACAGAATGGGGTTGGCTACCTGGTAAAGCCCCACTGTGTGAAGTGGAGGTGGGTGGGTGGGGTGGGAAGCTGAGAAGGGTCTCACATGGCTCTTTCCATGGGGATGAGTGGGCCATATGGGGTGTGTTTAGGGTCAGCTGGGGCAGGAAGTCCACGTCCATCATTGTTTGGTGGTTACTGGACACCGGGTGCCCTCCCCTGGGTCTGGCCCAGGGTCCTGGCTCCATGGGGATGCCAGGTCCCGTGAAAGCCTCCCAGGGCATCCCTGGCCTCCGCCCCATGGGCTGTTCAGAGCTGGTCCCACCGCATACCTACCCTTCCTCTGCACCCCCCTCTGCATTTCCCCCTGGGAAAACAGCACAGGAGGCTTTTTATTTCTGCCCTGCCTGCAGCCCCCAGAGACTGCTCTTCCAGAGAGGGGTCTGCTGCCAGTGCCAGATGAAGCATTGGGGCGGTGAGAGGGGTCTCAGGGAAGCTGACAGAGGTACCATCTCCAAGGATAGAGCACTGGACAAACAGACACACCTACCTTCCCCAGGGACTGCCCAGAAGTCCCGTTCCTTCTCTCTGAATAACTGAGCCCTGCTGGGTTGGTGCATAATTGTTTTGTACCATCACCTCTGCCAAAAAGAAGGGAAGAAGCAAAATCCCTACGTATGGAATTCATCAAAAACAAGGGCCCCCCTCCCAGGTCGTCAGGCAGGCTGGCCTGCAGCTTCCCAAGTGGAGGGGTGACCAGGGTGCATCCCACACAGAAAGGAAATGGTAGCTGAGAGGGATTAGACCCGGCTGTCACCTCCTTGCGCAGTCCATAGTGCTGACTTACCACGTGCCAGTTTCCAGGAATGGGTGTCAGTAGTGAACCCAGGGGGCAAAATCCCCATTCTTGAGCTTTTCTACTAGTTGGGGAGACAGACAGTGGGAACACAGAAGCTGCTGGGAAGGGGGCAGTTGGGGAAAGCCTGACCGAGCTATGTGGCCTTGAGGAGGGCTGCAGAAGCCCGGAGTTGAGCCTGGGACATGGGCTCCCTAGCAGCCGTCTGCTCCCACCCTGGCCATCAGGAGTGCGGGGCGGTAACCCGGGGCCTGGCCTCTCCCTCCCTCACCTCCTGGGTGTCGACATTGCTTTTCTGATCTGGGTGCCTGCAAGGAGGAAATATATATTTAGACTCTTCTGTACTTTCCGTGGTAACAGTCGCTTTATTCCTGGTGAAGAATGAGGAAAATGGGTCAGCTGTATTTACTAAGAAGCGTGTTCCAGCTCCTGTTCTGAGGCTATTTATAAACTTTTAAAAATGTGAGCTAAGTTTTTTGCATCTTCTTGGAAGCCGGAGTGCCTATGAATACCCTTTCTATTACTATACCGGGGAATGTGGCACTTTGGATTTGAAACGAGTCAACTAGGGCAGATAGAAATCTTGCAAATAGTGATTTTGATGAACTCTGGCAGCCTGACTTTGCCCCGTGGTCTGATTTCTCTGGGCGTTTTCTTTGTGAGACCTAGTCCAGCTTTCCTGGGTGCAGTGGGGTTACTGAACACGTCTGATCCTGGTCCCACTGGGCCCTCCGGACTGTGGGTCCCCTGGATGGTGGCTCCTGGAGCCTGGGGTCTTAGGGAATTTCAGCATCACTCATCCATCCCTTGAATAACAAGGAGATCAAACCAGTCAATCCTAAAGGAAATCAACCCTGAATATTCATTTGAAGGACTGATGGCTGAAGCTGAAGCTCCAATACTTTGGCTACCTGATGCAAAGAGCTGACTCATTGGAAAAGACCCTGATGCTGGGAAAGATTGAGGGCAGGAAGAGAAGGTGCGATAGGATGAGATGGCTGGATGGCATCATTGACTCAATGGATGTGAGTTTGAGCAAACTCTGGGAGATAGTGAAGGACAGGGAAGCTTGGCGTGCTGCAGACCATGGGTCACAAAGAGTGGTAAACAACTCAGTGACTGAACAACATCATCCATCCCTCGGTGGACCGGGGCCTCATGCCACTCCATGGCAGGCCCTGCTGGCTTGGCTCAGGGCACTCCTCCTCCCAAGTCCTCTGTCTCTCATGCCTCATCTCATGGGCTCCTCCACTCGTTCACTCCCACCTAGTGTGTGCAGAGACTGTGTAGTGCTCCTCATTCACCCGGAGTGGCCTGACCTTGCTTTCGCGAGAGGAGGGCTGAGCTCCTGGATTTTGGGTTCATGCCAAGGGTTTAGTTGAGTGGCTTGTAGCTGCCCTTGAGGGAATGTGCCTCTGCCTGGCCGTTTTGGGTTCCTGTTCAGTCTTTCCGAGTGCCCCTCCCCTGCTCCCTCCTGCTGCGTGGGGTTTGAGGAGGGATGTGTCCTCCTGACCTGGTGGTGGCTGAGGGAGGGGGTCTCTGAGCTTGGTGAGCGAGTCCTGGGGTGCTGTTTGCAGAGAGGCTGGATGGGTGGGCTACCCCCCAGGAGCCACTGCCCATCTTGACCTTGGAGGAAGCAGCCCTACAGGTGCCGCCCGTCTGCTTTGATCCACATTTCATGGCGGCCTCTCCATCCTGGCCTTCAGAGGTCTCAGCCTGTCCTCCTCCTTCCGGCCGAGGCATGGGCCCTGCAGGTCGCAGGGCACTAAGCAGGCCTTAGGGGTTCTATCCACCGGGGCAGTGGGTGTGTGGGGGGTAAGAGGTGGGTCATGGATTGTTCCTCCCCTCATCAGCTGAACAGTGAGGGGGCTGGCACTTACTTCCTCTCTGTGCCCACACCTCCTAGGTGTATCATACGTCAATAATAAAGGTAATGGTAATAATAACAGTGACAATAGTCATCACTCATAGGGTCACCTACTCTGCCAAGCCTGCCTCCTCTGTGTAGAAGCTGCATGCGTGCTCAGTCATGTTTGACTCTTTGTGACCCCATGGACTGTAGCCTGCCAGGCTCCTCTGTCGATGGGATTTCCCTGGGAAGAATACTGGAGTGGGTTGCCATTTCCTCCTCCTGGGGATCTTCCGGACCCAGGGATTGAACCCTCGTCTTCCGTCTCTTCCTGTACTGGCAGGCGGATTCTTTACCACTGGTGCCACCTGGGAAGCCCAGGAGCTGCTTCCTCTTCAAGGCAAAAGGGCTTGTTAGAGAAGGAAGCAGTTGATCCAAGTCAGCTGCTCTGAACAGCACCCGCCAGCCTGAGTGTGAGTGCCGAGCGGGTCTGTTGGTCATTACGGCTCTTATTGGCCCTCTACCTGCCCCGGAGCAGACATTCCTAAACTTGCCTGGGTCTTGGCACCCTGGGTGCCCCAGTGATTTTTTATCATGGCATTCTTAGGCCCAAAGGATATTTAACAGTTCTGTTCATGAAGCAGTTAGATCAAATGCCTTAAGTATTTGTGTCCCAATAACAGCCACTTGAAAATATCCTACTGATAATTAATTTTATTCTTAAATTACCAAATCATTTCCTAATGGGATACTTGCTCCCAT
The DNA here is from genome assembly GCA_007570785.1 of Antilocapra americana. Taxonomy (NCBI): domain Eukaryota; kingdom Metazoa; phylum Chordata; class Mammalia; order Artiodactyla; family Antilocapridae; genus Antilocapra; species Antilocapra americana. Next base: position 25,219,702 of record ML663557.1, read on the forward strand.
TGGACGTTGGACAACTTTTCAAATTCCAGAGTCAGATGGGGTGCCGCCACCTCCACCTCCTGATCCATCCAGAATTTTTCCAGGTCCTTCCTTCCTATTTCAGCAACCACTGAAAGCCCAGCTTCACAGTGACATGACAGCCTCAAAAGGCACGTAGGATCCCCTCACGGTGAAACTGTCACCTGCCCTAAGCCAGTGGTTCCAGTGGAGTCTGGCAGGTCCAATAGATGCATAGCATCGCGTGTTCCCCTCAATAACTTGAACTACCCCGTCATCTCCTGGGTTTACAGGGGCTCTCCAGGGTGCCTGGGTGCACAGTTTAGGAACCGCGTTCTTAGGACCTTGGCTTCTTGTCACCCAGGAAACAGGTCGTGGGCCCTCAGGCTCTCAGATTCTTGAGGCAGCAGAGGTGACAAGGATCTCATGCCCACCGGCACCCCCCTCTCGGCCCCTCCCCGTCTCTGGGGACAGGAAGGGCTGTTCCCTGCCCTCTTCCCTCTGCGTTTCATTCTCTGCCCCCCATTGGGGCGTCAGTCCAGGGGTAGGGGCATAGAGGGGCATCTGAACCCAAGATCCAGCTTCAGAAAGCCCTCCCTCCGGACAAGATGCTCTCCAGTCTGCGGCCACGCTGCTGACACTAACAAAAAGCGTGCCTGCCATTCTGAGCTGAGACTTTGTTGTTTCAGGGGGCACAGAGTCCTCTCCTCTGCCCGAAGTATGGACACCTCTTGCTTCAACTGGCAGGGAGCTCCCCGAACCATTCGGCTTCCAAGACAGGGAATCTGAAAAGATTTCTAAAATGCTGTGCTCATGTTGCAAGTATCAGAGGGGAAGCAGGTGCCTGTGTCTTAGGTGGATTGTAAACCAGGTGGGCTGGGCTGTGTCGTACTTAACAGGTGCTTTGTCCCGGCCTTTGCTTCTGTAGTTCCTGCTCTCTCAAGCCCCTCCTCTTCACCTTTACTCCTGCCTGCCTTTCCCACCTTGACCTCCATCCCCCCCCCCCCCCCCCCCGGGGGAAAATGCCCCCCGCTGCCTTGTTTCCAAACAGGCCCGTCCCTGTGGTCCCAAGCTGTAGCTACTGCACCTTGCCTCCTTCCCCTGCGTCAGCTCCAGGATCTCACTGGCTCCTTCTCGCTCAGGAACTTTACTTCTGCCAATATCCCCACCCCACCTCTCCGGGCTCTCTGTCTTCAGCCACTCCCATGCTGCTCCAGCTCATTATCCAGCAGGTCTCACTTTAAATGTTGTTTCCCAAAGAGCCTCCTGTCTGAAGAAATCCCCTCACCCCTCTGCCCACTCCCCATGACTCGGTCCAGGCAGAGGCGCTGTCTGTGCTGTGCTGTTTTCTCAGCACCAGCCCCGAGGTCAGCCCCCTGTAAGCACTTTCTTAGAGCAGGGGATTTTTTTAATGGAAGGAATTTCCAGGGTTGCCACCTTTTAATTTTGCCAAGTAAGACTTTGAAAAATTCCAGCCACCGTGTATCATCAGCATTTCGTAAAAGAAAAGTTGTAAGGACATAATCTCAGGATAAAGGACAGTTCTTTAGATGGAATCAATTTGGCTTTGTTTGGCTGTGCCAGCTCTTAGTTGTGGCAGGTGGGACCTAGTTCCCTGACCAGGGATCTATCCCAGGCCCCCTGCTTTGGGAGCATAGAGTTTTAGCCACTGGACCACCAGGGGAGTCCCCAGTTTGGCTTTGTTGAGCATGTGCTGCGTTATCTACTTCCTCTTCTCAAGAAGGATGGAAGGACATCCTCACGACATGTCAGTGTCTAGCAGTGAGCACTTGGGACATTCCCCACTTGCCCTCCCAACGCCGTCCTTGTTTCCTTCTCCTTCGTTTGTCCTCTTCACTTGGCTGTGAACTTCTGGTGGAGGGGCCACATTTCATGCATATTTATTTTTATTTTTATTGGAGTATAGTTGCTTTGGGGCTTCCCAGGTGCCGTTTGTGGTAAAGAACCCACCCGCCAATGCAGGAGACATAAGAGACACAAGTTTGATCCCTGGGTAGGGAAGATCCCCTGGAGGAGGGCATGGTAACCCACTCCAGTATTCTAGCCTGGAGAATCTCATGGACAGAGGAGCCGGGTGGGCTACAGTCCCTGGGGTCGCAAAGAGTTGGGCACGACTTAGCGACTTCACTAGTATGTATATGGCAGTCCCAATCTCCCACTCCATCTCCCTTGGGGACCACATTGTACACTGAAGTTGACCTTTCTGTGCATTGCATGCCCGTGTTGGCCTCTGGAAGCTCCCAGATCTGCCCAGATGACCTCTCCTGAAGCTGTGAGCCGGCCTCGCCTCCCTCGCCTCCCTCTGCTCCCTGGTGACTTGTCCTCATTCCCCCACTCTCCTGTCCCCTTGATGGATGGCCGGTGCCCAGGCAGGGTCCAGGCCTCTCTCCGCTCAGTGCCGGGGCAGGCAAGCATGTTCCTGTCTGTGCCGAGTGCTGCTCCAGTCCATAAAAGGTGACCCCTCGCTGGTGGTGGCCGCAGACACGTCTGTGGCAGGGACCAGCCCCTGCCACAGCTCAGGGTATGTGACATGGAGCTCTTTCCCTTTCGATAACTGAGTTTAGATTCTATTTCAATCTCTCCTTCCACCAGCTGTGGAAACATAATCTCATTTAATTCTGGGATTTCTCAGCCAATTTAAATCTTCCTCTAACTCACCGCTGGGTTTGTGGGTGTGTGAGGAGCAGGTGGAGGGGGTGGGGTCTGGCTGTCTGGCTCACCCTGGATGGGTCACTGCTCTGCCCCTTCATCCCCACACTAGGCCTTTCCAGGGCCAGGTTTTTCTCAGATGCTTGTACACCCCTCTTGGGGGCTGAGGGACCCTTGGGCTGTCCTCGCCCTCCCTCCACGTCCAGCAGCTGTCCCTGTTCTCTGGGGTTTATTGTATGTGCCGTCAGGGCCATGTGAGGAACAGGCCCCGCAGGGGAGCCTAGGCCCCGTGGCCTCACCCTTCACTAGGGCAGGAGCAGGTGGGATACGCCCCCCGTGGCCTTGATTCTCGTGTTTCGCACAGCAGCCCTTGCCTAGCGCCCAGATGCCCTCAGTCTGATTAGAATAGAAGCCTACAGGACTTCGCCGGCGGCCCAGTGGCTAAGAAGCTGCCTTGCAATGCAGTGGATGTGAGTTCGATCCTTGGTGGGGGAACTAGGATTACACAGGCAGCAGAGCTCAACCAAGCCGGTGTGCTGCAAGTACTGAGACTGGGAGCTCGGGAGCCAGTGTGCCGCAACTGGAGAGTCTGTGCACAGCAGTGAAAGACCCTGCAAGACGGAATGAGGGTGCTGCAGGCACCAGCTGGGTCCTGACGCGGCCAGATACATAAATTAAAACAAAGCCACAAGGAAGGGGGCCAAGAGAGACCCCTATTGACACCTCCTACGTGTGAACGTGCTGCAGGTAAAGGTTCCGATCTGTGCCTCTGGCGGGGAGCTGTCTAGGATGTCTGAGGAGGGAGGGAGGGTGGAGGCTGAGCACCCTCAGGGAGCTTGTTCAGAATTGCCGGGGAAGTGGGCTGGTACCTCCCGGAGCTGTCTAACATTCTCGGTTATTTGTTCATTTGTGTATTTGTGTTTGCTTAAAACTTTCAGTTTAAAAGCAATACATGTTTAATGAGGAAAAGCAAGAAAAAACAGAAAAACAAATAGAATCAGAGTCATTTGTCTGAGCACCTGGATTTATCTCTGCATCATGGTGGGTGTCTCTAAGAAGGTTTAGTCATGAAAGCGGTGACAATTACAGCACCAAATGTGGCTCTCGTGTTGAGAGCTTACGATGCATCCTTCTTAGAATCCCACAGATACTAATTTATTGAATCCTAACAACCCTGTGGGGTGGACACACTGCTGTCCTCCTTTCACAGAGGAGGGCGCCGAGGCAGAGTGCTGGTGTGATTTGCTGAAAGTCAGTCCACCGTGCAGCTGGGCTGTGTACTCACCCTGCACACCTGCACACACGGTGCGACTTTATGGTGAAGATACACAGCGATGCAGCCACCAGTCAGGATTCTTGTCCTGATCTCGTTCAGGAGAGGAACCATATCCTGTTTTCCTCTGTGTCCTCAGGGAACACCGATTTACTGAATGAATGAATGAATGAATTCTGAGGCAAGCTTTCCCTCCTCTAGGCACGGGTCAATTACTGTTCTTTCTTTTGATTCCTTTTCTTTCCTTTCCCTGCTCACAGTACCTGCACATCCTGGAGCCCCTCCCACAGCTCCAGCGGCCCCTTCCCCTTGAAGTTAGTCTTTATATAAATACAACATAATTAACATATGATACACAACACGTATTTAAAACATACACCTTAGACTTCCCTGGCAGTCCAGTGGTTAAGACTCTGTGCCCCCACCGCAAGGGGTGCAGGTTCACTCTCTAAGAGATCTAGAGAACTAAGATCCTGCATCCCATGTGGCACAGCCAAAACTTTTTAAAAAAAACTAAACAAAAAATCCCCATACACCTTGGTGAGTTTTGACATCACTGGCTCAACAGAAGGAAACGTCCAGCCCCTAGAAGTGTCCCGGATGCCTATGTAATCCCTCCCTCCAGGCTCTCCCCACCTCCCTCCCAGCACCGTTGTTGTGCTTCCCTCTGCCACAGTTAGTTTGGATTTCCTGGAGTTTTACAATAATGGGATCATACAGTCTGCATCTTTGCTCAGGCTGCCTTTCACTCCACACAGTTATTTGGTGGCTCATCCATCTTGTGTGTATCAGTTCATTTCTTTCTATCAATGAGCAGTGTTCCACATGTGTGGATGGGAGTTGACTGGTCCATTCACCCGTTGATGGACCTCTGGGTTGTTTCCAGTTTTTGACTATTACAAATAAAGCTGCTGTGGACATTTGCACACAAGTCTCTGCATGGTCATATGCCTTCTCCTCTCTTGGGTAAAAATACCTAGGAGTGGAAAGGCCAGATCATATGGAAACTGCCAGACCGCTTTCCAGAGTGGCCCCACTGTTTTACATTCCAGCAGCAGGGCGTGAGAGTCCCTGTTCCCCCACATCCTTGCCACCCCTTTGTATGGTCATTGGCTTGTTTTTATGTTTCAAAACTGCATGTTATTGACATACAGTTGATTTACAATGTTGTGTTAGTTTCTGCTGTACAGCAAAGTGATTAGTTATACATAGTGTTAGTCGCTCAGTTGTCTCTGACTCTTTGTGACTCCATGGACCGTAGCCTACCAGGCTCCTTTGTGCATGGAATTCTCCAGGCAAGAATATTGGGGTGGGTAGCCATTTTCTCCTCGAGGGAATCTTCCTAACCCAGGGAAGAAACCCAGGTCTCCTGCATCGCAGGCAGATTCTTTACTATCTGAGCCACCAGGGAAGCCCTAGTTATACATATGTATGTTCTTTTTCATATTCTTTTCCATTATTGTTTATCACAGGATATTGAATATAGTTCTCTGTACTACACAGTAGGACTTTGTTGTTCATCCATCCTATATATAATAGTTTGCATCTGCTAGTCCCAAACTCCCACCCCACCACTCTCTCTTCCTCCTTCCCACTTTGCAACTCTAAGTCTGTTCTCTGCGTCTGTGAGTCTGTTTCTGCTTTAGATTCACTTTAATTGTAGCCATTGAAACAGGTCATAGGTGGTGTCTGGTTGTGGTTTTAATTGCATTTCTCTAATAACTGATGATATTCAAGCACTTAATTGCCACCTCTGTATCTTCTTGGTGCAATATCTGTTCAAATCTTTCATCCATTTCAAAAAACATTGGGTTATCTGTGGTTCTTATTATTGAGTTTCAAGAGTTCTTTGTGTATAGTCTAGATACAGCCAGTTGGCAGATGCAGGCTTTACAAATAATTTCTTCCAGTTCGTGACTTCTCTTCATTCTCTTAACAGTATCTTTCAAAGAATATAAATTTTGATTAAGTCCAATTTATGGATAATTTTGTTTTCATAGCTCATGCTTTTTGTGCCGTATCAAGGCATTCTTTGCCTAGCCCAGAGTCACAAGTATTTTCTCCTGTGTTTTCTTCCCCAACTTTTATTGATGTAAACTTGTCTATAAGCTATGTTGATGTGCCTTAAGTCTATAAGGCACATGCCAAGTCTGTAAGTCATTTTTGTATATGGTGTGAGATATGGGGTGGGTTCATTTCTCTTTTTCTTTTTTTGCGTGTGGATGTTCAGTTATTCCAGCACTATTTGTTGGAAAACCTCCCATTCTCCACTGAGTTGCCCTTCACTGCTTTATGGAAAAGCATTCATCTACAGGTATGAGGGCTTCCCAGGTGGCTCAGTGATAAAGAATCCACCTGCCACTGCAGGAGATGTGGTTCAATCCCTGGGTCAAGAAGATCCCTGGACGAAGGCATGGTAACCCACTTCAGTGTTCTTGCCTGGAGAATCCCTTGGACAGAGGATCCTGGCCATCTACAGTCCATAGGGTTGCAAGGAATTGGACACGACTGAAGTGACTTAGCATATACTCACAGGCATGAGAATCTGTTTCTGGACCCTGTTCTGTCTCAGCGATCGGTTGTCTGTTTTTGCTCCAGTCCCAGTGCCCTGATGGCTGTGGCTTTATAACGGATCTTGAGATCCTTAGACTCAGAGTGTGTTAGCTCTCCAACTTCATTCTCCTCTTTCAGAGCATTTTGGCAGCCCTGGTCCTTTGCACTTCCATATGGATTTTAGAATTGGCTCCCATTTCTAAAACAAAGCCTGCTGAGATTGTGATTGGGATCCTGGCCCACACTGTATTCTCTGTGGGTTCTCTCCTCTGGAATTGTCACCTGGTCCCCCCTACATGGGGCAGCTCAGGGGTCAAATGAGGAACTGGGTGGGAAGGCACTGCAGTCAGTTGAAGGAGAGTGTGTTAATATTTATAATGTGCCTTTGAAGATACTTTGCATTGAGCTTATGTGTCAAGATGTGATTTTTTTTTTTTTTTGCTGAGCTGGGGTCCCTGCTGAGGAGTGCAGACCTGATAGATTCCACCATGTTTGTGGAAGCTTCCATTGCTCACAGTCCTAGGTCAGGCCTTGAAAGGAGGTACACATGGAGTTTTAATCCACCCGGCTTGCCTGCCTGAGGCTCCACAAGTGTCAATGCCCGCTGACCTAGGTGGAGCCACAGGTGACCCTGCGCAAGGGCACCAGACAAGGGTTTCCTTCTAGAACATTCCTTTGAGGGGGAAGGTGGGGACTTGGTCATTGCAGTCCTGCTTGGCTGGCCACGTGTCTCTGTGTTCCCGGCCTTAAGGTGTGCGTGGAGCTCCTTACCTCCTTCCAGGGCCTGTGTCAGGTGCCCTGTTCCCTCCACTTTCCTGGATCAGCTTTTCAGGGAAGATGTTCTGCAGGGGCCGTGCGATCAGCAAGGAAAGAAAGGCTCCAGGAAAGCTCTGAGGGGCCATTTCAGTGGGCTTTTCCAAGGACGGCGCATTAGAGGCTGCCTCTGCGGAGAAGGAGCTGTTAAACTGTCAAAATAGAAAGTATACCACACTCCTTCGGCCAATCAAGAGCACTTAACTCAGACGGCAGGCAGCGAAGGCAACAGATTACCCCACAATGCGTTTTTTTTGGCGGAGGAGAAAGGCTGTTGGGGAATTTAACTAATGGAGGGAAAGTTTTAAAATACTGGAATCTACCTAGTCAATAATACATGAAATTTGGGATTCATAAAAGGAAATAGTGGTGAAAATCTCCCCAACTAAGTTTTTATTCTAGAATGGGATGACAGATCTCCTGGAGCACTGGGTGTCCCGTAGGTGTGGTATTCTGAAATACAACCCGGGGCATATATATTGTCAAATAATAAAGTATTATGAAACCAATCAGCTGTGAGCTCCCCACTTGGCAGTTTGGAAGTAAAACCCTTTCTCCTTTACAAGGCCAAGTGACTCTTAATTCCTCCCAGGAGATTTCACGTTAAAATGTGTTCACTGCCAGCTGACAAAAGAGGCGAGTCCAGATTTATTACCCTGGCACCTGCAGCAAAAAAAAAAAAAGAAAAAAAAATGACGGATGATGAAAATATATTTAATTATCATTCCACGCCACATCTCTGCCTGCTTCAGTCACAGGGCTGCAGCTGTTGGTACCCACTTTATTTTAAAGTCAATGTGCTTATCTGGAGCGAAGGCTGCTTGCTCTGAGTAAATTGACTTGTGGGAGGAAGGGGTGGCCATCTCCTCCAGACCCAGCTGAACAAATGCAGATTTGTATTCCATGTGCCTGTTTTAATTGTCTCATCTGCACCCCCCATCCCACCTCATATCAGCTCTGGGGTTTGGCTTTTGGAAAGAAGACATTTGGAGGAAGTAAACTTTTCCATGGCCTTTCTCAGCTGAAATGTATGGTTTTCATTCCTAGACTGTGGAGCTGATGGTGGATGCTCACATTTTTGGGAAAACATCTCAGATGCAGGGTGGGGGGAGTCCTAAAGAGGCCCTGGCTAGACCCGACCCTCTTCTTCACCAGATGGGGACAGAGTCCAGAAAGCAGGCATCAGGATTCGGAGGGTGGAGGTCTGGGACTAGAGGCCTGGCCTCTGGCTCCTGGGCAGCCTCCCTGTTCTTGTGACTTGTGTCTGCGAGTGGTCCAGCTGCCAGGGGAATGAGCCTGGGCTCAGAGAACAGTTCACAGAACTGCCTTCCTGTTTGTCTTCTGTTGGAGCCTTTTGGATGATGGAACCCTGGGCAGGGCAGCAACACTCTGGCTTGGGTGGGACGTGTCAGATTTCACGGAGCACAGGCCAGGAACACTCTGGCGTGGCTGTCGGGAGCCTGTGCCATTAGACAATGCTGAAGATGAGGCAGTTTTCAACAAAAATAGCCCAGATGATAAGCAGTGCATAATGTGGCAATATTCCGGCTGTATCTCTCCTTATCAGGAGAAGCCACTCGATGTTTTGTATGTGGTGGGATTTAGTACAAAGCGATAGAGTTTCCACTGAAAGTAAAATACAATAACCGGATTAGCCTTCGTGATTCAGGGGCCTTCGTGATTCAGGGGGAGATGACGCCGAGTGTTTCTGATGGTGCCCGGTGTTGCCAGTGGCCGGAGGCGGATGCCTGTGGGTGGGGCAGGAGGGGATGAGGTTTCTGTGAACATGCGCTGTCACAGGGAGGGGCTTACTTCCTCTGACCTTCTCTTTGATGAACAAGGATGCAAGGTTGCATCTGCTGAGCCTGCAGGACCTGAGGTTTGGGGGAGGACAGAGAGCTCTGGCTTAGGGATTTGGGCTGTGGGCAGAGTTCTTAGCCTCCAAGCTCTCAATGTATGAATCAGATCTTGCTTGTAAATCAGTCCATCCTCTTTGCCACCATCTTTTCCACTACCGTCATCACCATCATTATCACCATCACCACTCTTATGTACCAGGACCTTGGCTGAGTCTTTTAAATTTGTCATTTCCTGTAATCTCATGATAATTTTACAGATGAGAAAACTGAAGTTTAGGTAAGTGACAGAGGCAGGACTTAAGCCAGGCCCTAGAACCCACTTTCTCAATTATACTTTCTCATTTAGGAAATATATGTGTGTGTGTGTGTGTATGAAATTTAAATATGTGTGTACCCATACACGCACATACACATACACACACATATATTATATATGTATTTCATTTTGTAGGTTAAAAGAAAGAGAAGCCAACTCTGCTCTTTTCAAGAAAAAACTTTGAAGACATCACAGTTTTGAGCTTAAAGACTGATGCTTGGGGGTTTCTGTTCCCATGTGGCTGACACCTCCTCCGTCTGGGGATTAGAAGCCCTAGGAGAAGGCTGGCTGGGGGTGCTGTGGAGTCCTGGCTCCAGGACTCCCCAGGAGAATCACAGCCAGTAGGGGTGAGCCTCAGCTGGAGGGCAGCCTCGGCTCAGTCCTGGCAGTTCTGGGGCCATTGCCCCTGGAGTAGCATGGGGCGGGGCCCTGGGAGCTGGCCTGGCAGGCCTGGGCACAGACACTCCACCTTGCCGTCCTCCCAGGTTTCCTAAGTGACCTCCACCATTCCTCACAAGCTGCATGGCCCCGTCCCTGCTGTGGGTTAGTCTTGGTGGTACCGCTTGTCTTCCTGTGAGAAGTTTGAGCAGGTGGGGTCATGCTGAGTGGCCTGCACTCTGATCTCCCCCCACCTACCTAGTCCTGGCTGCTTGGCCTCTGGGAGGCCCAACCTTTGTATTTCTCGTGACTCTTTGGTGCCCAGTGGCTGGCCTGTTGGGGGCTCTTGACTGCAGTATAGACTGAGTGGGATTGTGACTCCATGTTCCTGACTGAGCTGCCTGGATTCATGACAGGTGGCAGCCCCAGAGCAGAGGGGACATCCTGCACTCTCGTCTGCTGCCCGCTGCCCCACACTCATAGCAGGGCCTCGGGTTTGCACCAGCTGCCCATGACCACAGTGCCTGACTGCACTGTGTCTCAGGGGCCAGCTCTTGGCAGGTACAAGTCACCTGTCTGCTGGAGGCCAGGAAACTTGGGGTGGGGGGGTCCTGCTGACTCACAGGGTTGCCCCCACATTTACAATGGGATCACCAGACCCTGGGGCCAGCGGGACTTGGGGCCGTGGCCGGAGGAGCAGGCGTCTCCCTTATGGATTGTATCAGAGGCTGAAGAGATGGGCCACGTCAGGACTAACTCATCAGGATAAGCTGATAGACAAGAAATTAATACTGATTTTATTTCCAAGTGGGGCTGATGACTCCTTTCCATATTAATTTTTATTAAGCATTTTATGTGTTATTCCATAATCCCCCGGTATGCAGAGACAGTTTAGAACACATTATGAGTTGTGAGTTTTGTAATTATCATATGGCCTCGGTCCAGGAGGTTGAAAAGAAAATAAACATCAATGTTTTCCAATAGAAGGAAATCACCATGGTGATGTGTGGAGAGGCTGTGGAGCCACCGGCTCTGCCCAAGGTCTGGACTCCGGAGCCAGTGCTGCCCCGGCTGCAGGACAGTGGCATTGCCTGGCCCCTCTTCTCGGGCTGCAGGGCCTCTGCTGCCCACACCCTTTTGATGAAGTGTTCACTTCATCGCTGGACACATCACACAGGTCCTTCTTGCTGCTCAGGTGTCCCCTGAGGGAAGCCTTCCTTCCTGCCCAAACCAAGTAACCTTTATCCCAGGGCGAGGTCTGTTTTCCTCATGGTGCTACTTTACTCCTGGAGGGTTTTTGCTCAGCGTTTGTCTCCTCGCTGTCATTCGAGCGCCATAAGATCAGACCTCTAGGAGATCTGTCCATCCCAGCATCTCTAGCAACTAGCGCAGTGCACAGTGCCTGGCAGGCAAGCAGCAGATATTTACTGGATGAATGAATGAGTGAGTGAATGTCTGCTCCCTAGGACTGTGCACTCCTGGAGGGCAGGGTCAAGCAGGGCCTCCACCCGCATCTGCGTGGAGCCAACCAGTAGGCCACGACAGAGTCCCTGTTGGGCAACCAGTGCTGGGCTAGAGGCTCTGGATTGTCCAGGGTAGGGAAGAGATTTCTGAGCTTTCTGGGGAGCCAAGAGTCCAAAACAAGTAGCAGTCCAGGGGCTCCCAGGGGGTAGAATCAGGGATGTGATGGTGTGATGAGAGTCACTGTAGGGAGGACATGGAAGACCAGTGTCCACTCTGCAGGTGTCATCATTGCCTTTGTTTCCTTCTTAGTTACCATCATCACTTGCTTCTTCTTGTGCCAGGGTCAGGCTGGCATGAGCCCCACTGGTTGTGGCATCTTCAGTGTCTCCTGAAAAGTGGATGTGGTTAGTCCTCCTGCAGAGGAGTGTACCTGGCAGTAAGTGCGGGGCAGGGAGGGGCTTGGGACCCTCTCCTTCCTCCCTCCTCTGTTGCCTCTCTGGGCATACCCTAGGGGCATCTCACAACTGTAGGGGGCTCCCAGCAGCAACAAATCAGTCAACTTCAGTGTTGTCCATGGGCACTGGGCACCGACGGGCTCAGAGCTGCAGGACGCCATCAGGAGACCCTGCCACTTGGGATCTCCGGGTCCCCAGCTGTCTAGCAGCACCTCCTTGATCCTAGTCCCTCTGGGACCAAATGCCAGTGTGTCCACCCAACGTGAAGGAGGCTGTGATGTGGCGAGTACAGGGCCTTGATGCCATCCTGTGTCTCTGGACCTGGAAGCACTGATTTGTCTTTTTGTTGGAGGTGACCCCTCCAGAGTTACTGAGCAGTTAGCACTTAGGCTCAGAGATAGCTGGAGCACACCGCAGAGTGGCCCCGGTGCAGGGTGATGAAACCGGGGCAGTGATCCTCCAGCTCCTGCCCACATGGGCCCATGGGTACTTCTGGGCATCCCTGCAGACCAACTGAGCCCGTCCTGAGAGTGGTGATCAGATGCTTGGAGTGGTCTGTGGGTGACCTCCGGACAGGTAGAGGCAGGACAGGAGGACCAGGCCGCTGTGTAGCTTTGTCTGGCCAGGCACTGCCTGGGGGAGTGGGCAGAAGTCAGGTGTGGCCTCCCAGGGCTCTTTCCCAGGACCCCAGAAGGAGAGGTGGGAGGCTTGAATCATGAGAAATTCAGCCACCAAAGAGTCTGAAAAGCAGGGGAGTGAGCTGGCCTTACTGGAGCCACAGGACTGGGGTGCGTTGGGGGGCTGTGCTGCCGTCACTGGGAGAAGCCTTGTTCCCAGGCTTAGCATGGGGCTGTGTGCCCCAGCAACTCCACAGGGTACACACAGGCCTGTCTCCATGGCCTCGTTCTCTTCTCACCATTAAAAAAAAAAAAAATCTCATTTTACAAATGGTTTCCTGCACCATTACAAGTGCCGTTCGCAGCGCTTACACCCTATTTCATAATTGGCCCATACAGTATACCCTGTTCAGAATTTTTAATCAACGATGGCAAGTTTCCCCAGCAATTTAAATAAAAAAGTATATAAATGAATTTAGTATTTTAATATTACAATGACATTAGCTTTATATATGTACTTAGCAATTTCATGCAGTATTATAATTCCATAAAATATTCCTCTTCATTTGGCTGGTGGATAAACCCCAGAATTAAAACTGTGGGCTCTTTGTGCAACAAGCAGAGAAAGGAGAGAACTCAGGAGGAGGAGGGTAACCTACAGGCTAGGCAGTCCCCAGGGGCCTGAGGACCGCCCGATGATTCCACTGCGCATGTGCTAGGAGGCGGGAATTCAGGCAGTGGTCTTGGGCAACCTGGATGCTGTGATGCTGCCGCCAGTGCATACCTGGACAGCCTGCGCAGTGTTGGGGGTGGGGCACGAAATGGTACCTTGGAGCAGAAGGAGAACATCAGTGCAGGGAGGCCCAGCCCTTCCAGCTTCCAGCAATTTCTAAGGGCCTCATCAGATTGTGCTGGGAGTTGTGCAGACCACTCTTAGGGTGTTATCCCTCCTCAAGGTCGCAGTGACCTGCCCGTGGCTCATGCAGGTGATGGTCCTCACATCACTTGTTAAATGCCAGCAGCATTTAACATGGCTGATCCCTCCTCCTCTCTGGGGTGGTTCACCTGGCTTCCTGGGACACCACCATGGTTCCTGGTTTCCTCCCACCTCCGTGGGTGGCCACTGCCCCCCTGTCTCCACTTGAGGCCTCAGGGCTTGGCTGTGGTCCCCTTCACTCCCTCTAACTCCCTCCGGGCTGCTATACTCTGGAATGTTCCTGCTTCCAGGAGCATGCCAGAAACAGGTGATGGACGCCACTGGCCACCAACCTCCCAACTCATTTCCCACCCCTGCCTTCGCCTCCCTTCAGCCCCTTCCTGACTAGGCAGCCAGAGTGATTCTTTTCTTTTTTCTGAATTACTTACACTTGTGGTAATTATAATACGCATACCATGCAACTGACCATTCTAACCATTTTAAGTGTGTGGTTCAGTGGTGTTAAGTGCCTCCCACTGTAGTGCAGCCACTGCCAACATCCATCTCCAGAACTCTTTCCATCTTGCAAAACGTAAACTCTGTCCCATTAAACACTGACCCTCTGTTTCTCCCTCCCCCAGCTCCTGGCCCTGACCATCTACTTTCTTTGTCTCTGGTTCTGACCTCTCTAAGCACCTCATGTGAGTGTAGTCATACAGTACTTGTCACCCTGTGACTGGCTAATTTCACGGATCGTGATGTCTTCACGGTTCATCCACATTGTAGCTTGTGTCAAAACTTCCTTCTTTTTAAGGATGAATAACATTCCATCGTGTGGTTGGACCACATTCGGTTGGTCCATTCATCCGTCCATGGACACTTGGGTTATGTCTGCCCGTTGGCTTTTATGAACAATGGGCTATGAATGTGAGTGCCCAGATACAGAGTGTTTAAAGCACAAGTGGGGGACTTCCCTGGAAGCCCAGTGGTTTACGACTGTGCTTCCACTTCAGGGGACTCGGACTTGGTCCCTGGTTGGAAAACTAAGATCCCACATGCCACAAGACATGGCCAAAAATTAAATAAACGAATGCATGCATACATGCATGCTCAGTCATGTCTGACGCTTTGCAACCCCATGGACTGTAGCCCACTAGGTTTCTCTGTCCATGGCATTCTCCAGGCAAGAACACCGGAGTGGGTTGCCATACCCTCCTCAGGGGATCTTTCCGGCCCAGGGATTGAACCCACATCTTCTGAGTATCTTGTATTGCAGGCAAATTCTTTACCCACTGAGTTACCATACAAGTCATACTACCATATGATTTAGCAATCCCACTCCTGCATATATATTTGAAAAAACCAAAAATTTGAGAAGATACATGCACCTCAATGTTCATATCTGCACTATTTACAACAGCCAAGATATGGGAGCAACCTAAGTGTTCATCAGCAGATGAATGGATAAGGAAGATGTGGTACATATATACAGTGAAATACTACTCAGCCATAGAAAAGAATGAAAATTTTCCATTTGCAGCGACGTGGATGGACTTGGAGGATATTATGCTAAGTGAAATAATTCAGACAGAGAAAGGCAAACATTATATGTTATCACTTGTATGTGGAATATAAAAACAACAAATTAGTGAAGACCAAAAAAAAACCCCAGATTCACAGATACAGAGAACAAACTAGTGGTTACCAGTGGAAGAGGGAAGGGAGGAGGGGCAAGATAGAGATAGGTAGGGGAATGGGAGGTACAAACTGTTTTGTATAAAATAAGCTACAAAGATATGTTGTAGACATGGAATATACCTAATATTTTATAATAACTATAAATGGAATATAGCAACAATAATATGCATGAAGTAGAACCTTTAAAAATGTTGAAATACTGTACATCAACTATACTTAAAAAAAAAAGATTAAAAAGGCATATCAGTCCATGTGGCCTTCCAAAATAGCACTGGTCACTTTGTAGCATATTATGTGATTTACTTTATATATTTTGTGGATTATCTGTCTCCTACTTTTAGAGGGCAAGAGTCTTTTCTGTTTTGTTCACTGATGTTTCCTGAGCACCTAGAACGGTGCTTGGTATATAATAGGTACTCTATAAATACTTGTTGAATGAATACATGGTTCTTTTTTTCTGTAACAGCTTTATTGTAATATAATTCATAAAACATATGATTCACCCATTAAAACACAGAATTCAGTGGGTTTAGTATCCCAGAGCTGTGCTGCCATTAGCACAACCTGTTCTGGACACGTTCATTACCCTCCAAAGAAATGTTTTAGTTGTTACTCCCTGATCTCTCTAGTGCTATGAAACCTCTAATCTATTTTCTGTCTTTATAGATTATTCTATTCTGGACATTTTATATAGGTGGAATTATACAATAAATGATCTTTTGTGTCTGGCTTCTTTCCCTTAGCACAATGCTTCCAAGGTTCATCCATGTCATAACATGTATCAGCACGTCAATCCTTTCTATATTTCTGGATAATATTCCAGTGGACAGATACCTCCTGTTTATCTATTCATTAACTGATGGACATTTGGGTTATTTCCACTTTTGGCTGTTATGAATAATCCTTCTATGACAATTCATGCACAATCCCTTTTGTGTAGACATACAGTTTCTTTTCTCTTGGATATATACCTAGGAGTGGAATTGCTGGGTCATGTGAAAATTTTACTTTTAACCTTTTGAGGAACTGCTGGATTGTTTTCCAAAGTGGGTGTGCTATTTTACATTCTTACCAGCTATATATGAGAATTCTAATTTCTCTACATCTTCACCAATATTGTATTCCTTTTTGATTATAGCCATCCAACTGGGTGTGAGGTGGTATCCATTATGGTTTTGATTTGTATTTCCCTGTTGACTAATGATTTTGAGAATCTTCCATTTGTATATTTGTATGTCTTCCATTTGCTTATCTCTTTTTAAGAAATGTCAATTCACATCCTTCACCCATTTAAAAATTATCTCTTTTTATTATTGTTGTTGTAAGAGTTTCTAAGTATACTCTAGACATGAGTTCCTTATGACTTGAAACATTTCATCCTATTCTGTGCATTGTCTTTTCACTTTCTTTATGCTGTTCCTTGAAGTGTAAAAGTTTTAGATCTTGATGAAGTCTAATTTATTTTCCTTTGATTGCTTGTGTTTTGATGTCACATATAAGAAACCATTGTCAAATATAAACACACAAAAATTTATTCCTATGTTTTCTTTTAAGAGCTTTATAGTTTTAACTCTTACATTCTTTGGCCCATTTTGAGTTATTTTTGTATATGGTATGAAGTAGGGGTCCAGCTTCATTCTTTGGTGGATTTTCAGTTGTCCCAGCACCATTTGTTAAAAGGGCAATTCTTTCCCACATTGAACAGTCTTGGTATCCTTGTTGAAAACCAGTTGACCATAAATGCAAGGGTTTATTTCTGAACTCTCTGTTCTATTCCACTCGTCTATGTCAGTACCACATAGTTTTGATTATTATAGCTTTGTAGTCAATTTTGAAACTGGGAAATGTGAGGCCTCCAACTTTGTTCTACTAAAGAGTGTTTGGCTCCTCTGGGTCATTTGGATTTCCATTTGAATTTTAGAATCAGCTTGTCAATTTCTGCAAAGAAGCCAGTTTCTGCAAAGAGACTATGTTGAATTTGTAGATCAGTTTGGGGGAATATTGTCATCTTAACACTGTTAAGCCTTCTGTTCCATGAGCATGGGATGTCTTTCCATTTATTTAGATCTTAAACTTCTTTTAGCAGTGTTTTATAGTTTCCAGAGTGTAGGTTTTGCACTACTTTTGTTAAATTTATTCCTAAATATTTTACCCTTTTGATGCTAATACCAATGGAATTGTTTTCTTAATTTTATTTTTGGACTTGTTCATTGTAGGTGTCTACAAGTTGATTTTAGTGTTTTGATCTTGCATCCTGCAGCCTCACTAAATTTGTTTATGAGTTCTAGTAGATTTGTTTGTGAGGATTCCTTAGGCTTTTCCATATATGAGATCATCTCATCTGCAAATAAAGATAGTCTTATTTCTTCCTTTCCAGTCTGGATACCTTTATTTTCTTGCCCAATTTCCTTGGCTAGAGCCTTAAGTACAACGTTGGATGGAAGGAATAAGTGAATTTTTAATTAACCCTTGGCCTCAGAATTATTCATGGGCTTCTCTTGTGGCTTAGCTGGTAAAGAATCCTCCTGCAATGCGGGAGACCTGGGTTTGATCCCTGGGTTGGGAAGATCATTTGGAGAAGGGAAAGGCTACCCACTCCAGTATTCTGGCCTGGAGAATTCCATGGACTGTGTATACCATGGGGTCACAAAGAGTTGGACACGACTGAGTGACTTTCACTTTCACTTTCAGAATTGTTTGGGACTCATTAATTTTTTTAAAGAGGACACATGATGATCTCTGAAACCCAAGTCAAGATGTCTCTTCTATGAGTCAGATTTACATTTATAAAGGAAATCTACATTTGAAAGGAAGTCTGGACCACAGTTCGATCCCAGAGTCTGTGTTGGGAAGATCCCCTAGATGAGGAAATGGCAACCCATTTCACTATTCTTGCCTGGAGAATTCCATGGACAAAAGAGCCTGGCGGACTACAGTCTGTGGGGTCACAAAGAGTTGGACACGACTGAGTGACTGAGCATACACACACCTTCTCTATACTAGGAATAGAAGGAGGGCAGTCTTGTGAAACTCTTATCCATAGGGCAGGTTGAGACATAAACCTGCACAGTGATACCCTTCCTTTATTCTGTTTTTATTTTTTAAATATTTATTTATTTGATGGTGCCAGGTCTTAGTTGTTGTGTGTAGGATGTTTAGCTGTGGCATGTGAAGAACTCTTAGTTGCTGCATGTGGAATGGAGTTCCCCAACCAGAAGTCTAACCCGGAGGGTTGAGACTTAGCCGCTGGGCCACCAGGGAAGTCTGCGTTGAGAGGGTGGAGTCTTAGCCACTGGGCCATCAAGGAAGTCCCAGTAAAGCAACTGTACCTTTTCTTTCCATTTGACAGGTAGCCACACTAAGGCTTAGAGAGGTTGAGCAGGTTGTCTGAAGATACACAGCTGGCAGGTAGTAGGCTGTGGGGCCAGCCCAGACCTGCTACCCTCAGTTTGCCTGTTGGAATGCCTTCTCCTCCCGCAGCACCATCTCTTTAAATGGTGGGGACTTGGACAAGACCAAGGCAAAGCTGGCTGATGACATCCAGAGAGTTTAATGACAAAGTCTGGAAGTCTCACTAGCAGTACTAAGCCCCTCTCTGTAGGGTTGGATGACTCCCCCACCCCCCGCCATAGAGACATATGTAGGCAAGAGAGCAGGAGGAAGACTAAAACACTGCAAGGGCTTCTCTTCCCTATCTCCTTTCCTTCTCCAGCAACCCTGTCACATAAGAGGGCTGAGTCTCATTGTCTCCATTTTACTGTTAGAGAGCTGATGCACAGAAAGGGAGAATGGCTGGCCTGGATGCTGGGAAGTGTTGGCCTGGTAGGGAGGGATGGGAGATTGATGTGGACTGAATATCTTCCAGGTGCCAGACACTCCGCTGGACACTTTACATACCGTTTGTACTTAATCTTCAGGCAACATCACCATCCCCTTGATACTGCTCAGAAAATTGATGGGCAAAGGGGCCAAGTGAGCGACTCCATAAATGCCCAAGGCCTGAGATGATTAAGGCAATTCATTAAAGGGGAAACAAACATGGAAAAAGAACAACCCCCAGAAGGCCAGCCTTGCCAGGGTCTGTCCCTCCCAGAGATGTGTCCCCTCCCTGTGTCAACCCCCCTCCCACCACTGCAGATCAGCTGCTGTCAAGGGAGGCTGGATAATCTTTCAGAGAAAAGCAGAGACCTGCTCACACGAACTCTTGCCTTTTCCAAGAGAATTCTGACTAATCCAGTCCCTGTGACTAATCCACTCCCCAACTTTATCTTTAGAACTGATGATTAATTGGACTAAGTTGGTCCCATTTTGGCCCCCACACCTGGCTGTTCCCTGGGGTAAGCGGGGTTAGGGGAGGAGGGCAGGGAGCCTACCTGCTCCCTGGTAGGCATGTGGGTCTTTGAACTGCTGGGATCTCAAAGTTTCTAGCAGATGGGCCTGGGGCCAGATCCAGATTCTGTGTAGGAATTGCAACCTCTTCTGCTGACAGCAAGGTGACTCCCTTAGGATGCTCAGGTCAGCACCAGTTGCCATGGTGACAGATATAGGCAGGGTGGGCCCCTTTTTACAGACCTTGCTGGTGAAGATGTGGGTGAGAATTCTGGGAAGATGACTCTGGCCTCTGTGACTTTCCTTTCCACACTGTATTCCAAGAGACAGGATTCTGCTCCAAAATTATGGAGCTCCCTGCAGGGTCAGGGAGGGATGGGCTGGGAGTTTGGGGTTAATATTTAGTTGCTCAGTCCTGTCCGACTGTTTGCAACCCCATGGACTGTAGCCTGCCAGGCTCCCCCATCCATGGGATTTCCCAGGCAAGAATACTGGAGTGGGTTGCCATTTCTTTCTCCAGGGGATCTTCCCAATCCCAAGGATTGAACCCACATCTCCTGCTTGGCAGGTGGGTTCTTTGCCACTAAGCCACCTGGGAAGCCCAGCTGGGGTTAATAGATACAAACTATTACATGTAGAATGGATGGACAACAGGGACCTACTGTATAGCACAGGAAACTATATTCAATATCCTGGGATAAAACATAGTAGAAAAGAATATAAGAGAGAATACATATGTGTGTATAACTGAATCAATTTACTGTAGAGCAGAAATTACAAATACATTGAAATTAACTATTTTGTTGCTCAGTCATTAAGTTGTGTCTGACTCTTTGCAACCCCATTGCCTGTAGCACACCAGGCTTCCCTATCCTTTACCGTCTCCCAGACTTTGCTCAAATTCATGTCCATTGAGTTGGTGATGCCATCCAACCATCTTATCCACTGTCAACCCTTTCTCCTTCTGCCCTCAATCTTTCTCAGAATCAGGGTCTTTTCTAATGAGCTGGCTCTTCGCATCATGTCCAAAGTATTGGAGCTTCAGCATAAATAAATTTAAAAAATTACCACTATCCCCCCACCCCCACCAAAACTCCCTCTAGGCAGGGACAGAGTTGACAAAGTTGAGAAATGCTTGGAGGGCTGCTGACCAGGAATCCACCCCTTCAGCCCACCCTTCCAACCCTCACAATCTGGAGACCCAGGTTGGAGTATGTAGAACCTGGATGTTAGACTCAGAGCCCTGGGCAACTCACTCTGTGTATGACTTTCAGCAATGATTTTATATTTTTGATCCTCAGTTTTCTCATCTTAGAGCTCACTTTGTCCAAGTTCATTTTTCAAAAGAAGGCACTGAAATTGGGGAATATCGCTGAAGCCACGTGACACATTAGTGATAGGAGGACAGAGTAGTGAGTTGATGGCTGGCCCATGATAGGCTGGGCTCTTCTGGGTCCACCCTCTCCTCTACTCCTCACTACTAGCCTCAGAAGAGCTGGCGTTACTGCATTTGACAAGAAAGGAGAGACTCGGGTGGGTGGGTTCCTCTGCCAAGGCCACATAGCAAAACCCAGAGTTCATGTGTGCCTGACTCCAGGCCCAGTGGGTCCCATGATGGATGCGTGAGTCCTTGGCCCATTCTCTATGCTGGTGGCTCTATGCTCTACCACCACCACTGCCTCCTGGGTGCTGAGCAGGGCTTCCTCTGCCTGGGGCGGGGCCCAGGGTGGGCTGAGGGAGCCTGGAGAGGAGCCGATGAGGAAGGGGGTGGCCATCTTCTGCTCCCACACCACCCTGCACACTCTCCATTTGCACCACGCCTCATTGCTAAGAGGAGTGTGGGGCTGTGGGGGCTGTCAGCTCCTGAGACATCTTGGCAGCCACCCAACTTGATGGGAGTTGTATGCTACATGTGTAGATTATAGACACGGGGTGTTCTCTTGGCATCTAGGGCTGAGAATCTGGGGACTTGGCATGGTGGGAAAGGAGCCCGAGGGCTTTCTGTGCCAGGTTGGAGGATATGCAGGAGAGACTGGGAGGAGTAGCAGGTGAATGCCCACACCTGCCTCAGGTCATGTAGGTAGCAGGACTCGTGTGGTCCCCCTGGGACCTGGTTGATGGAGCAGCCCCACCTCAGAGGTGCTGGTCACTGCTTTGGTGGGCAAGCGAGAGCCCTGGTGTCCTGACCTGGGTGTGAAATGTGCCAGCCAGAAGGGACAGGCTACTTCACAGCTTATTGGCCAGAACTAGTCCCACCCCAACCTCCACCCCTAACCAGAGTGGGACCGAGGGGCAATCCTGCCGCATGTTGTGAAGGGAGGTAGGTCATAGTATTGATGCCCACCACGAGGGCACGGAGCATGGGAGGGCTCTGAGAGGTGGGGACATGGTCTGTCACAGGCTGCGCAGCCAGCAAGATGTCCAGCAGATGTCCCTGAGGCCTGTGCTGGTCTCCAGCGGGGGTCTGCGTTGTCTCTGCTCAGGGAGAGACGACAAACGGGGGCCAGCCTTTGTCCTGGAGCAGAACAAAGAGGCTGCAGAGTGAACTCCGCTGTGTTTTTCTTTGGAGCATGAGGCTGGGAGCTGCAGACGAGCTTTCTGTAGCTGTTCTTGGGTCAAGAGTCTCTATGGGGCCTGAGGACAAGGGCCCAGAGAAGGAAACTATGCAGTTCCCACTTCTCTGCTGACCAACCACATTCCCTGACAGCCAGAGGGCGTTAATGGGCCAATGCGGAGCCTTCCCCACCCAGAGGACAAAAATTGACTTTGTGGTTGACTTCCTCCCTGCCTCTTTCTATTTAGGCCTGTGTTTGCTTTATTTTCTTTCATAAAATTGGGGTCGTGTTGTCCATAGCTTATTTTCTCATTTAACAACCTACTGTGAGCACTTCCCCTGGTCATTAAGTATTCTTGCAAACCTTGTTTTTAATGTTTGCCTAAGAGCCCATCCTGCGGCTGTCCGGTCACATTCTATGCAGGTCGGTCTTCTAGCTTTGAGGAATTCAGTATAGATTCCTTTTGTGGGGTGAATCTAGCCCAATCTGAGAGAGAGGAAGATTCTAAAAACTAAAGAGACCATGAACAGCCCTGACCAGTGTGAGCTGGGCAGAGATGGGAAGAAGGTGGAGGGGCCAGGGTCTCATCTTGGGGACCTAGTCAAGACCAGAGCCCTCTGTGTTCCTTTCCTCTGTGTTCTCCATCCCCTGCTTTGTGGACCCTCCCCCAGGGCATGCTCCTGTCAGCCCTGGTAGAGGGAGAGGGGCACCCTCACCATCACAGCTGCATGCCTAGAGAAGCAGAGATCACCCAGTGACCTGCCTTCTTGGCTCTGGGCTGACTTCCTTGTGGATCTAAGCTCGCACCCCGGGGGGCCAGGCTGCTTGGAATTTCCCATCTCCCCGACCTTGGAATCCACTCTCCTCACCTCCCTGTTACCTTCTTCCACCCAGAGTCAGCTTTGATGGAGGAACTCTCTCCTACAAGATGGAAAAAACCCAAGGGTATGAAAGTCACTGCACTTTATAGCCTTTTAAGGGCCTTTTAAAAACAATGTTCATTCAATTTTTTTCTTTTTTTTTTTATGAGCTTTTTGGTACACACAGCACATAATCCCACATGAAATGGCTGAATGTTACACTGGCGTAAAAACCCAGTGCTGATGTGAACAGCCCTGGAGTTATGGATCTGCTTCCGTGGGAGAAGCTGCAGTTCTCCAGTCCTGAGGGCAATCTGGGTTCAAGGGCAAGGCATGCCCTTGCTGACCCCAAGTCCTGGAGGTGGGAGGCTCAGGCCCTATTCCTGGAGGTGACTCTGATGCTGCTTGAACCCTGGCCCTCAGTCAGCTGCACATGCTGCTTTGTACTTGTCCATTTTCTCATCATTTGTGCACGGTTTGCTTGCTTCTGTGAGCCAGGCTGGGAAAGCTGGTCCCACGTCGTGGCTTTTTCAGTGTCACCCTGCTTGGCCACAGAGCCCAGACCATGGTGGGGTTTGAGGGCACACACACCTAGGAGGCCCCCAGTTGAGTGCTGCGGTGCTCAGGGTGATTGAGCACACATCTGTGGCTCAAACCCACGTTGGATGGGCGTGGGGAAGCTCCAGTTCTCAGTACCCTCATAGCTATGATTCCACACACCACAGTGCTGTCCCTCTAGTCATGCAGGTTCCGATATCTCATTATCCAAAGTGGGTCTCTCAGATTACCTCTCAGCCCCCCCAAACTGCACACAATTAGTTTGTCAGATCTTGAGGTCTGAGTCTTGTTTTGCAGAATAGGAATAAGCGTCCCTGCTTATGGCGTGGTGGTTCTGTGCCAAGCTTGTATCTGGTGTGGAGCAGCTCAGGTGATGGGGACTCTATCAGTGAGACCATGAGAGATTCAGAGAAGTTAAGTCACTTGACCAAGGCCACGCAGGAGACAGGCCCTGAGCTTGGAACAGACTGGTTCCAAGAAGAGTCCCTTGGAAAGCCCAGAGGAACCCCTGGGCAGCTGGGATTTGGACCAATGCCAGCGAGCATGTGTTTCTGAGTGGATGAGGCTGGCTGTGACTTGGCCACCCCCCAGTACACCCCCTCCCTCTCCTCGCCAGGGCAGGGTGGTTCCTTGTCAGGGTGGGCAGGGCAGGAAGCCAGGGTGGACCGACCTCTCTCAGCCTCCTGGCCGGACTCCAGCTGCCCCCTCTCAGGACTACCCTGACCTTCCTCTGTTGTGTGCTCCTGTTTCTAGGTCACTGTTTTGACTCCTCCTCACGTCCCGGTCTTTATTCTACTCCATTAGAAGGGCTTCGTGTTTATGGATTGTTGTCTCCGGACCTTTCATTTTTCTCTGCAGCTCCTGCAGTCTGAAAATGAGTCTTCCAGCCTCGTTAGCCACTGTATTCTGAAGAGCATCTGACCTTTCCCTAATCAGCCCCAACTAGTCATGGCCGGTGGCTCAGAGTGAGCTGGGGGTGGGGAGCAGGGGCTGGAGTGCTGGGGGCTGCCCGGAGGCACGGGTGACACCAGGCTCCAGGCACCATGCCTGCTGCCTGTCCCACCACCTCTCCAGTCACCTCCGCTCCTCCTCTGCCCAGGTCAAAGGGGCCACAGGCACTTGTTCCCTATCATGTCCAGGGGCTGCGGAGGCTCAGTCAGACGTGGGGTTGGGGAGGGGCTGCTGCTGGTTGAGAGCCCTACACCCAGGTCCACAGATGGCACAGGGGTCAGTTAGACCTGGGAGAAGAGGCCCTGCCTTATCTCTCTATGCCCAGGTTAGGGGAGGGTCATACCATGGCTGCAATGACATCATCAGTGTCATTCTGGAGAAGGCACTCAGACTTAGGTGAGCGTCATTGTGGTGGAGGAGTGGGACCACACCTGTGGCCCCCGTCCCTGGCTTTGCACCTGGCTTGTGGTTCACTGAACCCAGTTGTGTTCTAGCTGGGTCTGGGGCTCCCCATTTAGTGGCCTGTTGCGGGGGAATGGTTAGGATGGGGTGGGTTGTGGCTGCCAGGATGTGGGATCTGACTCCTTCCTGCCCCTTAGCCAGTGGGAGAGGACTCAGAGCTCTCTGGGAGATTTCCTCCACTGGGTCTTTCTGTGTATACAAACAATCCTCCAGGCAGCGCTGGGAGGCACCAGAGGAAATGAGGTTCAGGACTGCTCCCCACTGCCTTCAGCTCCTTTGTAGCAGTACTTTCCAGCATTTTCAGGTTGAGAAGGTGCTTCAGTAGGGTCTCATTTAGGAGCCAGAGCTCATCTTTTTTCAACTGGACGTGTATGACTTGGGCGTCCACTCTGTTCTGGGCACCCTGCTTGGGGCTCCCTACTCCCTGGGTCCAGAACCACTGGGGTCCTGTCCATTTCTGCCCTCAGCAGCCCTGTGGGTGTCCCAGCTCCTCGCAGGAACTCGGGGGGCAGACAGCACTCTGCCCCTCTCCTCGGCCAGGTGCATGCCCAGGTGCACACCACGTGCCTAAAGCTCACGGCCCACCCGAGGGTCTGCCGGGCAGAGTGGGCTTCTGGGAGAGCTGCTCAGGGTCCCAGGTGCCCGCCCTCCCTCTGCCCCGCTTGATCCGTGATCTGTTAGTGCTCTCTCGGCTGGTCTGCCTCACTCTCTCGTTTACCACTCGCTGTTAACAACAGTAATTACAGTATAGTTGTGAGATGAAAACATGACTAAATTATGACACTGCTTGTGTAACAATCTCTTAAAACTGACTCAGAAGGCAACAGCTGCACAATTAGGCTATAAATTCTCTTAAATGAACTTGTCGGTGGCGACGGTACCTGTGTGGCAGGGCTGGGAGGGAGATAACTAAGCGTAACGGGGCTTGGAGAGGGAGCACCCAGGATGGCCTCGTAAAGAAGGAAACTTTGTTCTTTGCCATAAACCACTTGTTCTCTTATAAAAACAAAGGGCTCAGTGTTGGCCCATTAACTCCCTCTCTGTCAGGGATGGGGCGGCAGAGTGTCGTCTGACCAGCTGACACTAGGGATCCACTCCTGCCTTGAGGGGTGGCCTTCTCCGAGCCTCACATGGAGGCAGTGCCAGCATGAGGCCTGGATGTGATTTAGTGAGTAGTGGGCGGCTGGCATGGAGACTGCTGGGGTCCAGGTGAGCTTCTGCAGCCTACAGCTGGGCTAGGAAGGCCTGCCACTCTGAAACTTGACAACCCATTAAAGTCGATATCCCTGAGGCAGGGCACCATAGATGAGGATCTGGGAACTGTAACACTGTGGGGTTCAGTGGAGGATGAAGAAAGCCTGCTTCCAATTGGTTATCTGGAAGCAAACATCATATTTGTTGTTGTTGTTTAGTTGCTCGACAGTCATGTCCGACTCTTTGAGACCCCACAGACTGCAGCACGCCAGGGTTCACTTCTGTCCTTCAGTCTCTCCCAGAGCTTGCTCAAACTCATGTCCATTGAGTTGGTAATGCCATTGAGCCATCTCATCCTCAGTAACCCCATTCTCCTCCTGCCCTCGATCTTTCCCAGTATCAGGGTCTTTTCCAATGAGTCAGCTTTCTGCATCAGGTGGCCAAAGTGTTGGAGCTTAGTACAGATCTAAGGAGGATGGAGACTGGTAGGCGGTAACAGATTTGTGCCTCCCTCCCAACCCACCCGCTGACTTCAGTTGGCATCTGACTCAGTGATGGTGTCATAGGAGGCCCAAATCTCTTTCTCCATATACCTATTGGGCATGCATTCATTTCCTGTTGCTGCCCTAACAAATTACCCTGACTCAGTGGCTTAAAGCAACACAGATTTATTATCTTAGGGCTCCAGAGTCAGAAGCCTGACATAGGTCTCACCCAGCTAAAATCAACAAGATGTGGGCAGGGCAGTTTCTAGGGGTACCTGTGTTCCTTGGCTCGTGCCCCCTTCCTCCATCTTCCAGGCCAGCAATGGTGGAATCCTCCCATCATCTCTCTCTGACCCTGTCTCCTGCCTCATTCTTCTTTTCTGTTCTCAAGGAGGCATGTGATTACAGTGTACCTCAGATAATCTTCCCATGTCAGGGTCAGCTGACTAACAGCCTTAACTGCACCTGCAGTCTGAATTTCCTTTTGCCGTGTAACATAACTTATCACAGATTCTGAGCATGATGACATGTGGGGTGGTTTTCTCCTGACCAGTGGCCAGCGAGGAGCAGGGTCATGGGCCATTTTGACCTCTGTGCCTTCTGACCTCAGCACGGGCAGGGCTTGCACTTGAGCAAGGTAGAGCCGAGCTGGTCTTACTTGAAATCAGAAAGAAGAAAGTGCAGCTGGACTTGTGGCACAGCCCAACCATGCAAAGTACTGTCTATGTTGTACATGTGACTTGCCTGTTCTCAGAACTCTGGGTCAGAGACAGACTGTGAACCTGCATAAACAGAACCAGGAGCAGATTACCAACTACCATCCCCCCCCCCCAAACACACATGTCAAGGACTGTGCCGGAAGCTTCCTGAATGAAAATCACCGGTGAGGAGGGGCCGTGGCCACCTTTTCCTCCTGGACCACCCACCTGGAGAAGGTGCAAATGAGGAAGCTGGCTTTCCAAGACTGAGTTCTGGTTTTTTGTCTCTTTGAGACCCCATGGGCTTCCCTGACCTTCACTATCTCCTGGAGTTTGCTCAAACTCATGTCCATTGAGTCGATGATACCATCCAATCATCTCATCCTCTGTTGCCCCCTTCTCCTCCTGCCCTCAGTCTTTCCCAGCATCAGGGTCTTTTCCAAGGAGTTGGCTCTTCGCCATTAACAATTTTAAAAATAAATGAACCTGCAGCAAACCCCAGATGTGCTGTAGACCCTCATTGGGAGCCCTGACCGGGGCTTGATAACTCCCCATCTGTGGACTACAGTTTTCCCATGCATTGCTGTGGACCAATGGGCTGCCGTCCTCGTCTCCCAGCCCAGCTGAGATAAGAGGCAGCTGGACCCTCGTCTCAGACAGACAGCTCCCTAGATGATTTGCAGGCGTCTCCCTGGACCCCATCCGCATGACAGATTTCTGGAGCGTGTCCTCGGGGACCGCCAGCTCCAGGCCTATTACTGAAGTCCGTCACCCAGAAAATCTGTTGACGGAATTGTTCTCTCTGAACTGCAAGCAAATTGGGAGATTTGAATGTGATGCAATAAGCTTGCAATAAAACGGAGCCTCCTCGAAGTACAGGAGGCGCAGCTCCTCCCAGCCCCCGTCCGCCACACTGCCACAGCCTCCTGAGCTGTCATCCTTGAGGGTGGCCACATACAGTATTTATTTTTTTTAATTAAGCTGCGTTGCTGTGTGGCCCACCCTCCACAGATGCCTTATAAAGCCCAGCCTTATAAGTTGCTGAAAGTTAAAAAAAAATTTTTTTAAGCAGATAGTAAAATTAAGCAGTTATTAGTATTCACGAAAAATGCTCGTGGCAGGCTTCGCACACATAATGAGAAGCCACCTGCAGTTCAAAGCAGTACTTGATAATGCTGTAATTAGATTTGAGATGCAAAAAAGCTCATTAAAATTAAATAACATATTTGTCACTGTTTTAAGAGGTACAGATTGCCTAGAACCATGCTGGTCTCTTGACCTTGAGTATTTTGGCAGAGTCCTTGCTGCCAACAATTGGAAAATAACATCAGCAGTTCTGCAGAGAGTCCTGAAAACATGTTCATCCTCGGTTCAGTTTGTGTTGAGAAAAAATGATCTAGATATCCAGGGGAAATCACAGATTTGTACACAGTGTGTTCTGGGAGAAAAGGGGAGCCAGAATTGTCTCCAAACAGGCAGTTCAAGTAAGACGAGGGGAAGATGAGCCTGTGTAGGCGGGGAGGGTCCCCACACGATGTGGGGACACCCTGATGGGGTCTGGAGGAAGCCCCGTGTCACCACTGCTCCCCTTCTGACCCTGACCTGGACCACTTGCTCAGAGCAGGTCCAGGGCTCCTGAGAATCAGACCGTCAACAGTGCAAGTGCCGGTTAAGACATGTCCCAGACTTCCAGAAGGTCGCTGTCTCGCTGGGGAGACAAGGCACAAAAGTCAGGTACCTGGGAAGCATGAACTGTTCATAAAAATAGCTCATGTTTATGAGCGTGTATGCATGTGTGTCTTGTGTACCAGGTGTGAAGTGTGTGGCCTGCATTCTCCTAGTCCCTTCCCATCATCTGGGGGTGGCCCCTGCTGTCCCATCTTCCTTGGGGACATTAAGGCACTTGCCTGAGGTCACATAGTGCAGAGCTGAGCCAGGGTATCAATCCAGGTTGGGCTCCTGCAGACCCCTGTACTAGATCACAAATTAGCCAGGGTGCCACAGTAGGACGGAGACTGGGGGTGGGAGAAAGCACACAGGAGCCTACCAGAAATCCCTGCGTGGCCACTGTCAGACTGATACTGTTCTGGAAGCTTCCTGTCTCTGAATTGTTTCATCCCCATAGCAACCCTTTACCCCATTTTACACATGTGGAAACTGAGGTGTGCATGTGGGCTAAGTCGCTTTAGTTGTGTCCGACTCTTTGCCACCCTATGGACTGTAGCCCGCCAGGCTCCTCTTCATGGGATTCTCCAGGCAAGGATGTTGGAGTGGGTTGCCATGCCCTCCTCCAGGGGATCTTCCTGACCCAGGGATCAAACTCGTGCCTCTTATGTCTCCTGCATTTGCAGGGAGGTTCTTTACTGCTATCGCCACTTGAGGAGTCAGAGGTCACCAGGTCACTGACCACAGAGCTGGGATTAAGCTCTGCCATTGGGACTCCCCTTGCAGTCCAGTGGTTAAGACTCTGTGCTTCCACTGCAGAGGGTGCAGGTTTGATCCCCAGTTGGGGAACTAAGATCCCACATGATGTGCATCACAGTCAAAAAAAGAAAAAAATAAGTATAAGCTGTGCCCTTGACCAATATCCTGTCATTTCTTCTCTCTTGAAATCTATAAAGCATTCTACAAAGGAAGGATGTAATTTAGATGCAATTGTGATTATTTTTATTTTTGGAGAAGAAAATGCCAGTTGGCCTTCAAGGCGCAGAGACCAGGGGAGGTTGCCTGGGACAGGGAAGTCTCAGCTGGAGATGAGTGGACGCCCGGATTGTTGGAAGAGATGGCAGGTGTCAACAGAGGCTTGGCTGGGCCTCCAGGGAGGGCTGGGCTCAGCGGTCCTCAGGGCAGGGAGCCCAGCCGGCCCTCAGCCCACGGCCCCTCCCCCCGGGTGGGTGGATTGATTTTCCAGGATGACTCTCTTGGCACTGGGTCCAGATTTAGTTCAGCGGAGAGCTCGTCTTTCAAAGTCCAGCTCAAATGTCACCTCCTCTGCAAAGACTCCCCCAGCCCCCAAAGCAAAATTAATCACCCTCCTCTCTGCTTCTACAGCTCCGGTGGTACCTCCAGAATAGTCTCATCACAGAGGACTCGGATTTATGTGTTTACAAGTCTCTCTCCAGCTCACAGGGACTTCTCGGGCGCAAGTTCCCTGCCACCCTGCCTTCGTGTCCTTGTGCCCCAGGCAGCGCTGTGTATGCAGTGGGCACTAAATAAATGATGAGGGTAGAAATGACAGACTGAGGAGACTGGATTTGATTTAATTCAACAGACACAGGTAGTGCTAGTGGTAAAGACTCCACCGGCCAATGCAGGAGACGTGGGTTTGATCCCTGGGTCGGGAAGATCCCCTGGAGGAGGAAATGGCAACCCCCTCCAGTACTCTTGCCTGAAAAATGCCATGGACAGAGGAGCCTGGAGGGCTACAGTGCATTGGGTTGCAGAGTTGGACACGACTGACACATTACAGTAGTTATAGTACTTGCCCTGAGTCCTTCACATGGATGAACTTATTAATCTTTGTGCCAACCCTGTGGGATGATCAGTTCTCTTATCATCTCCATTTTACAGGTGAGGAAACTGATGCCCAGCGAGGTTATGCACCTTCTCCATATCACACAGCTAGTAAGTGGTGGCTCTGGGATTAAACCCCAAACCGTCTGGGAGGACACATCTGCTTAAAGCAGCCTTGCAGATCAGCCCAATCTGATAGCAAGTGGTGGCTCTTAGCAGGGGAATTCCTGCAATTCTTATTTCATTTACAAATTCTGCAATTTCTTATTTCATTTACAAGAATACCTGAATTTAGGTAGGTTTGGGTTGTGATGCAGTTAAGGTTCCTTTGTTGTAAGCCAACTCCAGCTAAGTTATGGAAAAGTGGATTCTATGTGAGGATCTGGGTAGCATGCAGAGTGGACACGCTGGAAGCAAGGGCTTTGGGAAGGCCAGGCAGAACTCCTCACAGGAGCCAAAGACAGACTCGCCAGATGCACTTGCCCTGTTCTGTCCTCATGTCACCACTCCCCCACCCTCGTGTGGGTTCCTTGGCTGGGGGGCCGTTCACCACTGTGCCCATGTGGTGACATGGGAAAGACCTGATCTGTTCAGGGCGATGTTAGGACTGTGACCATGGTCGGGTGCTTCTTCATCAGCCTTCTGTCCACCCTGTTCTATTCCTACCCTGTGGTCATGGGGCTGGGGGTAAGGAGCACAAGGGCCCAAGGCTAACCATCATATTTCCTTGAGATGTAGTCGTGGAGTTGGGGGTGGGCAGGGTGATTCTCCTTGAAAGGAATATTCACTGGCAGTGACCTTTCCTAGGTTTTTAACATTTTCAGGGGATTGATTGAATTGATCCAAGCCCATTCATTCTCAGCCTCCAAAAGACAGGAATACCGCAGGGCCAGCCCAGCTTCGAGGTTTGGAGACCGGGGTAAACCAGGGCTAGATGGATTCTTTCTCACTAAGATGGCGCCAGCCTCTAAAACTGGGGAAATGGGGTCAGGTTGGGTGTCCCAGGAGCCATGGGCAGACAGAACGGACCTTTCTCAGAGGTTGCTGCAGGTTGTTGCTCTGGTCTAGAGAGGAGTGGCGCAGGAGGACCCATTTCCCAGAGTGAAGGAGGGGGTGACTGTTAATTGCTCCCTGGGACCCAGTCCAGGGTCTTCCGGGAGGGAATCATCTTGCCCTGTGTCGTCAAACCCATGCCCCCAACCTCTGCTGCTCCTGCACGCTGTCCCACTAACAGGCTTCCCCTGGCTCTGCCCAGGTCCGGGCTGTGTCTCCCCAGTGTCTGCGGTACCAGGGCATCAGCATCTGCTGGTCGGATGGCCTTCCTGCCTCTCCAAGGCGCCTTTATTTATTCATTACACGGATAGACAAGGAGCGTCTGCTCTGTGTTCGGCGGAAGGGGGGCGGACAGGGTCTTTGCTTACAGACAGGTAGCCCAGGTCCCCACTGTCTTCCCCAGGTGCGATGCCCGCCCCTCCTCTAACCCCTCCTCTGATCCCGCTTCACTTCCTAGGCCAGGGTCATGGGCCTAGGTGTGAGCGCCCTGGGTTCCGGGCCAAAGAGTCAGGGTTCAGGGCTCCCAGCCTCTCCCGGTCTGTATGGTCTCGCCCTTCTCCTCCCGCTTTGACTCCTCCGGGTCAGTGCCCTCCCCTTTGGCTTCACCCGTCACGCCCTTTGGGCCCCACCTTTCTCTTCCTTTATGGTCCTGACTCTGGCCCCTCTCTCCCTCTGGCTTCTTGCCTCCCCTCCCGGCCCCGCCCTCTCCTCTGACCCCTCCCTCCTGACCCCGCCACTCCACATGGCCCCGCCCCAACAAGTCTTTGGCCCCGCCCCTCTTTCTGGCCCCTATGGCCTTTTGCCTCCCCTCCTAGCCCCGCCCTATCTTCTGACCCCGCCCTCCTGGCTCCGCCCACCATTGTCTTTGGCCCCGGCCCCTCTTTCTGGCCCTTCCTTCCATCGCCCCGCCCCTCCCCTGGCCCCACCCGCCCCGCCCCGCCTCTGCCCCGCCGCCCGCGGGAGCCGGAGTGATTTATAAGGAGGTCTGCGCGGTGACCTATAAACCCTGTTCTTCAGAGGGTGCCCGCTCTTGGATTAAATGCCTCTGAAAGGAGCCTCTCCCTCAGAAGTGTCATGTAGAATGTTTCCACTGACGGAGAACATGACCTTTAAAACCCCAAGTAAAGGAATCAAAGCTGCCTGGAGAAGAATGGGGCGGGCGGCGCCTGAACTGGGCTGCACCTACCAGCGGATTTTATGACCACCCCTCCCAATCCGCTCCGGGCTGTGGGGATGCGGTTCTCAGCGGGGTGGAGGGGCTGGGGACCCTGGTGGCTCCTGCTGGGGACGAGAGGTAGTGATTTGTACCCTGACACCTGTTCCTGCCAGTGGTCACCAACCCTGGGTGAAAAGCCAGTGAGCAGCGGGACACGATCCTCACCACGTCCGGGTCCCTGATGGCATTAATGGGGAAAGATGGTCCTCTGGGGGACTGTGGAGGGCTCTTCGTGAAGGCTGGGGTTCCTGCTTCATCCTGTTGTTACCAAACTAAGCCTAAGACTGCCCTGGGAAGGGTACACTGTCCTGGGTGCCTGGTGGGGGCCCAGTGTTCTAGGAGCCTGGGTGGGGGTTTTGAGAGTTTTGAGAATTCTTGATGTCCTGTATACAGGGACCTGGGGACTGGCATAGAGCCTGGGAGGATCCCTGTGCCTCAGTCCCACATAACCTGAGGCCAGGGGTCTTTATTGCTTGGGTGGTGGTCGTGTTTGCTCCCCCGTTCCCCACCCATGGAGGACAGCAGTGTCTGCTCAGTGTTCCACATGGGCACTGGACGCTAAGGGGTACATGTCCTCTCTACCCTGTTCCCATAGGCAGTGGTGACTGACTCACTGATTCCATTTCTGTAAGCATCCTTTGAGATGCCATTTGGTCCCTGTGCAGAGCCTGGCGGGAGTTTACATTCTCTTCTCCATGGGGCAGCTCGGTGAGAGCAGGGAGTGTGCCTTGCTCGTGGGCTGCCACCAGGCATTCTCTGGAAGGACCGTGAGCTGTCTCTGCAAAGATGAGTCAGTCGTGAGCCTGTGGGCCTTTGTGGCTGAAAGCAGGGGACCGGCTTCCCTCATTTCATCTTCTGGAAGGGTTCAGAGAGGGAAGGCTGGGTCAGCCAGGGAAAGAGCCGTCCTGTGTTGGGGAGTTCGAGGCCTTTCTCAAGGATCTCAGAGCAGCAGATGGAGGTCTAGTTATGTTCTCATTTAGAGGGAGGGCCTTGTCTTGGAAAGGCACCTGTCCTCTCTTACCTGGGTACATAGTGCCTGGGGTGGGTGGGGGCAGGGAGGAGAGGCAGGTTTCTCCACCAAGGCACAGAGAGGCAGGGTCCAGCTGGGAGTATATGATGTGTGATGCTTTGGGAATAGCAGCGTGATGTGTGTGTGTGTGTGTGTGTGTGTGTGTGTATGTGTGTCAATGTGCATATGTGAAGATGTGTGCTTGTGTGTGCTTCTGTTTGTGTGTTATGCACATGTGCAGGTGTGTGCTGTGTGTGCATGTTTGTGTGTGTGTGGCGGGGCCAGTCTCACTGGGGGAGAGGAACCCTGTGTTGTTATAAATAAGACTGATTCTTCTATTCCCAGTCGACCAGGGAGGGCAGCTAGCAGACCAAAGGTAATGCATTTCAGCTGCCTGTGGGGGAAGGTAAATGTGGTTTATAAGTCCCTCTGGCTCAGGGGGGGCTGGGCAGTGGTGGCAGCTGAAACCAGCCGTGCTCCAGATGGAGGGAGGGGACAGGTCCGCAACTTCCAGCCCCGATTTCTCTAAAGGAGAAAAGAACAGCGTGTCGCCTGTTAGCTAATCAACAGTGAGGAGAAAGTCCTGACAACAAGTAAAGAAAACTTAGCTGGCAATAAAATAAGGGACTTTTTATGGTGGTTTTTATGGGAACATTTTCACTTTGGGAGTTATTAGAGTTAGTGCCGGTTGTGACAAAAGCCGCATTTGCATACTGCCGGTGATGGAGGCTGGATGGAGCCTGAAAGCGGCATTAACTGCATATCAGAGACCCTTTCAGAAGCCAAACAGGATGACATTTATTGCAAGCTCGATGCTGCGTGTCTGGCATTAGTTACTGCTTGTTGTGTCCTGTGGAATGTAGATTTTCAGTCTGGGGATCTTTCTGGGACTGTCGCATCAGCTTCCGGTGTTGAGAGCAAGCTAGGGCTTTGGGAGTGGGGTGGCGGGGTGGGTGGGGCACGAGGCCGCCTCG
Source organism: Antilocapra americana (assembly GCA_007570785.1). Lineage (NCBI taxonomy): Eukaryota > Metazoa > Chordata > Mammalia > Artiodactyla > Antilocapridae > Antilocapra > Antilocapra americana. Next base: position 25,254,568 of record ML663557.1, read on the forward strand.
GACAGGACAGGGGGCATTATGCTCTGCCTCGGTGCCTGTCGGAGGCTGACCTGAGGGACACCGCTGCAGTAAGAATCAGACCTCATGTAGGAGAAACAGGAATTTCTTCCAAGTTATTTTGTTTTCAATTGACATCATTCACATACCCCAAAATAATCCACGTATTTAAAGTGTACAATGTGATGACTTTTAGTGTATTCCCAGAACTGTGTCTCCATCACCACAATTATAGAAGATTTTCATTACCCCCAAAGACACCCCTTATCTTCACCCGCAAGCCCCTAATCCCTTCCAGCCCTCAGTGACCACTAGTCCAGATTCTGTCTCTATGGATTTGCCTACTCCAGATACTACATATCTGTGGAATTATACAGTCTTTCACCTCTGTGTCTGGTTTCTTTCACTTAGCATCATGCTTTCAAGGTTCTCCCACCTGGTAGCTTATATCAGTGCTTTATTCCTTTATATGGCTGAATAATATTCTAGTGTATGGAGAGACCACATTTTACTTCCATTTCATCAGTTGATTTCCTTCATTTAAAAATTTTTATTGAAGTACAGTTGATTTAAAATGTTGTGTTAATTTTTTCTGTACAGCAAGGCTCAGTTATGTGTACATATATGTATTCTTTTTCACGTTCTTTTCCATTATGGTGTGTCACAGGATATTGAATATAGTTCTCTGTGCTATACAATAGGGCCTTGTAGTTTATCCATTCTATAAATCATAGTTTGCCTCTGCTAATCCCAAATTCCCAATCCTTCCCTCCCCCACCCCCTTCCCCTTGGCAACTGCAAGTCTATTCTCTGTATCTGTGAGTCTGTTTTTGTTTCATAGATATGTTGATTTGTATCATATTTTAGGTTCCATATATAAGTGATACTGTATGATATTTGTCTTTCTCACATTCTGACTTATTTCACTTGGTATGATAATGTCTAGGTCCATCCATGTTGCTACAAATAGCATTATTTCATTCTTTTTTATGACTGAGTGGTTCCATTGTATGTTTATATACACACACACACACACACATACATGTCTTATATTGTTTCCATGTCTTGGCTATTGTGAATAGTTTTGCTATGAATATTGTGGTGCATATATCTTTTTGGATCTTGTTTTTCACTGGATATATGCCCAGATATGGGATTGCTGGATCATATGGCAACTCTATTTTTAGTTTTCTAAGGAATATCCATACTATTTTCTATAGTGGCTGTACCAATTTACATTCCCAACAGTGTGAGAGGGTTTTCCTCACTTTAAAAACCCATTTCCTTTTTTATTTTAGAAAATGCTGGTGGAAAAATCATGGTTTAACTCACTGGGACAAAGCTGAGTTTTCCCATTGGAGAGTCGAATTCTGGATGGGGGAAGAAGCAGAGAATGGGGGCGGGGCTGGGTGATAGGTCTTGCAATGATGTTTCCTCTTGAGAAGACGGAGCTGATTCTTTGCCATCAGACCTGGCCAAGGAGCTCACTCAGGGAGTGACCCCATAGTTGATGGGAGGGTTCCCAGGGGGCTTTACTGCTTGTCATTCAGAGAGCTTTCTGTATTGAAGGGACCCCTCAGGTGCTGTGTTCCTGAGCATTCCCTGGGGGTGTCAGTGTGGAGAGGGTCCTTGGGTTGGGGGCCTCATGTTCCTCTCCTGGCCCCCTCTTCTCCACAAGCTGTAGCCACACTGCGCATGTGGGGTATCCTCCTTTTGAAGGTCTGGGTTGAGTCTGCTGAGGGGGTACTGTACGTGTGTGTTTCATGGAGGGTCTGTCTTCTGCTGATATCAAAGCATGCTCCGGAGGGGCTGCAGGGGGCTCTACGTGATGCAGATTTATGGGATGTCTTAGAGCAGCATGTGAAGTCAGAATGTCCCATTTTTTCCTCTCCCAGGAAAATCAGTAGGATCCCTGGGTGACTCAGCTTTTAGTCTTAATTATGCTGCTATGTAAATATTTCTGAGGTCTCTTGGTTTTCTCAGTTGGCATTATATCACCGTTAATAACTAGAGGGCACATTATAAATATGCAGACTAATAATAATGCATTAACTCCAAGAACATCGATAAATGGCCAAACTGCAGCATTCGGCAGCTTGTTCCCTTTGCTGCCCTGAGCCACAGATCCCCCTGCCACTCCCTGCCTTGAGCCACAGATCCCCAGAATTCCCTTGGCTCAACCTGCCCCAGATGGCACCCTCAGGAGCAGCTGTCTTCCCCCTTCCTGAGTCCCTGGAGCCCTCATAATGAGGCTCTGGCTGACTTCCTCAGGCCCCCGGTCTCTCCCGAGGGCAGAGGGCTGGCCTGCCCCCTGCTTCTGTCTATGCTGGGACAAGCCCAGAAATCAAGGCTGACAGGATTGACCTTGCCCTTTTCATCCTTGGTAAAGTTGTAAGGTCTCAGCCAGCAGGGTAGACACTACCTGAGTTCCTGTTCCAGCTCTGCACCCGTGAATGTGGCCTTGGGACGTTGTGTCAGCTTCTTTGTCTGAAATTTATGAATTTGACAGCTATTTACTCCATCCCTCCTGTGTGCCAGGTGCTGTGCTGGGCAGTGCATGGAGTCCTTGCCATCTTGAAGCTGACTGTCTGCTGAGGGTGGCAGACTAGCAAGCAGGCAGAATAAAGCATGTGATCAAAGTGTGCATCAGAAGCCTGTGGGGAGGGGGTGGTGGGCGGTTCCTGAAGCACTTGTTCTGGGCATATAATCCAGTGCTGGTGGGTCAGGAAAGAGTCCCCTAAGAAGTGCTGAGAATGAACTGGAAACATCCTGGCAGAAGGAGGTGGATGGATGGAGGGTGGAGGTGGTGGGTGGGGTACAGGGAAGAACATGCTGGGCAGAGGGAATAGAATGCATGTGGTTTGGAGGGGTGAATGCACGGTGCAGCACGGAGTAAGGGGAGGTGCGAGGTGGTGAGGGGGGTTGTAGAGATCTGCAGAGGTCTGTCTCCAAGGGTTGGGGGACATTTAAGAAGTTGGGTTTTGTCCTAAATTAGAGGGGCTACTGAGGGGGACCCTTGTCTTTCCTTAGAAAGCTCCTGGCTACATCTTGGTGAGTGGGTCAAACAGGCAAGGCTGGTGGCTGAGATGCACTGGTGCTGGGGCAGTGGGGTGTAGGGGGAGGGTCCTTGCTTGGCATCTGTGAGCGTTTGTAGCATGAACTAAACCAGCTGCCTCATCCACCACCAAGCGTGCTCTCCCACCAGCCCGTGCTAAATCAGGCCACTTATGAACAGGATACAGGTTGTAGGCCTGAACTTGGAGTTTGGGCAGGAAGGAGGTGGGGTTCAAGGTCTGTGGAGGTACAGTAGGATGCTTGTGACCTGAGTGGAGCTGGGCTGGTGTGGGAGTGCCCCACAGGCAGAGTTGTTGTGCCGTATCTTACACCATTACCTGTTCGGGCTCCATAGCCCAGGACTGTACTGAGGCTCAGTGATGTGCTGGATGGAAGTGGTACCCAGGAGATGAGCTTTGGATGCAGACTATGGACAGATGTGCTTATTTGAGCTCCGCAAACATTTTATGCCTCAGTGTCATCATCTGTAACGTGGGGACCTACCTTTTGGGTTTCTAATACAAATACAAAAGGCTAAATACAACAGGAGAGTGTGCCATCTTGGTCCTTCTGTGTTTCTCAGATGCAGGTCAAATGGGTGTTTATTGGCTTTAAAAGCTAGTGTAGACCCACACTTCAGACTTCACCTGTCTTTCTCTGCATGAGATGGATACCACTTAGATCTATTTCAAACTTCTATCTTGAAATCATTAGAAAATTACAGGGGATTGCCAAGATGCTATGGAGAGTCTTCACCCAGTCATGCCCCCCAGGGGCCCCTCTCACCTAACTGTAGTATTGTGTCACAAGCGGGAATCAGGAGTCTACACAACTTGCATACATATGTCTAATCACCTCATGTCACGTGTGTGGATTATGTAGTCTACACCACAATCAAGATCTGGAGCCACAAAATTTTCCCTTCACCCTTCATGGTCAACCTGCTTTTGCCTCCAAATGTTTCCTTTTTAAAATTAATCTTGTTGGAGTATAGTTGCTTTATAATATTGTGTTAGTTTCTACTGTACAGCGAAGTGAATTAGCTATATGTACTCAGTGTGTCAGCAAATTTGAAAGACTCAGCAATGGCCACAGGACTGGAAAAGGTCAGTTTTCATTCCAATCCCAAAGAAGGGCAATGCCAAAGAACGTTAAGGTTACTGCACAACTTTGTACTTATTTAGCATGCTAGTAAGGTTATGCTCAAAATCCTTCAAACTAGGCTTCAGCAGTACATGAACCGAGAACTTCCAGTTGTATAAGTTGGGTTAAGAAAAGACAGAGGAACCAGAGATCAAATTGCCAACCTTCACTGGATCATGGAGAAAGCACGGGAGTTCCAGAAAAACATCTACTTCTGCTTCATTGACTATGCTATGGCCTTGGACTATGTGGATCATGACAAACTGTGGAAAATTCTTAAAGAGATGGAAATACTGAACCACTTTACCTGTCTCCTGAGTAACCACAGGTCAAGAAGCAACAGTTAGAACCAGACATGTAACAACTGACTGGTTCAAACTGAGAAAGGAGTATGTCAAGGCTGTATATTGTCAGCCTGCTTATTTAACTTCTGTGCAGAGTACATCATGTGAAATGCCAGACTGGATGAATCACGAGTTGGAACCAAGATTGCTGGGAGAAATACCCAAAACCTCAGATATGCAGATGATACCACTCTAAGGGCAGAAAGTGAAAGGAGCTAAAGAGCCTCTTGATGAAGGTGAAAGAGGAGAGTGAAAAAGCTGGCTTAAAACTCAACCACAATGAGGTACCACTTTACACCAGTCAGAATGGCTGCCATCCAAAAGTCTACAAGCAATAAATGCTGGAGAGGATGTGGAGAAAAGGGAACCCTCTTACACTGTTGGTGGGAATGCAAACTAGTACAGCCACTATGGAAAACAGTGTGGAGGTTCCTTAAAAAGCTGCAAATAGTCCTGCCATATGACCCAGCAATCCCACTGCTGGGCATATACACCGAGGAAACCAGAATTGAAAGAGCCACATGTATCCCAATGTTCATCGCTGCATTGTTTACAATAGCCAGGACATGGAAGCAACCTAGATGCCCATCAACTGACGAATGGATAAGAAAGCTGTGGTACATATACACAATGGAATATTACTCAGCATTAAAAAAAAATTCATTTGAAGCAATTCTACTCAGATGGACGAAACTGGAGCCCATTATCCAGAGTGAAGTAAGCCAGAAGCAAAAACAACAATACAGTATATTAACACATATATATGGAATTTAGAAAGACGGTAACGAGAACCCAACATGCGAGACAGCAAAAGGAACGCAGATGTATAGAATAGACTCGTGGACTTTGTGGATGAGGGTAAGGGTGGGATGATATGGGAAAGGGCATTGAAACAAGTTAATTATCATATGTCTAATCAATCGCCAGCCCAGGATTGATGCTCGGGGCTGGTGCAGCAAGATTTCCCGGGGGGGAGGGAGGAGGGAGGGGGGTTCTGGAGGGGGAGCATATGTAAACCCATGGTGATATCATGACATTGTATGGCAAAAATAATAAAAAAAAAACAAAAAAACAACTCAACATTCAGAGAACTAAGATCATGGCATCCAACCCCATCGCTTCATGGCAAATAAATGGGGGAAATAATGGAAACAGTGAGAGATGTTATTTTTTGGGGGGCTGCAAAATCACTGCAGGTGGTGACTCCAGCCACAAAATTTAAAAAAATGCTTGTTTCTTGGAAGGAAAGCTATACCAAACCTAGATAGCATATTAAAAACCAAAGACCTCACTTTGCTGACAAAAAGTGGGTATAGTCAAAGCTATGGTTTTTCCAGTAGTCATGTATGGATATGAGAGTTAGACCATAAAGAAGACTGCTGAAGGATTGATGCTTTTGAGCTGTGGTGCTGGAGAAGACTCTTGAGAGTCCCTTGGACCGCAAGGAGAAGGACTGCTGCTAAAGCTGAAGTTGCAATACTTTGGCCATCTGATGTGAAGAGCCGATTCATTGGAGAAGAAGAGCATCTTTTCCTGATGCTGGGAAAGATTAAGGGCAGGAAGAGAAGGGGATGACAGAGGATGAGTTGGTTGGACTGCATCACCGACTCGATAGACATGAATTTGAACAAGCTCCAGGAGTTGGTGATGAACAGAGAAGCCTGGCGTGCTGCAGTCCATGGGGCTGCAAAGAGTCGGACATGACTGAGCCACTGAACTGAACTAATTGGACACTTGGAAGTACATGAAGGTATTTTTGGTTGTCACAGTTTGGAAAGGAAGAGAGTACTATTGGCATCTGGGGTAGAGTCCAAAGATGCTGCTAATCAGCCTACAATGCATGGGTCAGCCTCCCCATCTTCCTGCTGTTTCTAACTCTAATCAACCACTAGTTGTTTTCCATCTTGGTAAGATCATTTTAAATTATGGATTTATTTTAGTTATAATAATATATAGTAATAATCTTGTGGAAATTTAGGAATGTGAAAATATATCTGTTACTTTGCCACACACAGCCATCAATGTCATTTTTAAAGTTTGTATCATCTACTATTAAATTTTCTCTGTTTAACTGAAGTAGAGTTGAATTTACAATGTTGTGTTAGTTTCAGATGTACAGAAAAGTGATTCAGATATATATGGGCTTCCCAGGTGGCTCAGACAGTAAAGAATCTGCCTGCAACACAGAAGACCCAGGCTCGATCCCTGGGTTGGGAAGATCCCCTGGAGAAGGGAATGGCTACCCACTCCAGTAGTCTTTCCTGGAGAATTTCATGGACAGAGGAGCCTGGTGGGCTACAGTCCATGGGGTTGCGAAGAGTCAGACACAACTGAACAACTAACACTTTTAATGTTGTTGTTCAGTTGGTTAGTCATGTCCGACTCTTTGCAACCCCCATGGACTGCAGCACACCAGGTTTCCCTGTCCACCATCTCCTGGAGCCTACTAAGACTCATGTCTATCGAGTCGGTGATACCATCCAACCATCTCATCCTCTGTTGGCCCCTTCTCCTCTTGCCTTCAATCTTTCTTAACATCAGGGTCTTTTCCAGTGAGTCAGTTCTTTCCATCAGCAGGCCAAAGTATTAGAGCTTTAGCTTCAGCATCAGTCCTTCCAGTGAATATTCAGGGTTGATTTCCTTTAGGGTTGACTGGTTTCATCTCATTTCAGTTTAAGGAAATCTCAAGAGTCTTTTCCAACACCACAGTTCAAAAGCATCAATTCTTTGATGCTCAGCCTTCTTGGGTCCAACTCGCACAATTGTGGAAAACCCATAGCTTTGACTAGACAGACCTTTGTCAGAAAAACAATGTCTCTGTTTTTTAATATGCTGTCTAGGTTTGTCATAGCTTTTCTTCCAAGGAGCAAGCATCTGAATTTCATGGGTGCAGTCACCATCTGCAGTGATCTTGGAGCCCAAGAAAATAAAGTCTGTTACTTTATATTGTTTTCCCATCTATTTGTCATGAAGTGATGGGACCAGATGCCATGATTTTAGTTTTTCACATGTGGAGTTTTAAGCCAACTTTTTCACTCTTCTCTTTCACTTTCATCAAGAGACTCTTTAGCTCCTCTTTGCTTTCTGCCATAAGGGTAGTGTCATCTGCATATCTGAGGTTACTGATATTTCTCCCGGCAGTCTTGATTCCAGCTTATGATTCATATAGTCCAGCATTTCACATGTACTCTGCATAGAAGTTAAATAAGTAGGATGACAATATACAATCTTGACGTACTCCTTTCTCAATTTGGAGCTAGTTTGTTGTTCCATGTCCAGTTCTAACTGTTGCTTCTTGAGCTTCATACAGGTTTCTCAGGAGGCAGGTAAGATGGTCTGGTATTTCCATTTCTTGAAGAATTTTCCACAGTTTTTTGTGATCCACACAGTCAAAGGCTTTAGCGTAGTCAATGAAGCAGAAGTAGATGTTTTTTCTAGAGCTCTTGCTTTTTCGATGATCCAACAGATGTTGTCAGTTTGATCTCTGATTCCTTTGCCTTTTCTAAATCCAGCTGTACATCTGGAAGTTCTTGTTTCACATACTGTTGAACCCTAGCTTGGAAGATTTTGAGCATTACTTTGCTAGCTTGTGAGATGAGTGTGATTGTGTGGTAGTTTGAACATTCTTTGGCGTTACCTTTCTTTGGGATTAGAATGAAAACTGACATTTTCCAGTTCTGTGGTCACTGCTGAGTTTTACAGTTTCTGGCATATTGAGTGCAGCACTTTCACAGCATCATCTTTTAGGATTTGAAATAGCTCAGCTGGAATTCCATCACCTCCACTAGCTTCATTCATTGTGATGCTTCCTAAGGCCCACTTGACTTCACACTCCATGATATTTAGCTCTAGGTGAGGATCACACCATTGTGGTTATCCAGATCATTAAGATCTTTTTTGCATAGTTCTTCTGTGTATTCTTTCCACCTCTTCTTAATATCTTCTACTTCAGTTCAGTTCAGTTCAGTTGCTCAGTCATGTATAACTCTTTGTGACCTCATGGACTGCAACATGCCAGGCTTCCTGGTCCATCACCAACTCCTGGAGCTTACTCAGACTCATGTCAATCGAGTTGGTGATGCCATCCAACCATCTCATACTTTGTCAAGCCCTTCTCCTCCCCTTCTCCTCTTTCTGCTTCTATTAGGTCCGGACTGTTTCTGTCCTTTACTGTGCCCATCTTTGCATGAAATGTTCCCTTGGTATCGCTAATTTTCTTGAAGAGCACTCTAATTTTTCCCATTCTATTTTTTCCTTCTATTTCTTTGCGTTGATCACTGAGGAAGGCTTTCTTTTCTCCCCTTGCTATTCTTTGGAACTTTGTATTCAAATGGATATATCTTTCCTTTTCTCCTTTGCCTTTTGCTTTTCTTTTCTCAGCTATTTGTAAGGCCGCCTCAGACAACCATTTGGTGTTTTCACATTTCTTTTTCTTGGGGATGGTTTTGATCACCACCTCCTGTACAAAGTTACAAACCTCCGTCCATAGTTCTTCAGGTACTCTGCCTATAGATCTAATCCTTTGAATCTATTCGTCACTTCCACTGTATAGTCATAAGGGATTTAATTTAGTTCATACCTGAATGGCCTAGTGGTTTTCCCTATTTTCTTCAATTTAAGTCTGAATTTTGCAATAAGGAGTTCATGATCTGAGCCACAGTCAGCTCCTGGTCTTGTTTTTGCTGACTGTATAGAGCTCCTCCATCTTCAGCTGCAAAGAATTTAATCAGTCTGATTTCAGTGTTGGCCATCTGGTGATGTCCATGTGTAGAATCTTCTCTTGTGTTGTTGGAAGAGGGTGTTTGCTATGACCAGTGTGTTCTTTTGGCAAAACTCTAATTAGCCTTTGCCCTGCTTCATTTTGTACTCTAAGGTCAAACTTGCCTGTTATTCCAGATACCTCTTGACTTCCTACTTTTGCATTCCAGTCCTCTATAATGAAAAGGACATCTCTTTTGGTTTTAGTTCTAGAAGGTCTTGTAAATCTTCATAGAACCGTTCAACTTTGGTTTCTTTGTCATTAGTGGTTGGGGCATAGACTTGGATTACTGTGATATTGAATGGTTTGCCTTGGAAACAAACTGAGATCATTCTGTCATTTTTGAGATTGCATCTAAGTACTGCATTTCAGACTCTTTTGTTGACTATGAGGGCTATTCCATTTCTTCTGAGGGATTCTTGCCCACAGTAGTAGATATAATGGTCACCTGAATTAAATTCTCCCATTATGGTCCATTTTAGTTCACTTTCATATATATATATATATATATATATATATATATGTATGTATGTATATATGTATTTCAGATTCTTTTTCATTACAGGTTATTGTAAGATGTTGAATATAGTTCCTTGTACTATATAATAGGTACTTATTGTCTATCTATTTTATTTTGGCTATTTATTTATTTGTTCGCACTGCATAGCTTGTGGGATCTTAGTTCTCTGACCAGGGATGAACCCACACCATCAGCAGTGATGGCATGGAATCCTAACCACCGGAGCACCAGGGAATTCCCTTGTCTATCAGTTTTATATATAGTAGTGTATATCTGCAAATCCCCAAGTCCTAATTTATCCTTCCCCCACTACCTTTCTCTTTTGGTAACCATAAGATTGTTTTCTATGTCAGTCTGTTTCTGTTTTGTAAGTTCATTTGTATCATTTTCTGAGATTCCACATATAAATGATAGCATATGATATTTTTCTTTCTCTAACTTCCCTCATTTAGTATGATCATTTCTAAGGCCCTCCATATTGCTGCATTATTTCATTCTTTTTTTTGGCTATAATATTTGTAATATTGCTACCCATATATGTGCACCCATATACATATATCCCACATGTATATATTGTTGTTGTTGTCCAGTTGTTAAGTCGTGTTCGACTTTTTGTGACCCCATGAACTGCAGCACACCAGGCTTCCTTGTCCTTCGCTATCTCTCAGAGTTTGCTCAAACTCATGTCCATTGAGTCGGTGATACCATGCAACCATCTCATCCTCTGTCACCCCCTTCTCCTGTCTTTAATCTTTCCCAGCATCAGTGTCTTTTCCAGTGAGTTGGCTCTTCACATCAGGTGGTCTATGTGTGCATGCATGCTAAGTCACTTAGGTCGTGTCCGGCTCTTGGTGACCCTATAGACTGTAGCCTGCCAGGCTCCTCTGTCTGTGGAATTCTTCAGGCAAGAATACTGGAATGGGTTGCTATGCTCGCCTCCAGAGGATCTTCCTGACTCAAAAATTGAACCCACGTCTCTTACATCTCCTACTTTGGCAGTTGTGTTCTTCACCACTAGCGCTACCTGAGAAGCCCCAGGCATCTATACAGTCAGCAAAAACAAGACCTGGAGCTGCCTGTGGCTCAGATCATGAGCTCCTTGTTGCCAAATTCAGGCTTAAGTTGAAGAAAGTAGGGAAAACCACTAGGCCATTCAGATATGACCTAAATCAAATCCCTTTTGATTATACAGTGGTGGTGATGAATAGATTCAAGGGATTAGATCTCGTAGACAGAGTGCCTGAAGAATTATGGGTGTATGTTCATGACGTTTTATGGAGGTGGTAACCGAAATCATCCCCAATAAGAAGGCAAAGTGTTTGAGGCTTTGAAAATAGCTGAGAAAAGAAGAGAAGCAGAAGGCAAAGGAGAAACAGCAGGATATACCCAACTGAATGCAGAGTTTCAGAGAATAGCAAGGAGAGATGAGAAAGCTTTTTAAAGTGAACAGTGCAGAGAAACAGAGGAAATACACACACACACACACACACACACACACACACATACGTACACAATATACATGGGATATATTCCATATATTAATATGTATATACACAGGGATCAAATTCAAGTCTTCTTGTGTCTCCTGCATTGCAGGCAGATTCTTACCACTGTGCCACCCGGGAAGCCCATATATGTATATCACATATATATGATACATTTTCTTTATCATTCATCTCTCTATAGACAGTTGGGTTGTTTTCACATCTTGACTATTGTGACTAGTACTGCTACTGGTGTACATGTATCTTTTTGAATTACAGTTTTCTCCAGATATATGCCTGGAAGTAGGATTGCTAGATCATATGGTAACTGTATTTTTAGTTTTTTGAGTAACCTCCATACTGTTCTTCGTAATGGTTGCACCAATTAACATACCCACCAACAATGTAGGAGGGTTCCCTTTTCTCCTCATCCTTTCCAGCATGTAGTATATGTAGATTTTTGGTGATGGCCATTCTGACTGGTGTGATGTGACACGTCATTGTAGTTTTGATTTGCATTTCTCTAATAATTAGTGATGTGGAGTGTCTTTTCATGTGCCCACCCACAACTGTCATTCCCATGTACATCTTCTAGCCTCCTTTTGCGTGTATGCATATATTGAATGTATTTGCAATCCTACTCTGTATAGAATTTCATATCCTGCTTTTTCTGCCTGACATCCCATATGCATTCTCCATACATGCTGGGGGGAGCAGAGCAGTGAGACGCAAATAGCACCGTGGGATGTAGCATCGGGTGGCAGGGTTGGGGATACTGCAGGAGAATGGAGGCTGGGCAGAGACCAGGCATTGGAGGGGAGGTGGTGGGTTCCATCCTCCTGGGGCTCTGAGGCCTTCTGCTTTTCAGAGTGGCCTGCTTCTCCGGTCACCCCACTGCTGGTTCACCATCATCCTCAGACTGTCAAGGAGCAGACAACCGAGGGAGAGCAACCTTGAAAGTAACGAATAGAAGGAGAACAAAAAGTTTCTGAAGAAGGAAAGCATATAATGGGTACTTGCTGTCTCCTCATCCTCCTCACTTTTTTGAGTAATTACATGTAGGTGTCTGGGAGTGGGTGTGTTTACAGCAACACTTCTTTTGCTGGAGTGCTGAAATTTCTGCTTTGTGGCACTATGCTCATGAGAAGGTAGGTAATCAAATAACAGAATGTGCGGTTGTATTGTGTCATTCTGCTGCAACTTCAATTAGGATTACAAATAAATAGAAAACAGAATTTGAAGTTGTAATTTCCTAAGGAGTTGGCAAGTACACCAGCACGGGCTGGGTTGGCAGGGGGTGGAGTGTTCTTTCCTCTCCACCCTTACTACAGATTTTGCAGTCATCTTGTGAGCTGAACAGTGGTAAAATCACCTCCTGGGTAGATTTCTGACTGAAGAATAGATCCACAGGCAGGCCTTTGATGAAAAGGCATTTAATAATTTTTAAATAGAGTCTATTTGGTGCAGAATAACAGTGTCTGTGGCCAGGATGAAAACACTCATGACTGTTCTCCATCATTATCACATAAGTGATGGGGAATGGAGTTCCTGGTCCCTGAAGGTGGAGGACAGGGCTGTATTGGAGGAGCAGGCAGGAGTGTATGTGTGGGGCTCCTAAGTGCTTTGACAGCATCATTGCTTCACCCAGGTGTGACTTGGCACACCCTCTACCCTGCCCCTCAGCCTCCTGGTGGAGCTGCTGGCTGCTTTTTTGAAAGCAGATCGTGTGTGTCTCTGACAGGCTGTGGGCAGGAGGTGGATGGTCTTGCCGCCATGCCTAAGGGCAGGCACAGTGCCAGCCCAGCTTAGCACTTGGCGTTGGAGGGAATGAAAAGAGCAGGAGGTGATGCTGCGGGCTCTGAAAGGAGCACGTGCCTCCTCCCTACCTCCCAGCAAGGGGCATCCGCAAAGAGAAGGTTTGACAAGGCAGCATCTCATGGGGAACAAAGAACTGTTCCCTTGCTCTGGAGGGAAGGGAACCTGGTTTCTAGAATGTCTAGGGAGTGTAAGCTTCTGTAAATCACAGGGAAGCCTAGGGAGCAACTTAAAGTCCTGTGTGTACCCTTAGTGACACATCTGGTTATTCCTCTTTAATAAAGACAAAAAAGCCTCATTTAAGACATTTACTCGTGCCTTTAAGTAAACTAATATTGATCTGACACTCGACATGTGTCTGAATTTTTTACTTTTTCTGTGTTTGGAGCAAGGATCTGTGTTTAGTAAGTACTTTCCTGTGCCAGTGTCTGCAGTGAAACTTTATTCATTCTGGTCGATTCCACTGAGAGCCTGATGCATGCCAGGCTGCTTTTCTCAGGGATTAGGGTGGCTAATGAGGCAAGCATGGTCTCTGCCCTCATCGAGCTTGTGTTCTGAGAAAAATGCTGCCTTTCCAGCTACCCAAGGGACTGGCAATTGGCTAGGGAAATCTTGGTTAAGGGAACTTGGCTTTTTGGGCTAGGGTAACAAAATACCATAGAACAGGTGTCTCATCAACCACAGACATTTATTTCTCATGATTCTGACGGCTGGGGAGTCTTGCTCGCAAGTTCCTTTTATAAGGACACTACCACCTGATGGGAAGAGCAACTCACTGGAAAAGACCCTGATGCTAGTGAAGATCGAAGGCAGAAGGAGAAGGGTGTGGCAGAGGATGAGATGGTTGGATGGCATCATTGACTCAATGGATATGAGTTTGAACAACTCCAGGAGATAGTAAAGGACAAGGAAGCCTGATGTGCTACAGTCCCTGGGGTTGCAAAGAGTTGGATATGACTTAACGTCTGAACAACCGCCACAACAGATCCCATTCATGAGGGCCCCACCCTCATGACCTCGGCACCTTCTCGAGGCCGCACCACCTAACGCATCACTTTAGGGGTTATGATTTCACTGTGTGAGTTTATAGCTGGGGCTGAGAGTATAGGGAAACCCAGTCAGGTGGACTTTATTTCCTGTGTCCACACACAGCCTGAACTGTGGACTGTGGACTGTGGACACTGCTTGTGAGCATCGGCTGTTCCTGGGGCCGTTTTGGGGAATAACGACTTCTCTGACTTCTCTTCTGACTTCTGCTGTGGCTAATGGGGAGTCTGGCCTGGAGCCTGGCCTGGAGAGGCTGCCACACCCAGGACATCTGGCCCTGGAAGGAACATTCACACCAAATCTCAGAGTTCAGATGGACTTCCCCTGTCAAGACCAGCTTGCCTGCGAGGCCTGTGATGAAATGTGATTCCCGAATCCAGCTTGAAGCCATGGCTGATTTTTTTTTTTTTTAATAATGATTTCATTTATTTATTTTTGGCTGTGCTGGGTCTTCCTTGCTGTGCGGGCTTTTCTCTAGTTGCGGCGAGTGGGGGCTACTCTCTGGTTGTGATGAGCAGGCTTCTCATTGCAGTGGCTTCTCTTGTTGTGGAGCTTGGGCTCTAGGCGTGTGGACTTCAGTAGTTTCAGCACATGGGCTCAGTAGTTGCAGCTCCCGGGCTTAGTTGCTTTGTGATATGTGAGATCCTCCCGGACCAGGGACTAAAACTGTGTCTCCTGCATTGGCAGGCAGATTCTTTACCACTGAGCCACCAGGGATGCCCTGGGACTGATTTTTTTTGTGGGCTCGCCATTAGTTGAAATTTGAGCTGAAATGGCATTCTGGAGCTTCTCGGCCCCCCTGTATGGTGCACAGGGCAGCTTGGTCCCCTGCAGTGTGATCTGGACTGTTCTGATTGGAGCTAGTTTGTAATATTTACTGTTTTTGGTGCCAGGAGCTGCACTGTCAGGTGAGGATCCAGGAGAGGAAGGAGCAGGAGGGGAACAGAGGAGCTGAGAACTCAATTTTTCATAGAGTAACACAATAATACAGTTGTGTATTCCCATAATATCCCTTCAGTTTCTTGGGGTCTGGAGTTGCATCTATTTTTAAGAACACTTGGACCAATAACTCCGCTTTATGCAGACCGACTGGAGGGTCTCTGGCTTGGAGATTTAATGTAAGATAAACTCTAAACGGGGTGGCCCACAGCAAGATGGCCTGCAGTCTTAGGCAAGCAAGTCTTCTTAAATAAGCTGGGAGGATGATGGAAGCACTGCTCTGTTGGGCTCTGCCCCAGTGCAAAGGGCTCTCTGTGAACTGGGCAGTTGAATGGTGGCTGGGAAGCTGGCAGGGGAAGCTGTTCACCAGTCTCCTGTTGGCTCCCTGGTCCATGCCAGCGGGTGTTCTGCTGGGGCTCTAGAGGGCAGGGAGGCTCCCGAGAAGGAGGTTTTGGGGAAGCTGGGCACCTTGCACCTGGTGATGTCCTGGAGGATCATCCTGGCATCAGGACTCTGGTCTCTTGGCCCTTTGGAACAGGGCACTGCAGGCTTACATTTGGCACTAGGGTGCTGTGTTCTGCTGGCGGTTTTGAAGTAGGACTCAGGGCAAGCTCTGAGTCACATTGAATTGGGATATTTGTCTTGGTCCATCTCCCATGAGTGTAGATCCCTACCTTTGCTGTCTAGAACCTATTTTCTAAAACTTGTTATTTTATATCAAAGTAGAGCCGATTGACAATGTTGTAATAGTTTCAGGTGGACAGCCAAGGAACTTAGTCATACACAGAGATGTATCTATTCTCCCCCAAACTCTCCTCCCATCCAGGCTGCCACATAACATTGAGCAGAGTTCCCTGTGCAATACAGTAGATCCTTGTTGGTTGCCCATTTTAAATATAGCAGTGTCTACATGTTCATCCCAAACTCCCTCACTATCCCTTCCCCTAATCCTTGCTCCTTGGTAATCGTAATAAAACCTATTCGTTTTTGGAAAAGATTCTCCCACTGAGATTCACAGCCACCTGCCTAAGCTCTGGCAACAGCAGTGATATGTTCCTGGGACCCCTGCCAACAGGACCCCCAGCTACAAGCTGTCCTCAGGCTTGTCCTAATCTTCCAAGATTTCAGTAGTATTAACCAATAAATCATAGTCAAGTGACTCACCTCTTATTCCAGTATTTGGAATCACAGGGTTCTGTTTCTTTCCTTTTTAATAGGGTCCCCACTCTCTTCTATTCTTGCTTTTTCCCCTGAACATTCTGTTTCCTCTTTGTCTGTCCCAGGATTTTGAAACATTCTTCAATCCATTTCATCTTGTTTCTTTCCTTACTTCACCGGGATCCCCACAACCAACCGGAACATGTGAGAGGCCACTTTTCTCTCTACTCCAGTTCTCTGAATTGTTCTTTGGTCATTGTCTCAAAAAAAGTAAAACCCCTGTTGTTTCACTGTCTAGTGTGCTTGACTGGTGAGGCTGTTATGAATTAATCATCTTTGAGGATCCCCCTAAATGTCAGGTTGGAGCTGTTCCAAGCTGCTAAGAGCAGAGCAAGGTCACTTTTTTTTTTTACTTAAATCCAATTAAATCCAGCTCCAGGATCCACCTGCCACAAGTAGAGGTGGGCTCTGCATCCAGAGTTCTCAGGACTCCCCCCAGGGTTGTAGGAGAGTCCAGAAGAGCCCCTCCATGGTGTGGCTACTGTGGCTCGCCCAGCTCTGCCCAGGCCAGCAGAGGACTGTGGGGTTGAGCGGTCCCACTCCTTGCCAAGCAGGGTCACCATGAGCCTGGCTTACGCACTTGATCCTCACAGGCCCCCACCCCACTTCTGAGGTCCTGCTACCTCAGCATTGCTGTGTTCTGGTTAAGTTCAGGTCCCCATACCCTGAGACCCTCCACTTGCGCACTCTTCAGACCATGAACAAGCTGATGCCCAGGTTCAGGCCTTCCCCAGGAGGGAGCCTTGGCCCTCTCCCATCTCAGGAGTCAGCTTAGAGGCCTTGGAAGTACAGACACCTCTGTCCAGGGATATTCCTTCAGGGCAGACAAACAACTTATTGCAGCCCTGAAACTTTTCCCATAGGGGTAAATAATCAGAAAAAGAATCATCCACTCATCCAATAAGTATCAAGAATTTGTCAGAATGAATAAAAGGCCTCCCATCCTCCTGGGAGGAGGGAAAACCATCTTCCTTTCATTTCTGATGAGTCTACAAGATACAGGTAACTTTTCAACATATTATCTCACCAAATTAAATTCCCAGTAGATCACCCTGCTACACACGGCTTTTCTTGTGGAGGAGATGCCATTGCTGTATTCTAGGGGGACACTTAGGTAGAGATGAAGCGAGTGTACAGAGTCGCAAAGTTGATGGAGCAGGAAGCCAGTCTCGGGTCTTCTGAAGCAATTCCAGCGCTTTCTCCACCCGCCACAAGCAGTGGAACTTGGGTGGGGGTGGGAGGAAGACCTACAGAAAATTGGTCTTGTCTCAGGATCTTCTCAAGAGGTACAAGAGAAACCTGGAAAATTCACTTAGAATGTTAAAGACCAAGGGAATGGCATGATTAGCACCACTGCACTTTAACTCTCCTTTGACTTACTTTTCTGTTTCTTATTATTGTTTGTTTGTCATTTGACTGCAGGTGCTCTGGTAGTCTCAGTATGTCCACAGTCATCATTTATTGGAAGCATGCCTGAGTGAGTGAGTGAATGAATGAATGTGTGAATGAGCACCATAGGAATTTGAGGGGTGGGCCTTGAAGGATGGGTGTTCTTTGGATGGACTGAATGGAATGACCAGTCACAGTTCAGGCAGGTAGGGGAGGATGGTGGGGAAAAAAGGGCAATAAAGTCTGATTGGAGCATAAAGCAGCTTTATTAAGATAGAATTCACCCCTTTAAGATGCACAATTCAGTGGTTTTTAGTATATTCACAGAGTTGTTCACCCATCACTACAGTCAATTTTAGAATGTTTTCATCACCCCCAAGAAGAAACTCCCACAGTCTTAAACACCATCCCCCTGGCCCACCATTTCCCCAAAGCCCCT
Source organism: Antilocapra americana (assembly GCA_007570785.1). Lineage (NCBI taxonomy): Eukaryota > Metazoa > Chordata > Mammalia > Artiodactyla > Antilocapridae > Antilocapra > Antilocapra americana. Next base: position 25,272,716 of record ML663557.1, read on the forward strand.
GGCAATCACCGATCTACTTTCTGGCTTTTTCTACCCTGAGTACTTCACGTCTATGGAATCCTACAATACACGATGGTCTGTGCCTGTCTTCTTTCACTCAGTGTACTGTTTTCAGGGTTCTCCTGTGCTGTGGTGGCTGCCAGGGCTCCCTTCTTTTCTGTTGACAGCATGGATGTGGACGGGGCATCTGGAATGTACCCAAGTTAGGCACAGGGACCCCTACCTTGAAGCTCTTGGGGCAGGAGCCTGACTGAATCATATGGGTATTATGGGAATCTCAGCGGGCTTCCCAGTGGTAAAGAACACTCCTGTCAATGCAGGACACACAAGAGATGCGGGTTCGGTCCCTGGAACAGGAAGATCTCCTGGAGCAGGAAATGGCAACCCACTCCAGTATTCCTGCCTGGAAAATTCAATGGACAGAGGAGCCTGGCAGGCTACAGTCTGTGGGGTCGAATAAGAGTTCACGACTGAGTGCACAGGCACACTCACATACGCAGAGTGGACAGCAGCATCACGTGAAACGGGGTGTCTGGAGACAGATCAGCATGGAGGCTTACGTGGTTTCTTGGTAGGAAGTGGGGAAAGTCAGATCCAGGGAAAAGAAAGAGAAGCATGAACAGGCAAGATACTGAGGGAGACACATCAGTAGGACCTTCTACAATGTGTTTAAGGGTCCTGGGATAGAGAGCTGGCATTGTGACCTGGGACACGGGGACCTGGAACAAGAAGAGACAAGTTCTCACTTGTGCCTTGGCTGTTGGAGTGATGGCAGGTACAGTGTTCAGTTGGCTGGAGGGCCCTGGAGGGAGGACCTGGGAGACAAGGGCTTTTCCCTTGAGGAAATTGCCTCTGAGAGAGAGAGGATCCACCTGAAAGTCAGACCCTTGGAACAGCTGACAGTCTGTGATGGGTGCTGAGTTGCCCACGGGAAGGTGAGCACAGACCAGGATAGTCCAGGGGGGAGGTAGGAGCCAAACTTCCTCTGAAAGATGGATGAGCCATGAATAGGCAGAGAGGAGGGGAAGGGATATTCTGGATCCTCACTAGGCAAATAGTAGGAACAGGGGCACTGGATGGGAGAGAGGGAATGTGGATCCAGCCCTAGGCTGGAACCTACACCGTGCAGAGAAGCTCAGAAAACCAACAGGGCAGGTGGGGTGGTGTGAACACAACAAAGAAACACCTACAGAGAAGATTTTATTATTATTACTATTCTACAGATGTGGAAACTAAGATTTAGAGGACTTAAGTGCTTATCCTGAGTCATGCATCTAAAAATTGCTGAACCTGGGTTCTTAAAAAGCTTTCAGTTGAATGTAAAGGAAAGGCAGTGATAATGGCAGTGTGTTTTAGACTGGACAGACTTAGTAGATAGAATCTAGGAAGCTTCTAGACTGGCAACCCACTCCAGTGTTCTTGCCTGGAGAATCCCATGGACAGAGGAGCCTGGCAGACTATAGTCTATAAGGTCACAAAGAGCTGGACATGACCGAGCAACTTAGTACCAGGAAGCTTCTCAAGTTAAGATTTGAGTTCAAGGAACACGAATTGGGGGCTGGGCATTTGGGATTCAAAGCTGAGAAAGACACGCTCCTGACCCTGGGTCTCCTGGATGATCAGAGAAAGGACAACCTCATATACACAGCCTGCCTGCTTCTCTCCACCTCCATGCTGTGCAGGAGACGATTGTTGAACTGATGCATGAATTCTTAAACAGCAGTTGGCCTGGGGAGCTCCTTCTCTCTTCCACCTGGCATGTGGGCATCTGAGCAAAGACCCAGAGCAGAGAAAGTGCTGTGAGATCCCTGGGTGAGGGGTTCGGTGTGGGTGGAGGAGAGTGAGTGGTGGGGGCAGCGTGGGGAGCAAGCAGGGAGATGAGCAAGGATGCTATGGGAAGAAGCAGGTGAGGGATGCACCGTGTGGACCAGTGATGGCAGAGCAGCATCTGTCTCCTCTGAGGGAGTTTCTTGAACCTTCCTCGCCCCTTGTGTAACCAGTCCCAGCACAGTGGGGCTTCCAAGATCACCCCCTACCTGTTCCACCACCTACCGCAGCATCCTGCTTTGCTTGATCAGGGCCCTTCCATTCTGTATGGAGGCGCTACATGAGTCTCCAGCAGCTCCAGAGGAAGAGATCCATTTAAACTGAGGGTCCTGGGGAGGAGGCTTGGGTAGAGGAATCCTCACTGAGTTCCTGCATTTTGCAGCCTTCTGGAACTGAGCAGCTTTTAGAATTTCAAGCCACAATTTGTATTCAAATGAAGGTCATTTGAAAGGTGTAACATAGTAAACAGCCATTATTTCATTTTGATGGTGGCACTAAAATTATAGTGTTGGTTGAATTATTTTAGTGTAGGACCATTTACCGCTCCCTGAAACACTTAGAGGGGTTCTCAGAATGCTGTGATGATCCTAAAATTAGAAGAAAATTAAAAATCACAAAGCTGTGGGGGTGTCGGTGTCATTTGGGGGAGAGGACCCCTGGTGTGTGGGAGTACTTTCTCCATCCTGTTCAAGTTCATCACGCTTTCTTTGCACACCACAGGTGTGGGGAGCGTCTACCACCTGCACGTGGAGAGGGGGTATCTTAGTGCTTTGAACTGTGGGACCTAAAGGAATGTCCCCCAGCCCCGCCTGTACTTCATTCAAGTCCCTAGAACCCTACCGCTGGGACTTGTCTCCCTTGGGCTTTCTTCCAGGGAGAAGCACCCTGGGAGGAAGCCCCTGGGAGAGGCTGCTGGCTAGCTCCTCCCACTGCGCCTTACTGATGGTCTAGTGGGAGCACTCGCTGAAGACTCAGGTCACTTGCAGTCATGCTTAGGGATTGCCCATTGAGGGACCTATGAGTTCAGTGTGGGGTCAAGGGCAGGCACTGCGTTTCCTGATGGGCAGTTACCCTTCTGCAGCCACCAGACATCCGGCATCCGGAAGCTTTCCTCTTTTCCTGTGGGCCTGGGACTCCTCTCTCTGGCCAGGCAGGGATGGATGAGCCTTTGGGTAGGCTGAGGAGATGGGACTCCTTTGGGGACTCTTGCCATCGTGGCGGCACCAGGAATCAGGAGCTCGTGGAAAGGTAGACTCAGGAGAGCTTAGGCCCTTCCTCTTTCATGGTGAGAATCCAGAAATTGAGGCCCAGAGGGATGTGACTCCTGTAAGATGGCGCAGCAAGTCAGTCACAAACCCAAGACTTGGTCAAAACCCTGGGGCTTCTTTTCTGTGACTTGATGTGTGTCTTACATTTCTGTTTCCCATCAGGAATCCTTGGGTCAGTTGTTTGCTGAGTTCAGAATCCACTGGATTTGGAAAGAGTCATGGGTGTGTGTGCTGGCACAACTCCAGTGGCTTCAATTGTCGTTGTTCCATCTCTCAGTCGTGTCTGACTCTTTGCAACCCCATGGACTGCAGTGTGCCAGGCTTCCCTGTCCTTCACCATCTCCCAGAGCTTGCTCAAACTCATGTCCATCGAATCAGTGATGCCATCCAACTGTCTCATCCTCTGTTGCCCCCTTCTCCTCCTGCCTGCAATCTTTCCCAGCATCAGAGTCTTTTCCAATAAGCAAACTCATTGATATTTCCGCAGCAAAACAAACGAATATTCACGCTGAGTGGGGTAAATAAGGGCAGGACTTGTGTCAGTTCAGGTTAAGTCTCACCAGCACATGCTGCCAAATTTAAGAAGAAAACTGACTTGCTTGAGCTTGTCAGCTTTCAAAATTTCCAATAAAGGATGTGTCCATCCAGGTCCAGTAGTGACATGTACTCCCGGAGAAAAAATCGAAAAGTTGAAAAATACATCTTTAGAAGAACATTGCAGTTGCCCCCAATTCTACCAGTTTCTAGACTTTGCCTCTGTATTTATTTATACATAGTTGGATTCTTACTGTGTACAATTTTGTACCCTACTTTTCCCACTTTGTTTTACAAAATAAACACTTTTCTATGTTTTTGAATTCTCAAGCCCTTTTGCATTGCATAGTCCTGGGAGCTGGGTGTCTTGACTCTCAGCCTGGAGCTTTTCTGCCTACACTACCTGCTGCTTCTCCACCAGTCAGACCATTGCCCCACTTCCTGCCCCTCCCTCTCCTCCCCCAGTGGATCCTCGTAGCTCCAGAATGTTCTCCAGCCTCTGGGAGGCCCTATGAGAATGGGCCTGCCTGAGGCCTCCAGGATCTGTGTCGGGGGAGCCTTTCTGGGGCAGAGCTCAGGGGTTGTTTCCAGAATGTTCCCTCTCTATGTGGGCCACAGGGAACTGAGAATCACGTCAGCTTGGACAGCGAGGGCAAGTTTTGGAGAGGTAGCTGTGTGTTTGCACATGTGGTTGCTGGAAGGAGGGGCAGAGGGGTATCTTCACTGGGCTTCCCACAAGTGGGTGGAACAGCCCTTGAAGCAATTGTTTCCTGCTTCTATTACCTGTATTTCACACACAAGAGCCCCTTGTTTATTTGTTGGGGTGTCAAGTACATCTCCCGGGACCCAGGGCCCCTGCTCAGAGTCGCCACCAGCATCGTCCGGGCACCGGTTCCCTCTCCCTAGGGAGGTAGCAGAGAGTGGCTCCAGGACATGGGTCCTTAAGAGGACCCCCTGGCCACCTCCCCTCCACCTGCAGGGGTCCTTCTTCAGCTCCCTGAAGTGGCCCCAGGTGAGTACGCTCACCTGGGAGGGTCTGAGGAGAAGGAGAGGCAGTCCTGTCTCAGTAGCTCTGCCTGCCTGACCTTGGGTTTGATGGGGAGCAGATCACTGAAGATGACTGGTCCAGGCCGGCAGACTTCCTAGAGATGGGGATTTCAGCCTACTGACTCTGAGGTCCTTTCTGGGTGGGGGAGCCTCTGAGCTGTCCTTCTTATACTTTTCTAGATGCTCATCCTCCAAAACTCTGCATGAGGTTTGGGAAGAGCCACTAGAGCTTTTGGGGATGTGCTGGGTGCTGGAGTCCTGTTTGCTGTCTTTATTCTGTGTTACTCTCCCCCGAGGCGGGTCATCCAATGTGAATTCCAGAAAGAAACCCAGAGTGCGTGCTGGGAAAACCCACATTCCTGGAAATCTTTCCTATCTCAGTGTCTTTAGAAAATATATTTGCTTTCAGAAGGAGCTAGTTTTTAAGCTCTGTGTAACTCCCTCTGCCTTGTCCCTCCCATCCCCCACCCCAGTCCTTCCATCACATTCTGGCTCTTCTGGCCACCTTCAGGTTCCCAAGCACTGATGTTGTTCCAGCCTCAGGTCTGTGGTACGCATGCTCCCTCTTCCTCCCTTACCTCATTTGATAACTCTTAACTAAGTCTCAGCTTGAATCTCAATCTCCCAAACTTATCAGGTACCCAGTCAAAATCTGCCATCATACCATGTGCTTTGCCTTCATATACCATCATGTCATGTCTTTATGTATTTATTTTAGTGTTTTGTTTTATCTCATATTTATTTTCTCTACAAAACTCCATAAATAATTTGTGCACCTCTCTAGCCTAGGACCTGGCATATGATGGTCAATCAATAAATAGATCTATTGAATGGATGGATGGATGATTGGGTGAATGGACGGATAGATCAATGGATGGATAGATGAATGGGAGGGTGGATGGATGGGTGGATGATAGGGTGGAAGATGGGGTGTATGGAAGGATAGATTGATGGATGGATGGATGAATGGAAGGATGGGAAGGTGGATGGATAGCTAGATAAGTAGATGGATGAGTGGATAGATGGCAAAATACAAATACTTCTGGGGTATTCCATAAAAATTAAGCTAAGCATCTCAAAATGCCTCTAAATTACATTAGCCAGCTGTATTCTAACTGTTTTGGTCTCACATTACAGAATAAAACTTGAGCCATCTTGAGAAAAAAGAACTTATTATGAGGGTATAGGAATATCTCACAGAGGGAAGTAAGCTTACTTAGAAACTGGAGGAGGAGACTGGAAGGCCATCCAGGTTCTCTCTCTCTCTGCCCTTTGTGTCTCTTTGCACATTGCTTTCTTTCATTCCTCGGTAGACGGGCTTGGTTCTGTTCTGAGTCCCACGCCTGGACACTGATCCCTTAGTCCTGTATTCATACCTTATCAAGCCAGCCACATAAAGAGGCAACTGGCAGGCCCTCAAATCCAGTCCCAGATGCCTGGGGCAGAGAGTCTAGGGTCGGGGGTGGAGCAGGATCACAGGTGTGGATTGTGGGGGCACCTCCTGTGGTGTGGGGGTCACCTCCCAGAGAAAGGAATCAGTTGTTGACTGTGGATCTTATTGCCAGCTCTGGCTGAAGTTCTTACCTCCCACTTGATGACCGTCTGGCTGGATGCCTGTGAGGTCCCAGGCCTGGAAGCCTGCACTAATTGTGAGGCTCCCAGCTCAGCTGTGAGCCCGGGAAACCTGCCCATTTGAAGCAAAGGGACAGCAGGCCTGACCTGCAGAGCTGAGATGAGCCCGGCCTGGTTTTGGGAAGAGGATGGTGGCTGTAGCTACAGTGGTCCCCACCCCTTGGTCAAGACTTCATAGCTTTGCCCTGGAGTGGGTGCGTCAGACACCCACCGTGGAACAGGAAGCAGCCAGAGTCCAGCTTCTTCTTTTTTTTTTTTTTAATTACTTTAATATTCTTATTGTTTTTAATTTATTTTTTGGCCATGTCACACGGCATGTAGGATCTCTGTTCCCTGACCAGGGATCAAACCTGCTCCCCCTGCTTTGGGAGCATGGAGTCTTAACGACTTGGCCACCTGGGAAGTTCCCAGAGTCCAGCTTCTTTAGACCAGCCTGGCTGTTCCCCACCCCAATCGAGTTTTGCATCAGGCAATGTGCTGCCATTTCAGAACAGGAATTTCTCCACGAAAAGAAAGAAACCTCTTTATGCGCTTTTACAATGCAGAATCTAATTTCGGTTTCAATAAGGGAAGGCACCATTATATCACCCTCCTTCAGTGCTTCTTGTCATTACGTTGTATTTTAAAAAATACTTTCATCGGGGGCCCGATATACACTTACAATCTCTCTGCATTTATTTTCTTTTAAGAACACATATAATAAAACTCAAAGTTAATAGCATGAAAATAATTTCTACAATAACAGTTGTAGCAAATCTTAGAATTGCCAGGGCGAAGGTGGCTAGACAGAGTGAGGCAATTACGTCTATTATTAGCAGCACCCAGGAAGGATTGATGTACAGTGGGCTGCGTGTAAGCAGAAGCCTTCGGACGTGAACTACATTTTAATAGTGAAATTCTCATAGATTATAACTCCCTTCATTAACATTTTCACACATCGCTGGCTAACAAATGAGGAGAGAGGCCTCAGGACTCTCAGATTTATCGTGTGCTGGGTGCTCTCTGCACCTCTGCGTGGGTAAGAGCTTCGTCTTTTCACCTCTGACGACCGGCAGATTAACTCTTCCTGGGCTGACCTGCTTCCTTCTGGGATAGGAGAACTCTGGAAACACAGGCTTTGCACTGGTCGACTGGTAAGGGATTGCTCCTGACTCCAGCCCTCCTGGGGTGCATTTCGCTGTTGGCCCCCCCAAGGGTGGGTATGAGAGGATGGAGGGTCCAAGGGAGCAGGTCAGAACAGGCCTGGGCTCTACTGCCTCACAGCAGCCCTCAGGGCAGCCTCCTCCCAAGACCATCCCTGTTCAGATGCTCCAGTCGCCAGGTGGGGTGGGGGTACTTTCAGCATCAGGGGATGGTTGTTTGATGGAGGTGGTGCTAGTGGTGAAGGGTCCATCTGCCAATCGGGAGACACAGAGACCTGATTTCGATCCCTGGGTAGGGAAGATCCTCTGGAGGGGGAGAATGACAACCCACCCCAGTATTCTTGCCTGGAGAATCCCATGGACAGAGGAACCTGGTGGACTACAGTCCATAGGGTCACAAAGCGTTGGACATGACTGAACTCATACACAAAGGCTACCAAAAGACTAGATTTCCTTTTAGCAAAAGTCAAAGCAGCCTTCTGCCAAGGAAGGAAAAAGCTTACATGGGACAGAGGGAGTTTGGGTCAGGGCTTGCTGGGCAGAGTAGATCCCAGACAGAGGGAAATGGACTCTGATCAGGGTCAGGGTAGATTGACTGCCCATGGGGACAGTCTTGTCCTGAGAGGGGCTGAGCAATTTTTAGAAACAAATTAAATACCACAGTGCTTGCCCCAGAGGGATTTATAATCTAATGACTGAGGATGTGGATGAAAGGGTAGCATTCTTGGATCATTTACTAACACTGCCTGTGGTTGCATACAAACCATAATAGTGAGCTCTGGGCATGTGGAGAAATGCCATCCAAGGTCACCTCATCAATCAGGGAAGGCTTCCTGGAAGAGTCTTCTAGTCTTCACATCTCTAGGAAGGTGGTTCCTGGTGTATTGTCTACACTTGGTGCCAACTGGGTTACAGAAACACTGAGGATAGGATTTAATGCTGGGAGAATGTTCCCTCGCCCTGCACCTTTGCAGCAGTGGGGTGAATTTTTCAGCCCAGCCACCCTTGGCTGTTTGCTTTCAGGACACAAACTCTTGGTGACTCAGGGGCCAAGATTTTAAACATTCTCATGCAGACTCTACAATTTGTTTGGGCCGCTAGTGGCACAAGGGACCCCTGGGGTCAGTTTACCCCAGTGCTCCTTTGGGTCTCTGACTTCAGATGAGCATTTTAGCAGACTTCTCAAAGGTCATCTGATCAAGGTCTTCTCATCCCTGTCTGCTCATTATCATCACTTGGGGTGACTTAAAAGCACTGGTGCCAGGGGACCTCAGAGACTTTACTTAAAATGGTCTGAGCTGGGGCTCAGGTGTCCTAAAGAATCTAATGTCCAATCCAGGTGGAGGATCCCTGTGATCACTCAGGCAGGTGAACTGCCCTTTAGGTGCATTAGCTGGAGGAATGTAGGTCTGAGCAGAACAACAGTTCAGCTATGGACAAGTGGGGGTGTTTATAGCGCCCCATGCTCTTTCCTGCTCTCCTTGGACAACTTGCAGATAGCCTTTGCTGTCTGATACAATGAAGGATTTGTTTGTTGTTGTTCAGTCACTCAGTTATGTCTGACTCTTTGAGACCCCATAAACTGCAGCATTCTAGGCTCCCCTGTCCTTCACTATCTCCTGGAGTTTGCTCAAATTCTTGTCCATTGAGTCAGTGATGTCATCCTACTATCTCATCCTCTGTCACCCCCTTTTCCTCTTGCCCTCAATGGACCAGATCCCATAGGATGGTGAAAAGGGGCTCTTTTCTTTGCCCTTGGTCCCAGGAATCCAGGTTTCCCTTCCTCCCTATCACTCCTTCCTTCCTTCCTCCATTCCTAGCCTGTGCCATGTGGTACCCACCGCAGCCTCATGGTCCCTTGGTGAACATCATCTGCAGTGAGAGCTGGCTTCTATAATGTTTGATCTCCTCCTGTAACTCTGTGGGGCTCATCTCTGTTTGACTCTGGTGCTGAACCATCAGTAGAGGCTTCTCGGCCTTCCCTCCCTCCTCCCCAGGAACATTATCCTTTAACTAAAATCAATAGACCCGAGACATGCCTGGAATCTAGAAGTTTGTCTTTCTCAAGTTCTGTTTTCCAATCAGAGTTCTCCTAGTGGCCATCACTGGGCCATGCAGGGCTGGAAGAATGGGAGTGTGTGCAGGGGTAGGGGCTCAGATGGGCTCCCCTGCTGTGGATGGGTGGCATGGCTGTGCCGGTCTGGAGGGTTCTGCTGAGAACAGGACTGGGATGCTCTGAGAGCTGGTTCTGGGCTTCCTTCCCTGTACAGGGCTCCTTCCTGTGTCCTGGCACCCCATCAAGTGTTAAGGAGCTCAGGAGCCAAACCTAATGAAAACCCAGTCTCATTTTGCATAATCAGGCGCTATTGAAATGATCCTTCCAGTGCTGCATGCTGCATATTAGCAGTCTGACTTATATACAATAAAAACCCGAGTACTGTACCAAGTGATACTTCTTAGGTGGTGGAGACACAGATGGAAATTCATTTAATGAACTACAAGTCCCCGAATGGATCCTAAACTTCTTGTAATTACCCTGGAAAAAATCCCCAGTAGAAACCAAAAAAGAAGCTTTTTGTATTCACTCCCCCTGCCTGCCCCCCAAACCCCCCTGCTTCACACCAGCCAGCTTTCTCCAGCTCTAAGATTGCCTTGTCGGAAATGAGCATCTTTATGTGAAGAGTTCTTCGGGGCCTGGCCAGCGGGTAGGGCTGGGCCACATGTAGATTAGCCAAGTCCTTCCTCCCACCCCAAATTCTGACAATAGCATGATTTGCAAAGACTTTCGTGCTGAACAGAATGTGACTGAAGTGGTACTGTGGAGAGTTTTGCCCAGGACCCCAGTGTCAGCCTGGGCATGATCTGGCTGGCTGCCCAGGGGGTCAGGGAGACCTGGTCGGTGAAGCCCTGGGGCAGACAAGAGTCTAGATGGAGATCCTCCTCAGCAGGTGATTCAAGCTTCCTCCTGGTAGTTTTCTTTGAAAGATACTGTTCCAATGTGGGAGGCCATCAGAAGTGGTCCCCTCGGCCTGGATGTGCTTTCTCTTCTGTTGAGGCTGGAGAAGCAGGGGGACGAGAGGGATGGGGGTGCCTCGGGCACACTAGAGCAGAGTCGAGGACCACTCCTCGGGGGAGACACTTCCCACCTCCCACCATTAGGGACCCATCCGGGACCATCCTTCTCCCAGGGGACAGGTCCACGGGATGAATGTGGCAGCCACCAAGTTGCCACACTTGATAAGTATCACAACCTGTTCCATATTTATTATGGGCAACAATTTGACTAACAGAGAATTTAGATTAATAACATTCAGGCCAGAGAAGTAATTTCCTTTGAGAAAGCGATTTACATGCACTCTGCCAGAAAGAGCCGTCACTGCTCCCTCGTTGTGTCAGCTCACATAATGAAGTTGAAAATAGCATGGAAGGTTAATAGGTCCGACTTATCTCCTTAGAACTGAAAAGGAAGATTTACAGTGTGGAGGCTGTTTTGCATATTTCGACTGGGAATTGAAAGGGTTTTTTTTTTTCCTCTGCCAAACAACCCATGGTTCAAGGTATCTGCTTTGTTATTGCTCCGAAGTGAGGCAGTAAACCTCTTCATTTGGGTGGTGCCTGCATCCTTTATGAAGAGCCATTGCCCTGGCCAAGAGCCCGGTGGGGATGCTGCTGCTGCTTGAGAAGAGGCTCCTTTGAAAGGAGAGCCTTTTGACTCTGGAAGGTCACATCGTTGGTTTGCTGATGTCTAAAAAAGGTTTAAATATTTCCACCACCTGGATGTATTTTGTGAAGAATTTCAGTTTATTTTGTCATCATTGTTGACTGCCCCTAGAGCAGCGGGCTGGGACGGGTGGTCTATTACTCAGCAATTTTCTGCTGGTGGTAAAGTTGGGGTGTGTTGTTTAGGAAGAAGCAGAGAATGGATACTGGTAACACAAATTCTTAGTGCATTTATTTTTAATTTTTCTTGTTTTCTGTTAAGTGCATCTGAACAATGAAATTCTCCATAAGGAGTGCTTAAGCTGTGTTCCACATTTTTTTTTCTCCCAATGTTAATATTATGAAAAATTTCAAACACAAAGTGGAGAGAATTGTAGTCAATGTCCTTATACCCATCTCTTTAACATTTTACTCTATTTGCCTGATTACATATCCATTCATGTGTCTATTCATCAGTTCATCGTACTTTTGGATGCATTTCATAGTGAATTGCAGGTAACAGTACATGTCACTGTTAAATGTTTCGGAATGCATATTATGAACTGTTAATTTACTTTTTAAGGTAAAATTTACATACAGTGAAATGCACAATCTGAAGTGTGCCTTTTGATGAGCTTTGACAAATGTGTACACTCACATGACATGTCTATTAAGATATAGACATTTCTATTAACCCTAAAGGACCCCCCCTTTTTTTTCTCTCCAGTCAATACACACCTCCCACAGGCAGCCACTGTTCCAATTATTTTTTTCACCAGATTGTTTTTGCCTGTTCTAGAACTTCATATAAAGGAATTCATTATCACATATACTTTTTTTGGAGAAGATTTCCTTCACTCAGCATGTTTTTGAGGTTCATCTGTGTTTTTGCATGTATCAGTAGTTTTTTTTTTTTTCCTTTTTATTGATGAGTAGTAATCTATTGTATGAATGTACCAGCGTCTGTTTATCCATTTGTTAATGGACATCTGGTGTGCTTCCAGTTTTTGGCTATTATGAATAAAACTGCTGTGAATATTTTGTACAAATCTTTTTTGAGATTTGTGTTTTTATATGCTCAAGAGAACATTGTTGGGTGCTATTTTTTTCTTTTAAAAGAAACTGGCAGACTTTGCCCCTGAAGTGATTGGACTGTTTCACATTTCCACCAACAATGTATGATGGTTCCAGTTGCGCTACATGCTTGCCAACATTTAATGTTGTCAGTCTTTTTAATTTTAGCCATCCTGGTGGGTGTAGAGTGAATCTCATTATAGTTACAATTTACATTTCCCTGATGACTAACAATATTTTTTGATGTGCTTATTGTCCATTCATATATCTTCCTTTATGAAGTGTCCCAGTTTTTTGTCCATTAAATTTTTGGATTTTCATTTTATTATTGGCTCATAGGAATTCTTTATCTAGTCTGGATACAGGTCCTTAGTCAGCTGTATGTTTTGCAAGTATTTTTCCCTAGGGTGTGGCCTGCTTATTCATTTTTATAATGATGTCTCTTCAGGAGCAGTTTTAAATTTTGCTGAAGTCTAGATTATTACTCTTTTCCTTTTATGGTTATGGCTCTCCATGTCCTCTCTAAGGAATCATTGCTTGTTACCTCATTCTGAAGATATTCTCCTATATTTTCTTCGGGAAGCGTTATCATTTGAGCTTTTACTTGTGGCTCTATTATCCATTTAAATTAATTTTGTGTATGGTGTAAGGTAGGAGGCATTTGTTAATTTTCATATTGGTGTCCAGTTGTGTCAGCATCATTTGTTGAAAAGACTTTCTTTTCCCCATTGGATTGCTCCAGTACCTAAAATTAAGTACCCATATAAGCATGGGTCTATTCTGGGCTCTTTTCTGTTCCACCAATCTATGTGTCTCGCTTGTGTCAGTGTGCTGCCATCTTGATTGCTGTAGTTTCATAGCAAATCTTAAAAGACAGGCTTCTGACTCTGTTCTTTTTAAAAATGTTATTGGCTATTTTACTTCCTTTTCAATGTTAGAGTCAGTTTGTCAATTTATATTAAAAAAAAAATCCTGCAGGTGTTTTCAGTGGGATGGTGTTAAAGATATAGGTCAATTTGGAGGCAATTGTCATTTTTAAAATTCCGAGTCTTCCAATCCATAAATATGGTCTATCCATTTATTTAGGTCTTCTTTAATTTTCCTTCTAATGTTCTGTGGTTTTCAGTGTAGAGGTTTTGCTTGTTGTTTGTTACTTTATTTCCAGACATTTTGTGTTTTTTGGACACTTTGTTGCTGTTTTTCAGTTGCGAAGTTGTGTCCTTTTTGAGACCTGGTGGGCTGCACCACACCAGGCTTCCCTGTCCTTCACTCTCTCCTGGAGTTTGCTCAGATTCGTGTCCATTGAGTCAGTGATGCTATCTAACTGTCTCATCCTTTGCCACCCTCTTCTCTTTTAACCTTCAGTCTTTCCCAGGATCAGAGTCTTTTCCAATGAGTTGACTCTTCGCATCAGGTGGCCAAAGTATTGGGGCTTCAGCTTCAGCATCAGTTCTTCCAATGAATATTCAGAGTTGATTTCCTTTAGGATAGACTGGTTTGATCTCCTTGCAGGCCAAGGGACTCTGAAGAGTCTTCTCTAGCACTACAGTTTGAAGGCATCACTTCTTTGGTGCTCAATCTTCTTTATGGTCTAATTCTTACATCCATACATGACTATAGGAAAAATGTAGCTTTGACTATATGAACCTTTGTTGGTAAAGTGATGTCTCTGCTTTTTAGTATGCTGTCTAGATTTGTTATAGCTTTCCTTCCAAGGAGCACTAGTGGGTCCCAATTAGGACAATGGATGCATCTATTTCTTTCTTTATATCTTCTTGCTCTTAGGCCTTATTATTGGGCACATTCAAGTTTATGATGGAATGTCTACCTGATTTAATTACCCCATTTATCATTATGGAATATTTCTATTTATGATAATTCTGTTTATCTTAACATTTTTATAGCCACTCCAACCTTCTTATGCTTATAGCTTGCATGGTTTATCTGTTTCACATACTACTTTCTTTGTTTCTACATTTACAGTATTTTTCTTGTAGAAGCATATGGTTGGGTCTTGTTTTTTTCATCTGTTCTGACAATCTTTGCTTTTTAATTGGAGTGTTTAGTCTGTTTACATATAGTATAATTATTGATATAGTTGGATTTATGTCTACAGTGTTGACAATGGTTTTGTATTTATCTCACTTGTTTTTTATTTCTCTTTGGGTTAATCAAATATTTTTAAATGAGTTTCATTTTAATTTCTTATTTTAGCTGTGTTCTTTTCATGTTTTGCATTTTTGGGGATGGTTGCACTAGGGAATATGATATATATTCTTAACTTTTCACAGTCTACTTATAGTTCATATTTATACCACTTCATTATAAGAATTGTTCATTGTAAGAATCTTGCAAAAATATAGTTTAATGTATCTCTACTCCTTCATGCTATACTTGTTATATATATGCTATAAACCTGATATACTGTTTTTCTTTTCTTTCTGATATAAATAGTCATATATATGTTAGGAAAGTAAGAAAGGGAAACAATATCTTTATAATTGCTCACATTTATGAGGCTCTTTGTTCCTTCCTGAAATCACTTCTCTTCATTCTGAAGATTTCATATTAATTTTTTCATAGGGAACATTTTATGGTGGTAATTTTTCTTATTTTTTAAAAATTTCCTGAATATGTCTTTATTTGTGCTCATTATTGGGAGATGTTTTCATTGTGTACAGAATTCTTGGCTGATGTTTTATCCTTTCAGCACATGAAAGGTGATGTTCTCCTCTCTTCTGTCCTCTTGTTCTTAATAAAAAGTTATTCAGCATTTATTGATTTATTTCTTTTATGTAATGTGTTATGTCTGGGTACCTTCAGGATTTTCTGTTTATCTTTGAATGTTATTTACTTTGACCTTGGTATCCTGAGGTGTTTTTTACTTTTTAAATTTTGTTTGGGGTTTACCGAACTTCTTGAATCTTAAAATCTATGTCTTTCAACACATTTGGGAACATTCAGTCCATTATTTCCTAAAATTCTTTTTCTGACCTAGTCTCATTCTCGCCTTCTGGGGCTCCAATGATATGTATATTTGACATTGCATTCCCCCCCCCCCAAATAACCAAAACTTGTTCACTTTTGAAAAACATTTTTGTTTTCCCAATAGGTCAGAATTTGTCTATCTCAGCATGATTGACATTTTGGGCCAGATCATTAGTTGTCCTGTGTGGGAAGGGCTTCCTGCGTGTTGTCAGATGTTTAGCAGCATCCCTTATGATGATCTAGTGGTAGAGACCACTAGATGCCAGTAGCATAGCCTCCCAGTTGTGACAAACAAAAATGTCTCCAGACATTTCCAAATATCTCTTGTTATTCATTCACTAAGTTGTGTCTGAATCTTTGTGATCCCATGGACTGCAGCACACTAGGCTTCCCTGTCCTTAACTGTCTCCCAGAATTTGCTCAGATTCATGGCCATAAAGTTGATGATGCTATTTAACCATCTCATCCTCTGCCAACCCTCTTCTCCTCTTGCTTTCAGTCTTTCCCAGCATCAGGGTCTTTTCCAGGATATTTTTCCAAATGTCTTGTGGGGGACAAAAATCACCTCTAGCTGAAATTCACTGAGATAAATCAACAGAAATTGTCCACTCAAGTTCACTAACTCTTCCTCTGTTATCATCAACCCAGTGAATACATTTCAGGCATTTTATCTTTTAGTTATAGAATTTTCATTTAGTTCTTTTTTGTTGTTTTTTCTCTAATGAAGTGACCTATCTGTACAGTTATTACAAACATATTTTCCTTTACTCACTTGAGTATAGTTATAGTTCCTTTAAAATCATTGTCTTCTAATTTCAACATTGTTTTAAAATGTAGGTCTTATTATTATTCAGATACAGTGAGACTAACCCATCAGGAGATGATTGTGATTGAAAATATAAATTTTTTTTTTTTACACTTAGGGATTGAACCTGCTCCCCTTGCAGGGGGGTGTCATAACCACTAGACTGCCACAGAAGTCCCTGAAAATATAACTTGTTTTTCACAGTTCCCCAAAAGGAAGAGCTACAGCATGTCACACTGGGCCACATGCATAAGCATCAGCGCTGGTCCAGAGGCAGAGGGAGCAAGGGAAAAAATGTGGACAAGAGTCTTTATTATGGTTTTTGAGGGAATGGCAAAGCAAGACAGGGTCACCAGGGATAGGATTGACTAGTTTGAATAATTCCGGTGGGCTCTGGGGTATGACTGTCCCTCCTGGTCTGGTACTGGCCCTGAGGTCTGTATGTGAGAGCCCTGGGAGAGCCAAGAACCCAGGAAAAGATGACTGGGGGGTGGGCTTCAGATTGGTTGGTTTGTGTATGTAAGGTACACTCTTGGGCAAATTTTTTGCTGTCTCTGGGAATTAGCTAACTTTGGAAGGAACAGTCTCTTCCAGTGTCAGCAAGGCCCCAAGATGACATAACATCAGAATGAAAAAAAGACTAGTTTAGGGACTTATCTGGCAGTCCAGTGATTAAGACTTCACCTTCAAATGCAGGGGTGGCAGGTTCAATCCCTGGTTGGAGAGCTAAGATACCACATGCCTCTCAGCCCCAAAAATGTAACTTAAAATGAAAGCAATATTGTACCAAATTCAAGAAAGACTTTAAAAAACGGTCCCCATCAAAGAAAAAATCCTTAAAAAAATATAAGACTAGCTTCATACAGACATTTGTGGCATCTCAGAGTCAGTCTTTACTTTTCCCTTCAGTGGGAGTCACATTTTCCTGCTTGTGTGTTTTGTAATGTGAGACTGTGTTCTGGATCTTGTGAATGATAATGTGCAAAGACTTGGGATTCTGTCTTGTTATTCTGAGTAATAGTGAGTTTTTGTTTTACAGACACTTAATTTTGCCAAATTCAAATTCTAAACTGTTCCATTCGAACTGGGTAGCAGCAGAAATCTCTGTCCAAGTCTGCAGCCTCAGCTGGGTTGCTCAGAGCCTGCTCCACGCATATGTAATTTCGGGATTAACTGGAGATTTGGGCCGAGTTTACACACAGAATTGAGACTCTAGCTCTCAGCTTTCTCCTTTTGGGGGTTTCCTCATTTATTTTCTAGATGGTGTGGTCACCCACACTCTGTCCTCTGATTCTACAACCAGCAAACTACAGATTTCTATCTGAGTATTAATTGCTCCCTGATTCTGACTGGGTTTTGCCTTAGGCAAAAAAACCTATAAAACAAACAAACTCAGAAACTCACCCAGTACTTTGACCTTCTAAGTCTTTGAATCTCTCCAATTTCTGCCTACATTTGGTCTCTCCTAGTTGTCTTCAGATGAAAAGATATATATTTTAAATCTGGAGGGTTGGTCTAATACTAGATACTCCTCCATTATTGGAAGAGAAATTTTTTGTGTCCCATAAATTTTGACAGATAGTGATTTTACTATGTCCTCTGAACATTGAAAAATCTCCCTTATGATTTTTTTCTTTAACAAGGATCAATAGAATGTTTTTTAAGTTCCCAGATACATTGGATTTACAAGCGATCCTTTTGTTAATATTTTAAAAATTTATTATGTCATGATCTTAACATAGTTTGTAGGATGTTGACTCTCTGGCATTTACTGAGTCTTTCTTTATGGCCTGGAGCATATTTAATTTTTATGAACGATCTATGTGCACTCAAAAAGGATGTGTGTTCTCTGTTGGGTGAATTCTCCATGTGTTTGTTAGTTTCACCTTAATAAGTCTCTTTATCTTTGTTTTTTTTTTTTTTTTTTTTTTTTTTTTTTTCTTAAGCCATCAGTTTTCAAGAGGAGTGTGTTAAAGTCTCCAACCAAATCTCTTGATTTGTTCATTTCTTTTCACAGTTCTGTCAGTTTTTACTCTAACTTTTTCTTTTCTTAGGCCAAGTTCTTAGGGCTTGTTGAGTTATTGCTCCTTTCAGAAGCATCTAATGTCTGTTCATCGTCTCTTCTCCATCCTCTGGCACTCCGTGCCTCCTCCCACTGTGAGGTTTTTACATCTCTCTTTAATTCTGGGAAATTCTTAGTTATTCATTCATTTGTTTCCCCCACCATTGACGTCTCTGACCTCCTGAGGCTCCTAGGATATGGATGTTGACAGGTCAACTTCTGTTTGTCAAATTTCCTTTTATTTATTTACTTAAAAAAAGGTTTCCCATCTCTTTATCCTTTCCTGATGCTTTCTGGGAAAGTTCCCTGATGTGACCTTCTAGCTCACTAAATCATTCTTTGGTTGTTACGGAGTGCTTGATTTTGAAAATAAAATATGAATCTGCACCTCAGGAGCCTTCATCCTCTCGTGTGAGTTCAGAGGGATGCCCGGAGCTCTGCACGCTCCTGGCTGTGTCCCCACCATTCCCATATGTCACGCGTTCCCCTCACCCACTCCTTGCCCCTCGTCATCAGCCGCCACAAGGGGCCTGGAGTCCTAGGACCCCTCCTCCCCAGGGGGACCATTCCTTATTGCTCCACTGGGAATCCACTCCCCTTCTTCTTACCTTCTCCATCACATCTATTACCATCTAGTATTGGCTGCATTTTATTTCTTAACGTTATTTACTTTCTGTCTCTCCTGCCAGAATGTGAGGGCCAGGAAGGCAGCACTTCTTGTCTGTTTCATTCTGTAATATTGTCTCAGAATCTGACATGTAGTAGACACTCAATAAATATTTGCTAAATGAATCAGTGATTGTATCGAGTTGGCCAAAGAGGTTGTTTGCATCATCTGTCCTTGGGATTTCCCTGACAACAATACTGGAGTGGATTGCCATTTCCTCCTCCAGGGGATCTTCTCTACCCAGGGGTCAAACCCGAGTCTCCTGTGGCTCCTGCACTGCAAGTGGATTCTTTACCACTGAGCCCCCAGGGAAGCCCCCAAAAGTGAATCAGTGTTCGTATTGGGTTGGCCAGAAATGTTGTTCGGGTTGTTTGTAACATCTTACAGAAAAACCTGAATGACTTTTTGGCCAACCCAACGTTGTATTCTTTATTCATTTCACCTATTATTATTATTAATTTTTTTAGAGCTACCTTTTATCAGACAGCTTCATTGTGGCAGAAAGAGTTCTAGGGTCTTTATATTCATGGCATTATTTGCATATTAACTTATTTGTTAATTTCTATCTATTCTTACTGTGGAAAAATATGTGGCATATAATATAAAAGTCACCACTTTATTTTTGTTTATCTACTTTGAACTCACCACTTTATGTGGACAGTTTGTTGGCACTGAGTACGTTCATGTTGTTGTCCAACCATCACCACCATCCACCTCCAGACCTTTTTCATTTTCCCAGACCGAAATGCTGTCCCCACAAAACAAAGCTTTTTTATGTGTTTCACACCCAGTGTTTCCAGCTGGTTCTTTACGACTGCCTGTTCTGACTTTATATTCCTGACATCCCCCCTTATCTCTTGGAGGATATGTCTTTCTTAGCTTGAATTCTTGTTGTGTTTTGCTATTAATCCTGCTTCATGGATGGCAGTATCTCCCATCTTTCTCTTGGGAGGGCTACTCTCCCTGGAGGTCTTGTGCTTCCTCTGGGAGCCCCAGCCCCCTTGGATGGCAGTACGGATTGGGGAGAGGTGGTGCCAAACCCCTACTTGGGCTTTTCCTGGTGAGTTTTGGAGAACAGGTGGGTTCAGGGGTGCCCCTCACTATGGAGACTTGGGTGTTAAAGTTGGACTTGCTCGCTCCCTGATGATGTCAGGTACCCCCTGCCTGTTCCCTTGGCCAACTTGACCCTTAAAAATTTTTTTTAAATATACCTTTTTATTTGATTAGATAATGTCTTAATTTGCATGGATAGATGAAGTGGACCTGTAATTGTTATTTCTCATAACATTTTTTGTGGCTCAGCTTGCTTCCCTTGTGGCTCAGCTGGTAAAGAATCTGCCTGCATGTGGGAGACCTGGGTTTGATCCCTAGGTTAGGAAGGTCCCCTTACCCAGAAGGGAAAGGCTACCCACTCCAATATTCTGGCCTGGAGAATCTCATGAACTTTATCCAAGGGATTGCAAAGAGTCAGACACGGCTGAGCGGCTTTTGCTTTCATATATAAAAAACATTCTTTTTTTTATTTTGTATCAGAGCAGCTGAGGGACAGCTCGAAGTCTCCCCACCTCCCTTGGGGCAGACCAGGGCCTGGGGGCCACAGTCCCACCAGAGACTGAGCTGTCGGCAGGTGCGTTTCCTTGGGATCTCTTCCCCTTGTGTCCCGAGGTTCCAGTTCTCTGGCTTCTCTTGGCTCTGACCTCGGTGCTTTTGACTCAGTTACTTTCAGACTCAGTTTCTCCCCTTTCCCATGTTACTTGTTAACCTCCCCCCACGCCCCCTTCTCCTTTTGCCCGATGGGCCACCAGGGAGTCCCGTTCTCAGCTCAGTGTTGTCGCGTGGTCAGGCTTGTTTCAGAAAGAGACTTTGTGGGAAGCCACAGGGGTGCTTTTATAGAATTCCAGTGTCTTTGGGCAGGAAGGGACTTCGGAGGTGATGGGCCTTATTGGTCTCAGATGATCTTATATTTGACTCACTGATGACTCATTTGAGGAACCCAGATCCTACGCTACTGGGAAAACCCTCACTCTTTCTTTTAGCTGCACTCTTAAATATTTACAGTTATTCGTTGTTACATTTCTAATTTCTTTAAGGACCTGAATATTGGAGTAATTGTGTTGGGTGATAAGCTGGTGGGAAGTTCTTGATTATCACCAAAGCCCCAAGTCTCCACAGCACTTCCCACCACCTCATCACCATTGACCCTCTAAGCTCCAGGAGAGCAGGATTTTGCCTTGTGTTCACTGCTCTCCCCTGCAGCTCCTAGGACCACGCTCTCAATGTGTATTTGCTGAATGAACCAGTGACATGGTTTAGAACCTTACCTCTGAAACCCTCTCTTAGCTTCACCCTGAGCTTGCGCACTTTCAAGGCTGGGGGCTTACCACCTGGGATAGTGACCTGCCTGCCATAATTAAAAAATTATTTATGTATTCTTTTATTTATTATTAATTTATTTGGCTGCACTAGGTCTTAGTTGTGGCATGTGGGATCTAGTTTCCTGACCGGGGAGCAAACCTGGGCCCCCTGCATTGACAGCGCTGGGTCTTAGCCATTTGATCACCAGGGAAGTCCCTTGCCTGCCATTTCTGATGGTATAACAAATGATCAGGAAGTTCTGTCTGCTGAGCTTAAATAATCTTCCCTGAATATACATCAGTCTTGTGATGTATATTCTCTCTGGAACCACAGGGAATACCTTGAATCTATCTCGTCCAGGACAGCACCTCTGTCTTTGAAGACAGCGTCATGGGCGTCCTTGAGTGTCTCTAATGAGCAGATGTCTCCTGCTGCTTCTGTCTCCTTCATAGGACTTGCTGTTGTTTTTCTTCTCCGTCTTAATCCTCCTCCTCTGGGTAAGCTCTTGTTTTCAGTTCTGCTTTGAAATGTGCTGGCCAAACCAAGACCAAACCATACATGTGGCTGCTGATCAGAGCAGAGGAAAGGCATTGCTACTGTCTTTTTCTTGATATTATCCTCAAGTTAACCCAGCCAGATGAATGCCTTTCAAGCTGGTGCTCAAACTAAAACTCTTTTCCAAAGGACTCTCTCCCCAGTCCTGGATTCCAGCCAGGAGAGGTACAGGCTCTTAACCTGTAAGCAAGGCGGGATATAGAATGGATGCTGGGCTGGGGGTCAGGAGACCCACCTATATTATGGGCTGACGATGATGATCAAATGAAATAGCCTAGTGAAAAATGCTTTGAAAGCCATAAAGACATCCAAGGCTACCTATTACTGCCATGGAGCTGGTTTATTCTGTCATAAATCCCTTGAGGTCTGCTTGAATTCTGTCTCAGCCTACCAGAATATCAGCATCCTTCTCAATGATGCTATTCACGGGCTCTCAGAAGAATACTGTGAACCTATTCAGGCTGTCGATAGAGATGTCCCACGTGATGGGGTGAAGGGCAAAGCCTATGATGTGTCCTTAGAGGCCTCCCTCCAGGTGACTGGGATCTATTATTCTCTGCTTTGCAAGTTTGGTCATTCAACCAAGGATGAATCTCCTCGCCAGTACCACCATCTAATTTCCAGGCATAACACGAGGGACTTTGCTGGCTGCCTTGTGAAATCTAGAGTCACTGAGACATGCAGAATGCAAGTCCTATCAATAAGGGAATGAGATGGCTGGTCATGACTCACTTTGATGATGCAGATCAGCTTCTTTCTAAGTGCTCCTCCCCTCATCACAGAGGACAAAACATGCAAGTCTCCGTAACTCCCTGAAGGCACATGGTAAAGACTGTGGTGAATTGCTGCTCATCTAACTCAGGGTCTCAGTCTCGGCACTACTGACGTTTTGAGCTGGGTAACTCTGCTGGGTTGGGGGGTTGTCCTATGCCTTGTAGAATGTCTAGCAGCATCCTGGCCTCTGCCTACTACTAGATACCAGGCATGTTCATCTCCAGCTGGGACAGTCCAAAACGTCTCATGACATTGCCAAATGTCTTTTGGGTGGGAGGTGAGGGTAGAATTGACCCTGTTGAGTACAATGGGACTAAATAAAGGAGAAGTGAAGTGAAAGTCACTCAGTCATGTCCGACTCTTTGCGACTCCATGAACTATACAGTCCACGGAATTATCCAGGCCAGAATACTGGAGTGGGTAGCCTTTCCCTTCTCCAGGGGATCTTCCCAACCCAGGGATCGAACCCAGGTCTCCTGCATTGCAGGTGGATTCTTTACCAGCTGAGCCACCATGGAAGCCCAACTAAAGGACAGAGGGCAGAAATATTTAGAATGATATCAATGGTACCAACCATCACCATCGTGTTGTCTGAACTTGGATTCAGAATCACATAGGTTTGCTGTCCCAATTGTGTTTTGCAAAGGTGACTGGTTTAAAAAAAATGTTCATTTATTTAATTTTTGGTGGTGCTGGATCTTCATTGCTGTGTGGGCTTTTCTGTAGTTGTGGTGAGTGGGGGCTACTCTCTAGTTGTGGAGCACGGGCTGTACGACACGTGGACTTCAGCTGTGGCAGCACACAGGCCTAGTTGCCCCGCAGCATATGGGATCTTCCCTGACTAGGGATTGAACCCATGTCTCCCTCATCATCAGGCAGATTCTTTACTACTGAGCCACCAGGGAATCCCAAAGGTCAGTACTGAAACAAATTCATATGCTTTGATTTTGCTCTGTCAGCATCCAGGAATGTGGTCCAGAAGCATGTTTGGCGAGCGGGGCAGGGACGGGGGGTGGGGAGCAAGATTGAGATGAATACCTGGGGTCCAGATAACTGGGTAAGTGGCTGGTCCATGTGAGAGCAGCCAGAGTCGGACTTGGAGGAGATGTTGATGGAATTCCAGGTCTCTTTGGTGCATGACTCCTGTGAAGGAGCTTCTGGACTTTATTACTGTGGTTTGAGGCAAGAAAAGCAAATAAAGGGGGAGCCCTTAAGCTCCTTTGGTTTTAAGTAATCACTCATGTAGGTAGGTTGGTGGTCGGGGAGGCCACACAGGTGCTTTGTGTGGAAGTTATTGTTTCCATTAGAAAGAGTAATGATTTTCATATACCAGCGAGAACAAACCCATGTTATCCCAGGCTGAGAAGGAGAATAGTGGGAATCTCCAATTTTCCTGAAGTATCTGGTTTATGCCCTGGGAGGCAATAGCAATGTACGAGGTGAGGCTAAGCCTGTCATTGCCTGTCAAACAAGAGATTATTCACCATTATTATCTTTATTTTGAAAATGCACTGTCCAAAGGGTCCAGGCTGTGCTATGCTCCTCGAAGGTACACTTCCACTTTAAAGTGTAAGCTGTTTTGAGATGATCTGAGCATAGGAATGTGTCCAGTTACAGAAAATAATTTCCCTCACTTTTCTTGAAATAAAAAATAGCCCAACATGTTTAGGAAATGGGAATTATGGTGGATACTACATTATTTTCTAGATGGATCACCCTACCCACTAAAGTCCTATCATCGTGTTAATGGTGAAAAATTGTCTATTTGAAGAGAGAATAATTGCTGAGGAACAGATTTGGCATCAATTTCACTTGGACTTTTAGAATGAGGCAACTGGCACCTCAGCTGGAGAACTTGGTTGTTGTTGTTCAGTCCCTCAGTTGTGTCTGACTTTTTGTGACCTCATACACTGCAGCATGCCAGGCTTCCCTGTCCTTCACTATCTCCTGGAATTTGCTCAGACTCATGTCCATTGAATCAGTGATGCCATCCAACCTCTGTCACCCCCTTCTCCTTCTGCCTTCAATCTTGTCCAACATCAGGATCCTTTCCAGTGAGTTGGCTCTTCACATCAGGTGGTCGAAGTATTGGAGCTTCAGCTTCACATCAGTCCTCCCAATGAATATTCAGGGTTGATTTCCTTTAGGATCAACTGGTTTGATCTTGCAGTCCAAGGGACTCTCAAGAGTCTTCTCCAACACCACAGTTCAAAAGCATCAGTTCTTTGGTGCTCAGCTTTCTTTATGGTCCAACTCTCACACCTGTACTTGACTACTGGAAAAACCATAGCTTTGACTATGAGAACTTGGGTGGGAACCCAAAACTGTGTCTAGAAAATGAGGCAGCTGCCCTGGCCTGGCTTCTGGAATCCACTGTGGGGCTTGGCCCATCAGCTGGGCAGAGCTCATGTGGTCCTGTCCACATGCTAGAATGTCCTTATGATCCCATGGACCTTTCAGAAATATGTGTATTCTGTTTGCTTTTTCTTTTAAAGTAAGTCTTTTTATTGTGACATTAAGCATGTACACAAAAAAGGGTGCCAGACAAAACTGTGCAGGTTAGTGAGAGTATGAAAAGCATCCATTTCAAGAATATACATGCCAGCACCTCAGAAGCCCACTCCTCTCGTCACCCCCTCCTTAAAGACAACTACTACTCTGATTTCTAACCCCATAATTTAGTTTTGTCTGTTTTCTCAGTTTTTTGCGCTTAAAACAATTTAAACCTACACAGAAGTTGCAAAAGGGATGTAATGAGTACCTGTCCACTCTTTACCTCGAAGGATCAATTGTAGTCATTTTGCCACGTCTGCTTTCTCTCACCCAAGAAATTCTTAGATGCCAACCTTAGAGCCAGGCTTCTGTGTTGTCAGATTACCCTCAGGCCAGTTTCCCAGATGGGAGCCTGACGGGTGCTCAGTGCCCATTTGAGGCTCCTGCTGGAGTAAAGAGGGTGGGGCCTCTTTGGAACCCCCAGGAGTCCAGGTTCAGTTATCTGGGAAAAATGACCAGTCAACCCATCAATGAATTAATTCATTAAGCTCTCCCTCCCTTTCTCCTTCCCTCTGTCTTCCTTTCTCTTCTCCTTTCTTCCTTTCAGCAGATACTTTCTGACCACAGTATGTGTTCAGGAGCTTGGGTACAAGGTAGGTGAGAGGGGTCTGAGTTTTGCCTTCATGGCTCTTACCTACTGTGTAGGGTGTGAGGGGGAAGCCTGACCAGTATACAGAAGATGATAGGAAGTGTCTTACAGGGAGTTCAGGTTAGTTAGGAAGGGGACCAGCCCAATCTCTCAGGGTCAGGGCAGCTTCCTGCAGGCAGGAACCTCGAGACAGAAGGATGAAACTGCTTTGGAATGAGCTGTGTCCCTCAAATTCATATGCTGAACCCCTGACCTGCAGTGTATTTGGAGAGCAGGCTTTTGGGAGAGGGTAATTGTTTGGTTCAGTCCCAGGCACAGACGATAAAGAATCTGTCTTCAAACCTGGGTTTGATCCCTGGGTTGGGAAGATCCTCTGGAGAAGGGAATGACAACCCACTCCAGTATTCTTGCCTGGGAAGTCCCACGGACAGAGGAGCCTCGAAGGTTGCAATCCATGGGACTGCAAAGAGTTGGACCTGCCTGAGCGACTAATTAGGGCTAGATGAGATCCTGAGGGTGGGGCCTTCAAGATGGGATTAGTGCCTTTATCTTTTAATTAAAAAAATTTGTATTTATTTATTTGGGTGCTCTGGGTCTTAGTTGCAATGAGCAGGATCTTTTAGTTGTGTCATATGGGATCTAGTTCCCTGACGAAGGTTCGTACCCGAGTCCCCTGTACTGGGAGCACAGAGTCTTAGCCACTGGACCATGAGGGAAGTGTAAGAAGAGGAAAAGGCAAGAGTACACTCTCTACCACGTGAGGACTCAGTGAGAAGGTGGCCATCTGCAGGTCAGGAAGGGGGCTTCACTAGACACCAAACCCTGCCACACCCTCATCTTGAACTTCTTAGGCTTCATAACTGTGATAAACTTAATTTATATTGTTTAAGCCACTCAGTCTAGGATATTTTGTTATGGCAGCCAGAGCAGTCTAAGACTGACAGCATGAGATGTTTCTAGCCAGGCTAGTGTGAGCCCTGTGTACTCAGAGTGTTGTAAGCTATTCCAACAGGTACACTAAGCACTCAACACACACGGCCATTCACAGAATCCATGCAACTGGACACCGGGTCTGGACGAGGGTGCATCCTTGGTGGAGTGGCAGCCGTCAGAACTGGCTGAGTAGGGGATGGAGTAGACCAGACAAGGGCGGGGAGTGTGATGGAGGAGGAAAAAGCATTCACAGAGGAGAAGGCTTTCTTGGGAGGCCAAGGAAAGTTAGAGGAATCACGACTGAAGCTCGCTGAAGCATTTGGAGGAGGGAGAAGGGAAGATGGCATGCCAGCGCTGTGTTCTGGGCTTAGCTAGACTTGGAGAAAAACTGGGAATTGCTTCTTAGACCTGCCCACAGTATGTGAGATTAGAAACTTTCCAGATTTAAATCCAGTCTTGCTGTGGACAATGGGATGTTTTCAGATTCTCTTAACTCTGTTCTTAACACCCTGGACAGTAGATTGGTGAGCAAAGAGATTTTTAAGAATCAACTTTGCTTTTTCCAATTATAGACTAACATGTGCTTACTACAGAAAATCTAGAATGTATAAAAAGTAGAAAGAAAAAAAAGTGGTTGTGTTTCACTGAAGTGTGGCAGTAGTTTTTAGAAATTTTAAGTGGAAGATGGCAGTTTTTTTTCTTTTATTGCTTATTTGATGAATTCTTACCCCACCCCCCCGCCCCCACCAAATAACAAGCCTGTTAGTCCTTTCAGAATTACCCTGAGACCCAGGCATAGAAAATTAACTTAGTAATTACAAGAAAAATGATAGAGCCAAGAAGAAGCTTGCTCATCCCCGTGGCACGCTTAGGAACACAGCTGAGAGTGAAAATGACCTTCTACAAAACGCTGAGCTGGGTGAGTCGTCTCTGGGCCACGTCTGGCACTGGGCAATGATCGTGACTGAGTTCAGATCACCCACCTTGGAGGACCGTCTGCACCTGACACATCCGAGCTCAGCTCCAGTGTGGAGAGCAGAAGTCTGTCTCCATCTGAGCTGCACGACTTCTCTTTCCTTCCTCTCCACATTCACATTCTATGATTTCTCCTCCAACTTCTTTATGAAGTCACACATTGGAAATGTATGATTTTTAGTTTTTTCCCCTTGGTTGGAGGATTTACTTATTTACTTCGGTTTCATTCCATTTTGCCTAGAGAAGGATTTGCAATGGCTTGTAATAAAATTTACTTTTCAACAAAGCTGCCAGATGAAAGTAAAAACTGAAAAAAACAGTATTCCTAACATTATTGTAATTGGCTTTTCATTTAGCTATGAGTAGGAGGGAGCAGGAGTAGCTGGGAGCAACGAGGAGTAGCTACAAGTGCTCTAGGAGCAGGAGGGAAAGATGACAGGTGTATGATTATTTATCTGGATGGATATAGACCAGCTCTGAGCAGAGGGCCATTCTCTCAGCACTATATCCTTCCATGAGTAGTCACACCAGCTTTTACTTGAGGCACGTTAACCGAGAGAAGGGCCACGCTGGGCCTCACATAGCTTAGAGCACATGCATATTTATTGTTGTTGCTCAGTCGCTCATTTGTGTCTGACTCTTTGCAACCCCATGGACTGCAGCATGCAGGCTTCCCTGTCTTTCGCTGTCTCCCGGAATTTGTTCAAATTCATGTCCATTGAGTCGGTGATGCTATCTAACCATCTCATCCTCTGCCGCCCTCTTCTCCTGCCCTCAGTCTTTCCTAGCGTAAGGGTCTTTTTTGATGAGTTGGCTCTTTGCATCAGGTGGTCAAAATATTGGAGCTTCAGCATCGGCATCAATCCTTCCAATGAATATAGGGTTGATTTTCTTTAGGATTGACTGGTTTGATCTTGCAGTCCGAGGGACTCTCAAGAGTCTTCTCTAACACCACAGTTAAAAAGCATAAATTCATTGGTGCTCAGCCTTCTTTGTGGTTGAACTCTCACATCCGTACATGACTACGGGAAAAACCATAGCTTTGACTGTATGGACCTTTGTTGGCAAAATGAGGTCTCTACTTTTTAATATGCTGTCTTGGTTTGTCATAAAGTTCAGTGCTATAAAGAACAATATTGCGTAGGAATGTGGAATGTTAGGTGTTTCCTGTATCCATCTCTTAATGAGCTGCAGCCTAAGAGAGAGGACTGATGTGAAAACAGGGACTTCTGCTAGGGATCAGTGTGTTGAGTGCTCATGGCGAGTAGCCATGCACTGGACGTGCTGATGGAGCTTCCAGTCCAGCTGGAGGGATGGACATCACTCCTAGGTCCTTCACTTGTTCAAGACCCCTGAGGGTATTCCCAATTCCCACTAGAGGAACTAGTTCAAACTCCTTAGGACTCCTTTCATGGTCCTGATGTTTGGGACTCAGTTTATCTTCCTGCTTTTAGTTCTAACCTGCCTTTCTCTCCCCATCCTTCACCCCTCGGGCAAAATAGCCTTGGCAGCTGCTTGGGATTGTCCCATAAGTTGCTGTTCTAGGGCTGGGTAGCAACGAGCAGCTGACAGGCACCCTCAGGTCTCAGTGATTGTCCTGCTGTGGGAAGCCCCTGGCAGGAGATAAGAGGAGCCTTTTGGGTGCAAGTCTCCTGGCTGGCTCGCCAACATTTATTACCAGCCAGAGCTAGAACTAAACTCAGGTTTGGTTGCTAGTCATCCAGAAGTCAATGTTCAAGAGAAAACAGTTGGTGGAAAAAGAAAGATAGCGTTAGTCAGGAAGCTAGAAAGAAACCTGGGGAGATGCTTTCTGGAACACTAATCCCCAGGTTGCTGGCTTCCTGAATAAAGCATCTTTCTTTTCTCCACTAACTCTTGTCTCTTGAACATTGACTTTTTGGTGACTAGCAACCAAACCTGAGTTCAATTCTGGCTCTGGCTTGTGACACTTGAGGCCTCCTGCTGCTTCTGTCCTTCTGCCCTGGGATGCCCAGCCCTACACCCCTGTAGAAGCCCCCTTGGTGGGCTCCCAGACTCCTGGAGCGGGGGCTGCCCTTACAGCACCAATGCTCGAAGTGGCTCTGTGCTTGTCCACTGCCCCCTTACCAGGTTGTAAACTCCACAGTGAGGGAGGCTGTGGCTCTTTGGACTTGTTTTCCTTCCCCTAGGCCTCTGCACTTAAAAGGCACTTAGTGATTGTTAACTGAGTTGACCCGCAAAGCAACTAGAATTTTTAAGACCTGAAAAACGGCATCCCACACAATTAGTGCACAAAGCCCTGAGTGCACACAGACATGCAGCGTGGACAATGGGGGTGGGGAGCTCCTCATTCAGGAGGAGGAAAGGAGGGCTTTGAAAGGGAAGACGTGGAGCACCACTTCTGCCTGCCTTTCAGTGACACAGTGATGGAGGGTCAACCTCGTGGTCAGTGCCATCTGGGGCACCCTGGCGGGAGGAGGAAGGTGCAAAGGGAGCCAGCCTCTTAAGGAACTTTTAATTCCTCTCTGGGGCCTCAGATTTATTCCAGTGAGATCCTCCTAGAGCCCAGCATGGGGGAACAAGATAAGCGCCGGGTGAGTCATGCAGAGACACAGAGAGCACAGAAATAAGGGGAAGTGAAGGGAGCTCTGAGCCAGAGCTGTCGGCAGAGGTGGGAGGGGGCCTGATGGTGACAGGAGGGTGGTGGTGGAGACAGGCAGACACAGTCCTTGCGCAGAACACCTGCTGAATAAAACTTCAGTGGCTTGTTGGTTTCTTGTTTTAGTTGACACGAACAGGATCTTAGGGAGGATCTGGACAGGCCAGGGATGAGCGTGGCCCCGTGTAGGGCAGGAGATCCGCCCTCCTCATCTGGAAGGTCCTGGAGAAGCGAGGAGCTGGGCTTGGCCAGGAGGGCATGTTCTAACCCTGCATTAACACCAAATGGGTAGACTCTTTACAGGATGATGGCTTCATCTGGACTGTTTAAATTTCCTAAGGCATTGGGACCCCTTACAAGTGGCTCTGAAAGGAATTGCTTTGCTAATAAATGCAAACTGTAAAATATTCATTTAAGATGATTATTTCATATTACTGGGTAAGTGTAGAGAGAATTAACTTCCTGCTCACTTAGGGTAGAATCCATGACTATCTGAGCTATTTAGTGAATGAAATATTTAACCTAATTTATATGCTTTAAGTGACCTAAAGATAAACGTTATGGTTTAGTGCTGAAGACGAGACCAATGGAAATAAACAGATGCTTCAGGCCTCCTGCCAACTTTCCTGGGAGAGGAGCCCTCGGGAGGCTGGGTACCTGTCTACCCCTCTCTCACCAGGGGTCGGCAGGGGCCAGTTATCCCCTGGTCCTGGGCAAGGGAGCCGGGATCACCTCCCCTGCACTGTGGATCTGCCTTTTCTCCAGTGGAGGCCGTGCACAGGTGGGAGGGAGCAAGGGCTGGCAGGTCACTTTGGGCTTTGTAACCTTGGCCAAGGTCATAGCCCTTACTGAGTCTCAACCTCCCCATCTTCAGCCTGGCGTGACAGTCCTTATTCATCAGGGTGGTATGGGGGTTCAGCAGAATAACTTGGACCCAATCACTGGCCCGTGGGTGGCGGGGCAGCTGGCAGAGGCCCCTGGAGCTCTCAGGGTAGTGAGGGACAGGCGATTCTAGTGGAGTCAGAGTTGCAGGAGTTTCTGCTGTGTCTCTTCTGGCTGGCTTTGTCCTTTTTCCTCTTGCTCCTTTTTCTTTCTGCTTTTCTCTCCCCCAGTTCAGCACTGGTCCTGCTGGTGGAGAGAGGCAGGGCTTGGCCAGCACTGGGGAGGGGATATTCCTATTTTCCCAGTCTCCTTGGAGCTGCTAAGGAGCCCAGGCTGCTCTGGGGCTGGGCCAGCCTGTTTCCCCAGGGCCCGGTGGGATAGGAGATATGGGGGCTGGAGGAGACTTGCATGGGAGGCAGCTGGAAGCTCTGGTGGCCTCTTCGGGGCAGCCTGGTTAGTCTGCACAAACAGCCAGAACTTGCACCTTGGCCCAGGTATAGATGCCCACAGAGGGCGGCTTCTGCTGGCCAGTCCTTAATTTGGGGGTCAAAGTTCTAGCCCCAAACATCCCAACTGCTGTCCTTGTAGCATTCATACACACCCTCCTGGTTTGGCTCCTGCTGTCGTGTGTGGACGCACCAGCTACTGACTTTTGTCTTGCTCTGTCACTGCAGAAGGAATCCATTGCAGGTTTCGTGCGTTCTTGGTAATGTTGGGCTTGAACTGGCGGTTAGACATTTCCAGTGTGGATTGTGTTATTTTGCTGTGAAAGCTCTTCAAGTGCTCCAGAAACCCTCAAACTCAGCCTCTGGACTTCTTCCTGTTTCTAGCACTCCTCCATCCCCTTCCGCATGCTCTCCATTCTGCAGATACCAGGGGTCCTTCCTTAATATGACACTCTGGTCTCAGCTCCAACCTCCTCAAGGGGCAACCCATGATCACTCTGTTTAAATAAGCGCCTCCCCATCCCCTATCTCCAGGCTGGTTTGTTTCCTTCAGGGCATTTATTATAGTCTGTAGCTATTTTAAGGCTTCCCAGGTGGCTCAGTGATAAAGAACCCACCTGACACTGGAGGAGACACGGATTCAATCCCTGGGTCACAAGATCCCTTAAAGAAGGAAATGGCAATCCACTCCAATATTCTGGCCTGGAGACTCCCATGAATCTAGGAGCCTGGTGGGCTACAGCTCATGGGGGTCACAAAGAGTCAGACACGACTGAGCACACACTCCCGTAGTTATTTTATTGTTTCATTCCATTCCTTTTTGGTCCATTCAACCTTGGAACGTAAGCTCCACCCATCCTAAAAATATGTGTTACTCGAGACCTCCTTCCCAACAGTTACCCCTCCTCCCAGTTCCCTGAGGTCCTTGGGGCTAAGACCTGTTGATGTCTGGGGCCTCTTCCAGCTTCACCCTTCTCTTGTTTCTCACTTCACCATTCATACTCTTTCTGACTCTACCCCTTTCTCACCACATTGTTCTCACTTGGCAAAACCAGAGCCTGGAGTAAATCAGTTCCTGCCTGCTTTTCTTCAGGCCAGTCTGGCAGTCCCAAGATGCTGCCCAGGGGCACCCGTGGTCCCCCATCTGTGCTCCAAGCACACACTTAGGCACCCACTCCCTCTCCCCTTGCCTCAGCCCGTCTCCTGCCCTCTCCTGGCTGAAGACCTTGCTCATCAGGCACCATCAGCGAGAACTTGCTCAGACTCCTCCTGCTAAACCTGAGCTCCTGCACCTGTGTGCCCCACAGCCTTCTCCTCGTTGCTGGGAGGCCCTGGCTCGGTCCTCACTGTTCTCTGCCACCCTCCCAAGCAGCTATTTTCTCTCTTTCCTGGAGCCTCCTGTCAGCATACAAACATTCCATGATTCCTCCCATCTTAAAAATATCCCTCTCAATGTGGAGAAATTGGAACCCTTGTGCACGGCTGGTGGGGACATAAAGCAGGGCAGCTGCTATGGAAAACAGTATGGCTCTTCCTTGAAAAATTAAAATAGAGTTACCATATGATCCTGTAATTCCACTTCTGGGTGCAGACGCAAGAGAACTGAAAGCAGAGTCTCAAAGAGGTATCTGTACACCCGTGTTCTCAGCAGCATTGTTCACGTAAACCAGAAGGTGGAAACAACACAAAGATCCATTAAGGGATGAAGGGATAAATCAAATGTGGTAGGTCCATACAGTGGAATATCATTCAGCCTTAAAAAGGAATACAGTTCCGATAACTGCTGCAACATGAATGAACCTCGTAGACACTGTGCTCAGTGAATAAGCCAGTCCCCGAAAGGATGAGTACTCTATGATTCCTCTTGGATGGATTACTTTCAGTTCAGTTCAGTTGCTCAATTGTGTCTAACGCGGTGACCCCGTGGATTCTAGAGCAGTCAAAATTCACAGAGCCCAAAAGTAGAAGAGGGGGTGCCAGGGCCTGGGGAGGAGGGGGTTAGTGTTTAATGGGGACAGAGTTTCAGTTTTACGAGATGCAGAGCTCTGGAGATGGATGGGGTGATGGTTGCACAACCATGTGAATGTATTAAACAAGACTGAACTCTACATTTTGAATGATTAAGAGGGTTAAGTGTGTGTTATGTGTGCTGTTGCTGCTAAGTCGCTTCAGTCGTGTCTGACTCTGTGCAACTCCAGAGATGGCAGTCCACCAGGGTCCCCCATCCCTGGGATACTCCAGGCAAGAACACTGGAGTGGGTTGCCATTTTCTTCTCCAATGCATGAAAGTGAAAAGTGAAAGTGAAGTCGCTCAGTTTTGTCTGACTCTTAGCGACCCCATGGACTGCAGCCCATCAGGTTCCTCTGTCCATGGGGTTTTCCAGGCAAGAGTACTGAAGTGGGGTACCATTGCCTTCTCCGTGTTATGTGTATTTTACTATAATTAAGACTTTTTAAAAAGTCATACACAGAAGCTTGGGAAGTTTAGAAAGTTGTGAAGAAGGAAATTGAAATACATGCTCCCTCTCTTAACCCCACTCCCCTCTAGCTACCACCCATCTCTCCTCTTTCCTGGTAATGACTGGGCGGAGTCCCTGCCCCAGAGAGCTAGCAGATCCCTTGTTCTCCTGAGAGCCCTCTGCCTCCCACCCCGGCTCATCACCAAAGCCATGTTCTCAAGGCCCTCTGTGACCTCCACATTGCCCTGTGGTCTGTTCTCCATCACTTCCTTCGCACCCACAGCACTGGACTCTCCCCACCTTGTTCCCTTCTCCCAGTGCCTGACTGCCCCCTGGACGTGCATGATTTCCACACACCTCTTGTCCCCTCTTGGGGCTTCTTCTCCTTGCTTCCTTTGCCACCTCCTCCTCGATTTCCCTGTTGTACATCTTGTAGTGCTCCAGGCTTGCCTTTGGAGTTCCCATGTTTACCACTCATACCCACTCTTATGCTTCTGAATATCACCCCAACCCAGTGTCCATGGCCTGGACTCCAGCCTCACTGGGCCAGTGCTTTTCTGATGTCTCCACTTGTTGGTGGTCTAAAGCCCAACTCTGACTTCTTCCTGAACCTGTGATTCTCTCTCTTGTCTCAGTTCATGCCAACTTCATCCTTCTGGTGTCTTGGGCCAAAAGCCCTGGGGACGTTTCTGAATCCTCTCTCTGTCTTCACACCCAGCCCATCAACAAGCCTGTTGGCTCTGCCTTGCAAGGCATCTTCCGTCTCCCGCCTTCTGACACATGCGTGTGGCCAGCATCCGGTGCTTGGATGGTCGTGGTGACCTCCCTGCTATCTTCTGCCCTTGTCTTTCCTCAGACTCTCCTGCCCTGGCAACCAGAACAATTGTGCTAAGATGAAGGTCACTGTGTACTTACAGCCCCCAGTGACTCCTGTCTCACCAAGAGTCAGCGGCTTTGTTCTGAACACCTTTCGCTGATCCCTGGGGCCCTGTTTGCCTCACTCCTCCACTCGCCTCCTTTACCTCCATTCTTGCTCCATCCCCTCCTGGCCTCTGCTCTAGCCACACCGGCCTGCGAGTTCACTCCTGGTTCAGGGTGCTCACCTTGTCCTCTGTGTTCACTCCTCCTGGTTCAGTGTGGTGACCTTGGCCTCTGTGTTCACTCCTTCTGGTTCAGAGGGCCACGTGGTCTCAGCTGTTTGCATTTGCCCTTCTTTTCCTCCTTCTGGAAGGAGGCGCTTTTCCCTCCTCCTGTGCTGCCAGCTCCCGCCATGCATGTCCTAGAGATGTTGAGCGTTTTTTCATGTTCTGGGTGGCCCTTTGCATGTCTGCTTTGGAGAAAACTCTATTCAAGTCCTCTGCTCATCTTTTGAGTTGGGTCGTTTGGATTTTTTTTTTTTTTTTTTTTTGTTGAGTTGGGGGAGGTTTTACATGAGCCTGGTTTGCCTGTGAGGCCTAAAGAAGTTGCATTTTACCTGAGGAATGGAAGCCTTCTGAGCAGAGGCGTGAGATGATCAGACTTGTGCTCTGGAATGTTCACCCTGGCGGTGGTACAGGATGCACCAGGCTGAAGTGGGTGTTAGCTGATGGATGGGGAGAGCCCTGCTGGAGGCAGGGAGACGGTGAAGGGAGTACCACAGCTAGGGCCACACCCCAGATAGTGTCACCAGGCCTGGTGGCATGGAGGAGAAAGCTGAGAGGAAGTCTTTCTGGAGCCCTTGTGCTCCTCCCCACGATGAAGGGATCCTGGAGGCATCAAAGTGATGCTTGCAGAATACCTTTCCCTCAGGTGAGCCATCAGGACTCAATAGCTTGGCTGCTTCATCTCGTTCATTCACGGTGACTCCACCTCAGCTTAGGTGAGCAGGTGGGGCTCAGGGGTGTTCTGCTCCTGGAGTTAGATTGGAGTTGAAGCTGGGGGTGCTGACTTGCCACCTTCCCAGTGTGGATGGGGCCCTTCAGCATCTGTGGGCTCCTGGTGTTCTTGGTAGCAAGGCCAGGGGTGCTGGTGCCACCTCAGCTTCCAGGAGCTGGTGGAATTTTCCGTAATGAGCTGCCTGCACCTTCCAGGCCCAGACCACCCCATCACCCCGCCCTTCCTTAAGCCCAGACCACAGATGGCCAGCTGACACCAGCCTCCAAAGTCAAAGATAAGGAGGCCTGGCAATTCAGCTGCCGCCAGAGGGGAGGCCGTGATCTTTGACTATACATACCCAGTGCATTTGCTCATCCTAAAAATACAGTGCTTAAAATAGACCAGTCCACATGGGAGGGGGAGCCTTCCCCTGGTGCAGCTCTATGGGACTGCTGTACTGAGGGGCTGGAGCCTGCTGGGGCGTTGTGTGCGCTGGGGAAGGTGAGGCCCAGACTCTGTTCCAGGGGCTCCTGTTCTGGCCCCATCCTTGCTCTTAAAACCCCATCAGGAGCTGGGTGTTTGCACAGATGGAAATCAAAACTGAAGCAGAGCCTTGGGCTAGACCTTGGAAAAACTGCAAACAACAGTTTGTGTTTTGGGAGTGAGGCTATAAATAGCCCAGGAGGCCTGAGGCAGGGTGGAGGTGCAGTCAACTGTGAAGAAGCTGGAGACAGGCTCCTTTTCCCCGGGAATCCCAACGCCCTCTAGAAATGTGATCTCATCCCCACTCCCTGAGCTGGCTTGCCCCCTTACGTACCTCAGCAACGGAGCGGGTGGCTGCGAAGACCCGCCCTTTGGTGACTAGGGTCCAAACTGACTGCAGGTTGAAATATGCTCCTGTTTGATCGTGGTAGGACACTGTGTGAGCGCAGGCCCTGGCCTCCCAGCCTCGAATTATTTCTAGTAACTCAACATTTGATTTGGTTCCAAAAAGGAGCCATCTTCTCTTTGGTGCCTTCTCCAGTCTCCCCGTCATCGGTGGGACTGGGTGGAGTTGGATGAGCCCAAGATTCTGTGAGCGATCTGGGACCTGGGGAAGCCAGGCCTCTCGGGGGCCTGTCTGGATTCTTAACCTGTGACTGTGGACAGTGCCTCACTTTTGAGTGTCCAGGGCTAAGAGTCAGGGAGTTGAGCAGTGTCTGAAAATCATTCGCATAACTCCATCCCTACATGTCTTTTTCTGGAGGAAGAGTATGGAGCTTTTCTTCCAGATTTTTAGAAGCTCCCTGACTCACCAGCCACAGATTCAATGAACTGTAAGTTTTCTGTCAGCCTGATCATCTCTGGCCCTATGATTCCAAATCAAGAAATGCTGAAGGTAACAGGTGCATGTTCCCTTTCAGAGCAGAGGCAAGGCATTTGGAAGTCTCCAATCCCAGTGCTGCAGAGGGTTTTGCTAAATGGATCAGGAGCTCGGAATCGTCAAGATTTTGAATCTTTGGAGGCTCTCATCTCTGGCTCGGTGAGCCGTTGTCATCACCACACAGTGACCATTTCTTTGGACTGAGTGGAGACAGTTAAATGCAGTTTATCCCCTGCCAGTGCCACACGGTCCCAGCAGCACCTCCACCGGCTTGTCCTCTGTGCCAAGAGTGTTCGATGCTCCCCAAGTCTTGATCCCGCCAACCTGCAGACTCTGATCAGAGGCTTCTGATGGAGTCGCAGCCAGACATCGTCTGCCCTTCCTCTGAGTGCACATCCTGCTGTGCATTTTCAATGAAAATTTTTTTATTTTTGCTTTTTAAAGTTATTTTTTCATAGAAATAGTTTTTGAAAAACAATTTTACTTATTTTCCCAGGAGAAAGTGAAAGTGAAAGCTGTTCAGTTGTGTCCGACTCTTTGCAACCCCATGGATTATACAGTTCATGGAATTCTCCAGGCCAGAGTACTAGAGGGGGTAGCCTTTCCCTTCTCCAGGGCATCTTCCCAACTCAGAGATCGAACCCAGGTCTCCTGCATTGCAGGTGGATTCTTTACCAGCTGAGCCACAAAGGAAGCCCAAGAATACTGGAGTGAGTAGCCTAGCCCTTCTCCAGGGGATCTTCCTGACCCAGGAATGGAACTGGGGTCTCCTGCATTGCAGGCAGATTCTTTGCCAACTGAGCTATCAGGGAAGCCCTAGAGAAGGGAATGGCAACCCACTCCAGTATTCTTGCCTGGAGAATTCCATGGACAGAGAAGCCTGGGGCTACAGTCCATGGGGTGGCAAAGAGTCAGACACAACTGAGTGACTAACACACACACACACACACACACTTATTTATTTATTGGTTGTTCTGGGTCTTTGTTGTTGCACATGGACTTTTTTTAGTTACGGCAAGCGGGAGTTATTCCCTAGTTGCGGTGTGCAGGCTTCTTGTTGCGGGAGCTTCTCTTGTTGCAGAGCACAGGCTCTAAGCTTGTGGGCTCAGTAATTGTGGTGCATGGGCTTAGTTGCTCCATGGCATGGGGGACCTTCCTGGACCAGGGATCGAACCTATGTCTCCTGCATGGGAAGGTGGATACTTAACCACTGGATCACCACGGAGGTCCAAAAAAATTTATTTTGAAGTTTCATCATGTAAAATTGACTCTTTTGGGAGTGTGTGGTTCTATGAACTTTAACTCATGTGAGCACCACTGTAGTCAGTGTGCGAAATAGCTCTATCCCCCACGGGCCCCTGGTGCTGCCCCTTTTGTATCCTGTCCTGCTCCTTCCCCAAACCCCAGGTCACTGACTGAGCTGCCCTCTGTCCCAGCATCTGGTCCTCATGAAAAGGTCATGTAGAGGCTGCCTCCTCCCAGCCCGATGCATTTGACGTTCATCCAAGTCACGTGTCTCCTTGTGGTGACTGAGTATATAAATCCATTACCACAGCACATTTGCACCTTCTCCTGGTGAATTTTACCTTCTTTTGTGGATGTCCTGTGTTACTAGAGCAGGGGGCAGGGTTAGCATCTCATTTATTTTTACAACCTTCTGAGTGCCATGCAAATATTAGGAACTTGGTTGTTGAATAATAGGTGAATGAATGAACCCCAGCACATGTCATGGAAGTGAAATTCATTTTATAGAACTTTGGTATTTCCTCTGCCTACAAAATTCTCTAATAAACATAACCTTCAATTTCCTGAATTTAAAACAATTAACCTTCCCCTACTTTAAGGAGAGATATACCTATCTGAATGCAGAATTCCAAAGAATAGAAAGGAGAGATAAAAAAGCCTTCATCAGTAATCAGTACAAATAAATAGAGGGAAACAATAGAATGGGAAAGACTAGAGATCTCTTCAAGAAAATTAGAGGTACCAAGAGAACATTTCATGCAAAGATGGGCACAATAAAGATCGGAAATGGTATGGACCTAACAGAAACAGAAGATATTAAGAAGAAGTGCAAGAATACACAGAAGAACTATCTTCATGACCCAGATAATCACGATGGTGTGATCACTCACCTAGAGCCAGACATCCTGGAATGTGAAGTCAAGTGGGCCTTAGGAAGCATCACTACAAACAAAGCTAGTGGAGGTGATAGAATTCCAGTTGAACTATTTCAAATCCTAAAAGATGATGCTCTGAGAGTGCTGCACTCAATATGCCAGCAAATTTGGAAAACTCAGCGGTGGCCACAGGACTGGAAAAGGTCAATTTTCATTCCAATCCCAAAGAAAGGCAATGCCAAAGAATGTTCAAACTACTGCACAATTGCACTCATCTTACATGGTAACAAAGTAATGTTCAAAATTCTCCAAGCCAGGCTTCAACAGTTCGTGAACCATGAACTTCCAAATGTTCAAGCTGGATTTATAAAAGGCAGAGGAACCAGAGGTCAAATTGCCAACATCTGTTGGATCATTGAAAAAGCAAGAGAGTTCCAGAAAAATATCTACTTCTGCTTTATTGACTATGCCAAAGCCTTTGACTGTGTGGATCACAACAAACTGTGGAAAATTCTTCAAGAGACGGGAATATCAGACCACCTGACCTGCCTCCTGAGAAATCTGTATGCAGGTCAAGAAGCAACAATTAGAACTGGACATGGAACAGCAGACTGGTTCCAAATCAGGAAAGGAGTACGTCAAGGTTGTATATTGTCATCTTGCTTATTTAACTTATATGCAGAGTATATCATGAGAAATACTGGACTGGATGAAGCACAAGCTGGAACCAAGATTGCCAGGAGAAATATCAATAGTCTCAGATATGCAGATGACACCACTTTTATGGCAGAAAGTGAAGAAGAACTAAAGGGCCTTTTGGTGAAAGTGAAAGACGAGAGTGAAAAAGTTGGCTGAAAACTCAACATTCAGTAAACTAAGATCATGGCATCTGGTCCCATCACTTCATGGCAAATAAATGGGAAAACAGTGGAAATACTGACAGACTTTATTTTTTTGCGCTCCAAAATCATTACAGATGGTGACTGCAGCCACAAAATTAAAACAGGCTTGCTCCTTGGAAGAAAAGCTATGACCAACCTAGACAGCACATTGAAAAGCAAAGACATTACTTTGCCAACAAAGGTCTGTCTAGTTAAAGCTATGTTCTTTCCAGTAGTCGTGTGTGGATGTGAGATTTAGACTAAAGAAAACTGAGGGCTAAAGAACTGAT
This sequence comes from Antilocapra americana, assembly GCA_007570785.1. Classification (NCBI taxonomy): domain Eukaryota; kingdom Metazoa; phylum Chordata; class Mammalia; order Artiodactyla; family Antilocapridae; genus Antilocapra; species Antilocapra americana. The sequence goes on from ML663557.1 coordinate 25,313,128, forward strand.
GCTTTTGAACTGTGGTATTGGAGAAGATTCTTGAGAGTCCCTTGGACAGTAAGGAGATCCAACTAGTCCATCCTAAAGGAAATTAGTCCTGAGTGTTCATTGGAAGGACTGATGCTAAAGCTGAAACTCCAATACTTTGGCCACCTGATGCAAAGAACTGACTCATTGGAAAAGACTCTGTTGCTGGGAAAGATTGAAGGCGGGAGGAGAAGATAGAGGATGAGATGACTGGATGGCATCACCAACTCAATGGACATGAGTTTGAGTAAACTCTGGAGTTGGTGATTTACAGGGAGGCCTGGCGTGCTGCAGTCCATGGGGTTGCAAAGAGTCGGACACAACTGAACAACTGAACTGAAATGAACTGAACTTTGCCAGTGGCTCAGCAATAAAGAATCTACCTGCAGTGCAGGAGACACAGGAGACATGCGTTCCATCCCTGGGTCCAGAAGATTCCCTGGAGGAGGAAATGGCTACCCATTCCAGTATTCTTACCTGGAGAATCCCATGGACAGCGGAACCTGGTAGGCTACAGTCCATGGGGTCTCAAAAGAGCTGGAGATGACTAAGCACACTTCCCTGGTAGCTCAGCTGGTAAAGAATCTGCCTGTAATGCACGAGACCCCAGTTTGATTTTTGGGTTACGAAGATCTCCTGGAGAAAGGACAGGCTACCCACTCCAGTATTCTTGGGCTTCCCTGGTGGCTCAGATGGAAAAGAATCTGCCTGCAGTGTGAGAGACCTGCGTTTGACCCCTTGGTTGGGAAGATCCCCTGGAGATGGGAACAGCTACCCACTCCAGTATTCTGGTCTGGAGAATTCCACGGACAGAGGAACCTGGCGGGCTACAATCCGTGGGATTGCCAAAAGTTGGACACGACTGAGCAACTTTCATTCTTCAAGCACACATGCACACATAATCTGTTGGCAGGATATACGGGAGAAAAGAAATCTAGTAACCTAATGACAAGGATGTCTTGTCCACCTTCCTATATCTGTTTTGAGGGGCAGGTACCTTCCAGGCTGTGTCATAGGATCTGTAACCATCCTTCCCGTCTCTTAAGCCTTGTTGTCAACAGTCTTCAGCAACTCAAGTACAGGAGAAGAAGGCCACACTCTTGGAAGCTCCTGAACAGGCCTGAGTCTGAGCCGTTTCACTCCTCTGAACCTCCCAGGAAGGTGGACCCAGCAACAGAATGAGATTGGCTCAGCCTGGAAGTTGAGACCCCTGGATGTGGTTCGGCTTGGCTGGTCTCTGCTATGTGATCTTGCTTAGATTCTTCCCCTCTCTGGTCTTTGTTTTATTTTCTTTATTTTGTACATGCGTTAAATGATGAAACTGCAACAGATGATTTCTGTGGTGTCTTCAATCTCTGAAACAACACGATTTTGCGAGTACATGACATGAATGCCACACTCATACAGATAAATACAAACATGGAAAAGGAGGGTTTTCTAATGAAGGAGCATTGGTTCTTTGTGAAATGTAGATTTCCTGCTTATTCCTAAATATCCTCACTTAGCAAGTGTTGATGAGGTGTAAGTTTGACCTTGAGAGTTTTAATATCAGCAGAAGTTGGAAAAACTGATGTCTTCGTGCGGTGCTGTGCTTAGTCGCTCAGTCGTGTCCGACTCTTTGTGACCCCATGGACCGTAGCCCGCCAGGCTCCTCTGTCCATGGCGAATCTCCAGGCAAGAATACTGGAGTGGGTTGCCATGCCCTCCTCCAGGGCATCTTCCCAACCCAGGGATAGAACCCAGGCCTCTTGCATTGCAGGTGGATTCTTTATCATCTGAGCCACCAGGGAAGCCTTTAAATTTACTCTTTAAATGAAGAGAGGACAGGAAAAGAGTAGGTCTGTGCTATCATGGCCTTGTCTAGTCTTTATGAGCCATCTCTTTTCTCCTGCCTTTTTTCCTAGGATGACCCAGTTCAGATTAATATCCTTCAGCTGAGCCTCCTGAGGATGGAATGCCCAGGTACCTCCGACACGTGGGTTAGAGTGGCAGGGGTCTGAGCCTGGCCTTGCTCTTCTTTGAGCATCTTTCACTCCTGCAGTAGAAGAGCAGAGTGAGGGGCTACCTGGTGGCTCCTTTTGCTCCAAAGGGGATTCATTGCAGAGCTGGGTGCAGGCAGGTCCTTTGTGTGAATGTCTGGGCTCGGCTCACTCCTCTGGGCCTGGGTTTCTGAGAGCCTTGGGGGCCTCCTTTGTTGAGGATTCCTCTGCCCCACCCTTGGTTGTCTGCAGAATCTCTGCGTAGACCACTGTTTGTCCTCCTGGGTTCCCAGGGGTCAAGGGACTCATCCAGGTGATATAGCTGGTAGGAGGAGCTGGGGGTTAGGACTCATTTCTTGATTCCTACATCAGAAAGTCACTCCATTGAGTAAATTTTTTTATGGTCTCAAATGGGTTTAACAAGAAAGAAGTCATGTTGGAAATAACCCAGCTGAAGGCCACTGAGGGCAAGTGTTGGATCTGCCTGTGAGTAGCTGTGCTTGTGGTATAGGAAGTGAGGATGTTTTCTGTCCCAGGTGGGCTTGCCTAGGGCTGAGGTCAGGGGACAACATCTCGTTATTATCTTTTTCCCAGAAAGAGCAGGTAGGGGTGAGATTCATGCTGGGCTCGCCTTCCCCCATCTAGAGAACTCCGTGGTAATATAAGCACTCTTTATCCTTCCAACCCCCCTCCCAACTCCCCACCCGAATTTATACTGCCAATTACACTAGCCTAGCGAGAGGACGCTCTCGGAGAATGAGGCTGCTTTTATAGATGTCTTTTCAGTGGCTAACAATATGGTCTCAATCACAAACACTAGACTCCACCCCCTTGCAGCCCCGTGGCTGTGGTAATCACAGAGCATGTATATCCGAGGAAATAGAGGAAGGTGGACCCTGCTTCCTGTCGTTGGGGTCGAAACCATTTTGGGGATCATTTCTGGGTTTTCAAGTCCATGCTTTTCCCTCCCAGGCTTTAAAAGTTCTAGCCTCTTCCAGCATCATTTTATCCCAAGAGAAAGCTGGCCTGACCTGGTGCCCTGGCTCTACCGTCTCTGCTCAGCATCGAGGAAGCAGCCAGGGACCCAGGAGGGAGGGCCCCGGGATGGAATCAGGGCACAGACACTCCTGGCATCAGGGTGTCTGGTCCAGCTCTGGATTCATGGGCTGCCCTCCTGGCAAGAGGGCTGTGGTGGGCAGAGCGGATGCCTGCACCCTGTTGGTGCCTGAAGTGCGGTGGACTGGCCCAGGAGCACAAGGATGCCTCAGAACCACTGATGTTTCTTGGGGATGCTATTCAGAGCAACCCCAAACCCTCGGACTTTGGAAGGTTCTCAGGCTGGCATGCTGAGGAGCTGACCTGCTCTGGAACAGGGTGGGCTGGACGAACTCCCCAGCCGTTTGTATAGTCTGAGCTTTTGTTGTCAACTTGAATAGTCCCGTGAAGGTGTGTTGGGGACATATGGAAATGTTTCCCTCTGAACAACAGCCCCCTTGTTGGCTAGAAAGACCTCCCAAAGGAGTAAGATCAGGCTGGGGATGGGATTCTAGGCTGTGTGTGTAAATTCAACAGGGTTCCCATGAATCTGTGAGACACACAGATCAGGGGAGCCTCTGGGGGGCGGGGGGGGGGTGCGATGGGACAGTGGTCACCCAGGCTTCAGTGAGGAGTGCCATGGTTGAGGGTGGCCCCTCTTAGCAACACTCTGGGTCCAGCACTGGATGCCCTCCCAGCTCTCCAGAGGGGACAGTGTTTCACTGTCAGAAATGCTCTAAGACCATCTGAAGGAAAGAAATTACCTTTCAGAAATGAAATGAAATGAAAAGCCACAAGCCAGAGTCTGTTTATCCTGCTACTGTGTAAAGGGAGTTCAAACCAGTCAATCCTAAATATTCAATCCCTGAATATTCATTGGAAGGACTGATGCTGAATCTGAAGCTCCAGTACTTTGGCCACCTGATGCAAAGAGCCAACTCACTGGAAAAGACCCTGATACTTGGAAAGACTGAGGGCAGGAGGAGAAGGGGACCACAGAGGATGAGATGGTTGGATGGTATCACCGACTCAATGGACATGAGTTTAAGCAAACTGTAGGAGATAGTGAAGAACAGAGAACCCTGGTGTGCTGCAGTCCATGGGGTCGCAAAGAGTCGGACACAACTGAGTGACTGAACAACAACAGTATAAATACGGACAAAATTTTCATCAAGATAGAAAACAAGGACATACAACCCTTCCACTCTGAAACCAAGCTATTTCCTGGGGAAACCTGGTCCACTGTGTGCAGGCACCTGTGGCTGGATCACCCCTACCCAGTTCCACCTGTACCCTCCCCACCTCACCCCTGTGTTTTGCGACCCAGTCTTGAGGGTCAATGACTCCATTTCTTCCTCTTTCCCAATTATGGGGTTTGTGGTTTCAGGAATGATTTAGACTCAAGCTCCAGAGTAACAGGCATTGATGGTTCCTCACCCAGGGGGATCCCTGGGGGGTGACCGAAGCCAACACAGCACGTGTCTGCTTCTCTGGGACCGCCATGGTGACATGACACGTGGGTATCAATATCACCCGCTGGAAGATGCCCTGTATTTTCTAACAGGTGATTCTGTTCAAGCTTTGAAGGAGTTTTTGCTGTCATTAAGAGTGCCAGTTGGAGTCAGCGGGCTAAGAGTATATTCCAAAACATATACAGGCAACAGATAAATATGTGGATAAAGGATGTCACAGCGCTAGGCTTGGCCTTGAGCTGTGACAAACAGCACGATCAGAGCGCCCCCGCTCCGACTCCAGGAGGGCTGGGATGGGCGGGGCTGACCCACGGCTGCAGGAAGCAGCAGGGGGTCCTCCCATTTTAGGGACCTGAGCTCCAGGCTGCTCTCACAGGCCGTCTTGCCGAGCCAGGCAGATCTGGTGCTCTGGGCCCTCGGAACCCTCACCGACCTGGGAGGGGCCTCTTGGGTTCCAGGCTCAGGCCTGGGCTGTTGCATCCTGCCGCGGCCTGCTCAGCCCCTGCTCCTAACCCTTGTCTGTGCTCTGGCTCTGGAGAGAGTCCGTGGCCTCGCCCTGATGCCGGGGTCCTGATGGTGGATGCAGACCTGAGAACGCTGTCGGAGACGCTTTGAGAAACCCCCTTCAGGGCAATCAGGCCCTTGCCAGGTGGAATAGCTCGGCATTTACACGGGTAGTTTCCGAACGCTGCCGTGATGAATTGTGCTCAAGCAGGGCCTTGACAATGAAAAATGGGGCAGTGCGAGGGGGCGTGACGGCAGGGTCCCTGCTGAGCCGGCCTCCAGCCACCGGAAGTGGCGGTGCCTCCCCCGCCCGGAGGGGAAGCGGACAGATGGGCACGCCTGTCCCTCTCTGTTCCCTGCGCACACTTCATCTTTCTGTTTCTCGCTCTGTGTCTCTGGGCCGTCATAGGGCCCTCAAACACGTGTTCTCTGGCTTCCTCACTTCCCCTGTGTGTGTGTCTCTCTCCCTTTCCACCTTTCTCTCCCCTTCTTTCTCAGTAGATTAAAAAAAAATATTTTTTTTATTATAATCACCCCTAGCCCCTATTGAACAGAGAGAGTGGAGGCGGGAGGGAGGGGTGACCAGAACAGGAGGGAAATTTGGGGAAGATGGATAAGTTCACTGTTTTGATTTGGTGATGCTTTTGTAGGCGTAGGAGGCTTCCAACATGACGCTAGTGGTAAAGAACCAGCCTGCCAATGCAGAAAATGCAAGGGATGAGGGTTCAATGCCTGCGTGTTGAAGGCGCCTGAAGGAGAGTGTGGCCGTCCATTCCAGTGTTCTTGCCTGGAGAGGCCCATGCACAGAGGAGCCTGGTGGGCCATAGTCTGAGGGGGTGGCAAGAGCCAGAACAGGACTGCGTGAAGGAGCGCGCTGCTCTTGCGGGTGTAGACGCGTGTCGGAACTCACCACTTGCGTACCTTAAGTGTGTGCAGCTCCTTGTGTGTCAGCTCTACTCCAGTTAAGCTGAAAACCTCACCCATTTGGAGTAGGAGAGCAGTGAGGAAATGTTTTTGAACATTTAGCTTTTAGAAAACTCTGCATTCTGCTTCCCTGTAAGAGAGAGGCTGAGAGCCAGCCAGCACAGAGAGGTTTATTTCTGGGGTTTGGGTGCTCTAAGATCATTTATTTTATTTTTTAATTGAAATTGAATTGGTTTACAACGTTGTGTGAGTTTCTCTAAGATGACCATTACCAGCATTCACTGCTGCAGGGTGGGGAGCAGTTGAATCTGTATGACAGGCTTGTCTTGTCATGTCTATCACCAGAAATAGCTCTCATGTCTTTCACCAGATACTCAGAGAGGGAGCATGGCATGACCTGTTCAAGGCCACAAAACAGGTCAATTGCAAAATTCCGAATCACATCCAGGTCTCCAAATAGTGACCTTTCCTTCACCACCAGTCGTGGGATGGGACAAAATGCCACTCAGAACAGTCAGAAGAGAGTGTTAGAAATTGCCTGTCATGTGCCCTGGCGATGGGGTTTGTGTTTGCAGAGAATATGATGTCTGCTTCTCTTGCTCATGGTTGTTGCCCCTTTGCTTCTCTGCTGGGTCCCCATTCCCAGAGGGGTGCCATTGTGCCAGGGGAGGGTCTTCTTGGTCATCCTGTTGTCTAGACGTTGTCCAGCTGACTGTCAGAAGGGCCTAGGATGGCCCTGACACAAGCTTTGGATGCAGTGGCTGGTTATGCAACTGGGAGAAATGAGGAAAGAGATCTTCATCTTGGTTTGGCCTCCTTGATGAGTGCAGGAAGACATAATACAGCCTCTCTTTGAAAAAAGTCAGATTTAGAGACTTCCCATGTGGTTAGTGGTTAAGACTTCATCTTCTAATGCAAGGGTGTTGGTTCGACCCCTGTTCAGGGAGCTGAGATCCCACAGGCCTTGTGGCCCAAAAACCAAAACATTAAACAAAAGCAATATTGTAACAAATTCAATGAAGACTTTTAAAATGCTCCACATCAAAAAAATCTAAAAATTAAGGTCAAATTTGGTCAGCTCTTGCTTTCCAGGTTTTTGGAATATCCAGGCAGAATTTCCATGACAAGTTCTGAAACTCTGGAGACATAAGTGGGCCTGAGATGCTGGGTGGCTTGTTTTGCTGTTATTGTTTCTCTGTTGAATTGGATGGCATTTGTTGACCACATATATGGGGTATTTGATGGAGGGCCAGCTATATCTCTGGCTTAGTGTGTGCTTGGGGGAATATCAGGCAAGAGAACAATTCTCTTGGGTGGAGGGATTACAGCAGAACTTTCAATCAGGACTCAGACCTTGCGCATGTGGAACTTGCCCCTCTAACTCTAAAGCCATCGGAGTGTTGGGTTATAACAGCAGCACAGACATATCTGAATTCAAAGGTGAGACTGGGAGGTTTCCAAGTGTCAGAAATTGAAGATGAAATTCAGAGATGAAGTGGAGTAGCCCTGCGGGAGTTTTCACAGTAAATTCCTTAAGGGCTGGCTTTTCACAGGTCCTGGAGAGGTGGACTAGATCTCCTATGTGAAACTGGGAACAAGAGGGGGCTCGTTTTCTGTCAGTAAAATCTAGAAAGATTCTGTCAACTGGCTCAGGGCATGATATAAAAAACAGTTTCCTACAAGAAAGAGGGAAAGCAAGCCTAGAATGTCTATAGATATGAAATCATATCATGCACTGTCTGTATAGAGCAGAAACCCTGAACTGAGGACCAAAGATAAATATGGTCCAGAACTAATACAATCCTAGGACTTTTTCAGCCATAAATGCCCACTCACTGGAAAAGACCCTGATGCTGGGAAAGATTGGGGGTGGGAGGAGAGGAGGGTGACAGAAGATGAGATAGTTGGATGGCATCAACCAACTCAATGGACCTGAGTTTGAGCAAATTTTGGGAGATGATGGACAGAGAAGCCTGGTGTGCTGCAGTCCTTGGGATCACAAAAAATCAGATAAGACTTAGTGACTGAACAACAAACCTGCAGAGATGCTTCCTCAACATAGAGTGTGCATGGGGCTTCTATGGGAAAAAGAACTGGGAGACTCCCAATGTAGATAAGCTCTTAGACAAAAATTACACAGCAAACAAGAAGACCCATCCCAACAAGAGATAATCAGCAAATGCTGTGAAAGGAGGATTCATGTGTCAGGAACTAAAGATAATAGAGCAATCTGAGAAGAGTATTAGACCAAATATTGGGTTGGCAAAAAAGTTTATTCACTTTTAAGTAAAAGATTTTCACTGAGAACTTTATTGAACAAGGTATTCACTAGCCAAACAAATTTTTGGCCAATCCAATAGATTTGTAATGTTTGGAGTGATGAAATAAGAAACAAAATTCATGAGACTTGAAAAGGAGATAATGGAGCAGTGTGTTTTTTTTTTTTTTTTTAAAATCAGTTATTCTAGAAATAAAAAAATATAACACTTGAAAGTTATAAAAGGCAAACCAAAAAAACCTAAATAGATGGGATAAACAAAAGAATAGATACATTTCTAAAAAAAGAGTTGGCAAACCATACGGTAACCCACAGAAGGTCATCCAGGCTATATCAGGGAAGTACAGACAGGGAAGATGAATGAGAAGGTCCAACACATAGCTAACAGGAGTCTCAAAAGGAGAAGACAGGGTGAAGAAGAAACTAGAATAGGCCAATGGACAAAATATTTCTTATTTGTATTGACAAGAAGGCCCCTTCTTACTCTCAGTTTCATTGAGATCTACTCCTCCCATCCCAGGACTTATATTTGAAAGAAATACAGCTGAGGGAATAAATAAAGTCACACGCTCTCTTACTGAAATTGAACATGGGTCGATTTTTTGTTTTTTGAGCAAAATATCTGCATGTGGATGTATTATGATGAAACTGATGAACATTAGTAATAGGGGATACCTTAAAAACCACCAAAAAAGCAGCCACAGTAAGACTTCATTGATTTGGATAAATATAAAATGGTGAAAATGCAGAATTGGGGCTGCTTTCTCTATTTTAATAGGTCTCGCTAGGAAATTTACAGGGCCAAAATGTGATGCTTTTGCTTCTTCTGTTGGTCTGCCCCAGCCTGTAATGCTAGCCCTTAAAAACAAAAGCATCGTGTGTGTCTGTTCATGACACCTTGTGAAGTATTGTTCACCAGACGTGTTGCTAGTGTGATGTCTGCTCCATGAACACCTTTCTGGGATAAACTTTCAAATATGGGCTGTGGGCCTGGGATCCCCTTGACAGGTGCTGCTGAGAACAAAAATGTGATCTTCCTGGGGTGCTTACCTCCTATTAATAAGAGGGAAAAAAAGCAAACTAAATGAATCTTGGGAAGTAAAGTGCCATATGAATCAGCTTTCCTCACTCCGAAAATAACTTGCTCAGAATTTATAGATCCCCTAAGTTCTGCTGATTTTTTATATTGTTTACTTTCCTCTCCAAGATATCAAATAATTCACAGGTGGTAGGTAGGGTGGCTCTACGGATAATTTGAAATGAGAAATGGACAGCAAGAGAAATTTCCTTCCAGGGGGTCAGTGCTAGGGTGACTCCCTAAGACTAATGGTGCTGGATTAATAACCCGGGGCTGCTTCAATATTCATAGCCTGTTCCCTCGGAAGGCCGGGATATTTCCCGCTTTTATGTCCTGCACAAAACTGTAAAGCAAAGATGGTTTCATTGCAGCTCTGTGCGTAATGAGATGCGCAGGAGCCGCTCCTGCCCATTAATCAGCCTTTGGGGGAGGCTTCTGGAAGTCTGACCTATTGCCGCGGCAGCTGATCTGAATGCAATGATTTTCCCCTATGGGGGTGATGGTGCAGGACAGGAGGGCCGGCCCTGGAGGACTGGGGGCCCCAACCAGGTGCCCACTGTGAAAGAGGGGCCATGGATGGAGAGCTTCGGTCTCTCAAATGAAAAGGCTGCAGGGTGTTGAAGGAACCGTGGAATGTAGGTGGGATGTGGGGTTTGCCATCTGTTTCTGGAGCCATTGTCAGCCCCTCTGGTCTCAGCCAGGCAGGGGTGGTTGACGAGGGTGGGTGTGGCTGCATTTATCAGGAATTTGGGTGAGCCGCTGTTCCAGGCTTTGGGCCAGATGCTGGGAACAATGCTTTATCAGTGGTCCCCAACCATTTTGGCACCAGGGACCGGTTTTGTGTAAGACACTCTTTCCATGAGTGTGGGTGGGGAATGGTTTCGGGACGATTCAGATGCTTTAGATTTATTGTGCCTTTCTTTCTGTTATTATTACATCAGTTCCACCTCACATTATCAGGCATTAGATTCTGGAGATTTGGGGTCCCTTGCCCTATATAATTAAGACATTGCCTCTGCCTCCAAGATGCTCCAAGGGGGAGAGGCAGGAAAGGCAGAGACCCAAACAGATAATTTCAGTGAACCAGATGGTGTAGTGATAGAGGTTTGATCCATGCATAGATAACCCCTGCTTCCCCACTTTATGGGTAAAGGTGGAAAGAGGTGAGCTAGATCTGGGAAGGCTTCCTGGAGAAGTGGTGTCTGAGCGAAGCCCAAGGAGCCATTCAGATTTGACCAAGGGCAGGTGAGGAGAGGACATGTAGGCAAAAGCCCAGAAAGGAGACCTGGCACCACAGCCAGGATATGGCTGCGAGGGTGTGGTTGGTGCTGGCTTAGAGCCCGAGGTGGAGGGAGATGAGACTAGCAAAGAGCAGGGCGGTAGATTGCTGCTCAGATGGGTAAGGTTCTTGGATTTAATCACACTCTGGTTTATGCTTAGGCAGGCATGCGTGGTATGGCTGATGGGTAATCAGGTGAATGGATTTCCGAGGGTGGGAGGCAGGAGGAAAAAGGGAAGGGACTCGGAGCAGCAGTTCTAGGTTTCCTGTTATCTTGTGGCTCCTCTTGCCAGAATGTGGATATAAGCAAAAGCCGTAAAATTAGTTTGAAAAGTGTTAGTGGCCTTCATGGTGGGGTTTTCCAATAACAGGGAGATAGAGGCTGGGTAGGAGGTATTTCTCCAAACTTGGACTCAGAAACCAAGGGCAAGGACATCCACAGCTGTCTGTCCCCTCCTCTGGCATGAAATCCCTCAGACACTTCTGTAGGTCTTATCCTGTGATGGTAGCTTTCCCTGAGAGGTGTCAGAGCCAGGTTCGGCATGAATCCCTGGTCCTGGGATTCTTTAAAAAAAAATTATTTTGATTGTTCTGGGTCTTCCTTGCTGCATGGGCTTTCTCCAGCTGTGACAAGCGAGGGCTACTCTGTAGTCCCAGTACACTAACTTCTCATTGGGGTGGCTTCTCTTGTTGCAGAGCACAGGCTTTAGGGTTCTGGGGCTTCAGTAGTTGCTTATGTGGATTCAGTAGCTGCAGCGCCCAGGCTCTAGAGCACAGGCTCAGTAGTTGTGGGCCCAGGCACTTTTGCTCTGGGTCATGTGGGATCTTCCAGGATCAGGGTCGAACTCTTGTCTCCTGCAACAGCAGGCGGATTCTTTACCACTGAGCCTCCAGGGAGCCCCCAGGGTTCTTTTGAGCTGTGGCTGGAGTCAGTGCTTCAAGTTTCCATCTCTGATGGGTAGAGAAGGGGGTGGGAAAACACCTGGAGGGTCAATGCACAGCATTCTGTCTCCCTTTTAGGGGATAAAGTCCAAAAGTAAAAAGCAAAACCCCCACCTTTCCTGGTTGAATTTGGACGCAGATGCATGCACACACATGCACACACACAGACATACATCACTCACTAGCTGCTGAGATTCATGATAACATCATGAATATCAGCATTAAAAGCTGCTTTGAGGATCGATAACAAGACACGTGCTGCATTTAAATGTCAGCAATTAAGGTTGAAGCCTGAAAGGATGACTCCTGGGAGGCCCGTTGGACCTGGGGGAGGGGATGAATTGAACCTTAGTTATATATTTTAATGACCCTAGGGATCAATATATGCCAGATTACATTTTCTTATCTGTTCTTTAAATCTTGACCCTCCCTTGGGCCCATATTTGAGAATGTCCTCCGTCAACTTAGTGGTGTTGGGGGCGGATGTGGTGATTCTTTGACTTTTTATTTGTTCCCTTAGGTAAGAAGGCCTGGGTCTGCATTTACTGTTAGCCAGAAATATTCTTTAGCATTTTTCTTCCTGACACCTTTTCTGGGTCCAAGGTTTTGGCAGAAAGAAAGCTGAAGAGGAAAAGTGTGGACTAGCAAGCACCAAAATGGCCATCAGGCATTGCCTTCTTTCCTGTAGCACGGGATTAGTACCAGTGATGGTCGAGCTGATGATCAGTGTGGATCTACAGCCCCAGATCGCAGCATGAGCCAATGGGAACTGCCAAACACACTCCGTCTGGGGTTTCTCTAGCTTAGGAACCTGTTTTAGGCACAGGTATCCTCTCTAGGCAGGACCTCGGTTGCTCTCTGAAACTGTGACTTAATTGCCCTCAGCTCCTCCTTCTTGCTTCTGCCCATGAATCTAAGTCTTCCTGTCAAAGTTATCCATTCTCTTGAATAACTGATCATCCTAACCTTTGGCCACCATGCTTGGCCTGGACTCACTACAGAACTTGTTCATTGGCATCCCCATGGGGCTTAGAGAGGCACTTTGGTCATAGTATATGTGTGTGTCCCACACACCTCTACCCCCAGCTTCAAGGTCCATCTTACTTGTTTGTGTACCCAGAGCATCACATGACATTCTGCACATGTTCAGCAAGTATTTGGGTTGTTGAAGGTGAATAAACTTGCACTCTTGTTCTTTCTGACCTGGTCCTCAAAGTATCCTGAAATTAGGATTTTTAATGATTTTAAATAATCCTGAAAGATCAAGGGCTTCCCAGGTGGCACAGTGGTGAAGAATCTGCTTGCCAATGCAGGAAACACAAGAGACACAAGTTCATTCCTTGCATTGGGAAAATCCTTTGGAGTAGGAAATGGCAACCCATTCCAGTATTCTTGCCTGGAACATCCCATGGACAGAAGAGACTTGCAGGTTACAGTCCTCTAGGTTGCAAAGAGTTGGACATGACTGAGTGACTAGCATGCATTTAGAAACAGATAAAAGCCTGAATGCTTAGTTCCTTTCTTAAGATCTGGGGACTGAACACTGATCTGAAGCCAGGGAACTGCTCCTGAAGCCTGTGGAACCTGGAGCAAACAACCATCAGGAACTTGAGTTCACCTTCCATAAAATGGGGGGATTGGTCCCTGCCCTTATCCATTGTATGAGTAGGTGGTCTGCATAAATTAACCTGTATTAGAAAATTGACAAGGATAAAAACAAACATCAGTGCAGCTGGATCTCTAAGCACCACAGATTACAAAATTGTCTGCTACTGTGATTATTCACTCATTCACTCTTCCAGCAACTATGTAGGCTGTCTGCTACGATGATATTGCTGTAGACCTTGGAACAGAGATCAGATAAAAATCTCTGCTGACCTCATGGAGTTACAGTCTAATGGGACAGAGAAAGACTATACACAAATGCTATGTGACATGTCAGGCAGGTGCTAAGAAGGGAAACACAGCCAAGTAAAAAGAGAATGTCATGGCACAGTGTCAGAGAAATTTCAAAGTGGGAGATATTATTGGTTTGGAGTCAGACAGAAGTGGACTCACATCCTGACTCTCGCATCTTCTAGGGCAACTAATTGAAAGTCTCTGAACCTCAGTTTCTTTATTCATAATATGTAAAAGTGAAAGTGAAGTCGCTCAGTCGTGTTTGACTCTTTGCCACCCTATGGGCTATAGCCTACCAAGCTCCTCCGTCCATGGAATTTTCCAGGCACGGGCATTGGATTGGGTTGCCATTTCCTTCTCCAGGGGATCTTCCCTACCCAGGGATCAAACCCGGGTCTCCCACACTGCAGGCAGACCCGTTACCGTCTGAGCCACCAGGGATATGTAAATAATGCTCATTTTCCACCTGTAATGGAGGAGACACAGGTTCAATCCCTGTGTCAGGAAGATCCACTGGAGAAGGCAACGGCAACCCACTGGAGAAGGAAATGGCAACCCACTCCAGGATTCTTATCTAGAAAATTCCATGGACAGAGGAGCCTGGCAAGCTGCAGTCCATGGGGTCATAGAAGTGTTGGACACGACTTAGTGACTGAACAACAACAGCTCATTTCCCAGTGTTGTTGAAGATAAAGATTTCAGTTTAGTATAACAACTGGCATACAGTAAGAGTTTAATACATGGGTCAGCATTATCATTATTCCTATAAAATCAAGGGCTGTCTCTATTAGTCATCTCACTGATCTGTCTATTGCTTAGCTTGGAATCTCCCAGTGATTTTGCAAATATAGAGAAATACCTCCTTTTTTTTTTTTTTGCATAGCCTGTGACTGAGCAACTCAACCTTTCTAAAGCAACAGTTCCTAAACATTCTGGTTTCAGGACCTCTTTACACTTTTAAAACTTATTGAGGACCTTGAAGACTTTTGCTTATGGGAGATATCTATAATATTTACTGCATTAGAAATTAAAACTGAGAAATTATGAAAATTTATATTAATTCATTAAAACATAAAAGTAATAAGCTCATTTCATGTTCACATAAATAGCATGTTATAATGAAAAGTAACTGTATTTTCCAAACAAAACAAAATTTAGTGAGACGAGTAACATTGTTTTACATTAAAAAAAATCTCTTTAATGTCAAGCTTAATAAAAGACAATTGAATTCTCATATCTGCTTCTGCCTTTACTCTGTTGCAATATTTGAAGTAGATGAAGAAGTCTAGCCTTACACAGATATGTAATTAGAAAAGAAGTATTTTAACTGCCTTTTCAGAGAATTGTGAATATTCTTCAATACCATGCCAAAACTTGACAAGTGGTACTTTCTTAGATGTTAGATGTATATGGAATCTGAAATTATGTCAATGAATTTTTTTGTATCCTGTTACATTAAAATCCATTGGCCTATCCTTTTCTTTAATCAAAGGTGGTATCTATCCTTTAATATGAATCTTTGAAACAATCTACTGTCATGGTTTTATAAAATCATATTGGTCATTTTGAAAACATTGATTCACTCAGTTATGTGGGCTTTCCAAAAGATGACATATTTCACTGTGCAATACCAAAATCTTTGTTAACATCATTACCAATAGATATCATCAGAAAAGTTTTTAAGTTTTGTAAGCTGTCAAGCTCATGGTGGTGAATACAAGCTTTCCCAAATTTTAGCTTTTGCAGAAAATATGCAGATCTTGTCTTTTGTAGACAATATGCATAGTTGAAGTGATACTCTTACTATGTTCATTAAAAAGTGTCTGCCCATTTCCTGTTACTAATTTCTAAATCTATTCCATTGTGATCAGAGAGCATACTTTGTATGACTTGAAGTCTTTTAATTGTTTAAAATTTACCAAGACTTATTTTATGGCTCAGAATATGATATATCTTGGTAAATGTTGTGTGCACTTGAAAAGAATATGTATTCTGAAGTTGTTAGTTGAAATGTTCTGTAAGTATCAACTAGGTAAAGTTGGTTGATAGTGTTGTTCAGGTCTTCTATATCCTTACTGTATTTGTGTGAACTTGTTTTGCCAATTATTAAGGGAAGAGTGTGGAAGTCCCTACCTAGAATTGTGGGATTGTCTATTTCTCTTTGTATTGCTATCAGTTTTTTCTTCATATATGTTGAAGCTCTCTTGTTTGGTGCCTAAACATTTATGACTGTTAGGTATTTTTAATTATATAACTCCTTTATCATTATGAAATCACCCTCTTTATCCTTGATAGTATTTTTTGTTCTGAAATCTATTTTGTATGATATTAATAAAGCCACTCCAGATTTATTTTGATTAGTGTTTGCATGGTATAGTTTCTTCTACCCCTTTACTTTCTTTTATTTATTTATTTATGTAACAAATTCACGAAAGACTTTTTTCTTTACATTATTGTGTTGGTTTTGCCATACACTGACATGAATCCGCCATGGGTACACATGTGTTCCCCTTCCAGAACCCCCCTCCCACCTCCCTCCCAATTCCATCCCTCTGGGTCATCCTGGTGCACCAGCCCTGAGCACCCTGTTGAAACATGTAAATTATCATATGTGAAATGAATCGCCAGTCCAGGTTTGATGCATGATACCACTTTACTTTCAACTTATTTTTTGTCTTTATATTTAAAGTGGATTTGTAGAATCTTTCTTTGTAAGCCATTTTATAATCTGTCTTTTATTTGAAGTATTCAAACCGTTTACATTTAATGTGGTTATTGATATGGTTGAATTTCCATTTGATTTCTATTTTTTCCATCTCCTGTTTCCACTTTTCTCATTTTCTACTTTTTTATGAATTAACTGAGAATTTTTATGATTCAGTCCTATCTCCTTTGTTTGCTTATCAGCTATGACTCTGTATTATTTTAGTGGTTATTATAGTGTTTTTAGTATACATCTTTAACTTATCATAGTCTCCTTTCAAGTGATGTTATACCACTTCATATGTAGTGCAAGTGAGAATCTTAGAATATTATAGTTCCATTTCTTCTTCCATCCTTTTCTGTCCTTTTCATACATTTTACTTCTAGATATGCTAAAAATCCCACAATTCATTTCTATGGTATTTGCTTTAAATAGTTAATTAACTTTTTTTTCTATTTTTTGGCTGCCCTGCACAGCATGCAGAATCTTGGTTCCCCAACCAGGCATTGAACCCGTGCCCACCCCTGCAATGGAAGTGCAGGGTCTTAACTACTGGACCACCAAGGAAGTCCAAATAATTGATTATCTTTTAAAGAGATTGAAACAATGAAAAAAATCTCTTTATTTCCCTACATATTTACCATATTTGGTGTTCTTCATTTCATTTTGTGGATCCAGATTCCAATCTGGTGTCCTTTTCCTTCTGCCTGAGTGACTTCCCCTAACATTTAAAGCACTTCATATCTACTGGTCATGAATTCTTTCAGCTTTTGTGTTTCTGAAAAAAATCTTTATATTTGAAAGATGTTTTCAACTTTTACATCATTAAAAAGTTGCTTACTCCTTGTCTTCTATCTTACTTGCATTGTATCTGATGAGAAATATGAAGTTTTCATATCTTTGTTTCTCTGGACATAATATATCCTTTATCTGTAGGCTGCTTTGAAGATTTCTCTTATTTTTTACTTTTTAAAAATTGGGATGTTTACAATGGTTCAGGTATACAGAAGATTTTCTCTTTATAAACGGTTGTAAGAAAGTTGATTATGTTGTGCCTTGGTGTAGATTTTCTTTCTTTTATTTTGTGCTTGGGATTCACTGAACTTCTTGGATCTGTGGATTTATCATTGTTTTAGCCAAATTTGACAAGTTTTGGCCATTATTTTTTCTGTCTCCTGTTCTCCTTTGGGAAATTTATGTATATATTAGACTGCTTGAAGTTGTCACTGATGCTTTGTTCACTTTTTTTTCTCTCTGTGTTTCTCTTTGGTTAGTTTCTATTGCTAAGTTTTTAAGTTCACTAATATTTTCTTTTCATGAAGTCTAATTTTCTGTTAATCTTATCCAGTGTGTTTTCCATCTCAGATTGCATCTTAGGTTTTTATTACATTTTTATTCTTTAGGAATGACATGTTTAAAACTTCCAGATCTCCTCTTAACATATTCAATCTTCCTATCTACTAATATTATTATTGTGTAAGTTTTGGTTTGGTTGTGACTGATTTTTCTTCTCATTGTGATGTGTACTTCTTTGCATGCCTAGAAAATTTGTTTGATCGTGGATATTATAAATTTCAGCATTTTGATTACTGTATACATTTTTTGTTCCTATAAATATTCTAGAGCTTTTGCCTGGAATGTGCTTACATTATTGGAATAAACATCATCTGTTCGGGCCTTGACTTTTCACTTTGTTAGGTGGGTCCGCAGCATCACGATTTAGAGCTAATTTCCCCCTACTACTGAGGTCATATTCTGTTGAGTGCTCTTCCCTGAGCCCTGTGTACTATGATGCTTTGGTGGAAACAGGCACCTTCCAGGTCCAAGTATGTGTGATGGTGGTTGTTTCCTCTAATTCTTTTGGTTGATTCATTTCATGGCCTCAGGTAGTTTCTGACATTGCTATGTATGTCAGACATACACAGCATGAGAGAGAACCCCTGAGGGCTCTGGAGTTCCCCAGTACTCTGCCCTGCTAACCTCCAACTGGCTTGGTGTGCTTAAGTACTCTGAGTTCTTTCTCCTCAACCTAGGGAGATTGCTGGGCTCTGCCTGGGTTCCCTTCCTGTGCCACGGCCTGGAAACTTTCACTCAAAAGAAGCTCAGTTTGTTTTTTATCCGTCTCTCAGAGATCACTTCCCTTCATTGTCTGATGTCTACTATCTAGAAAACTGATGTTTCCTGTATGTTGTCCAGCTTTTTAGTTGTTCTGAGCAGAAAGTTATATCCAGCCCTTGTTATTACTCCATTTTGGCCAGAAGAAGAAGTCCTACCAAACACCCAAGTTTAAATAACCAGTTTGTCAATCATGCTTGCAAATAAAGGTGGTGTTTTGTGGGAAAACTGGCCAGGCGAGCTTGCAACTCAGTCACACGAAGCTCTTCTTCATGGCAGCCGTCATACTTGAGTTTGCACAAGTATTTTATGTATACTGCCATTTTGTCACACAGAATGTAGAAAAGGCATCTAATTGAAGACTGAGATATAATAAAATCAGTAATTTGTACTGCTTCAGTAAGGCGTCTTGGAGTAGAACTGGAGTGTGTTTCTGTAAGTGTATGATGATGAAGATATGTTACTTCCAGTACAGCCTGTCACTGCCACCTTAATTTGTGCCAAAGCCCTTCAGTTTTTACCTACCATTGCTTTTGCTCCAGGAGTGCCAATGTCAACATGGTGAAAAAGGCAAATGACTTCTTAGTATTTTGCAAAAATAGTTTTGACCTCACAGTCCTGTAAGAGAGTCTTGGGGATGCCTCAAGGGGCCATAGACTGTACTCTGAGAAGTGTTGTCCTATAGACACTCTTGAACGTGTGCACAGAGATATATACAAGATATTCTTTGTGGTATTGCTTATACTAATACAAATTTTGAAAACGGTTAAATGGTAGTCAGTTGTAGAATGGATAAATAAATCACAGTATATTTATATAGAGAATAGTATGTTGCAGGTGAAGTAGATTAGCTAAAGTGATATCCGTCTGTATGTTTAGAGATCCAAACAGCTGAGTGGAAAAAGAGAAAACATGTTGCAGAAAGTAATGTATTGTATGGTACCGTTATAAAAGCCTAAATGTAAAAAGTGTATGTTGTTTATGGGTACTTACATATGTAGTAAAATAAAAACAAAATGGAAAATAGTGGCTACCTCTTGGAGGACAGAAAATGAAATGGGCTAGGTAACAGGAGATCTAGTTATGAATGCAGTTCTTATTTTTATTTCTAAAAAATGACTCTGAGGAAATCTAACAGAATATTAAGACTCATATGTGGTTTGTTGGCAGGTGGTATTTTTTAATTGAAGTATAGTTCATTTACAATACTGTGTTAATTTCTGCCATAAGAAACGTGATTCAGTTATGCATATATAACATATGCATTCTGTTTTATATTCTTTTCCTTTATGGTTTGTCACAGGGTATTGAATATAGCTCACTGTGCTCTATAGTAGGAACTTGTTGTTTATGTATTCTGTATCGGTTTGCATCTGCTGGTTCCAAACTTATGATCCATTCCTCTCCAGTTTGCTCACTCCCTTGGCAACCACAAGTCTGTTCTCTCTGTCTGTGAGTCTGTTTCTGTTTCATAGACATGTTCATTTGTGTCATATTTTAGATCCCACATATAAGTGATATCACATGGTATTTGTCTTTCTATTTCTGACTTAGTATGATCATCTCTAGGTCCATTTATAGTACTGCAGAGATGGCTCTATTTCATTCTTCTTTATGGCCGAATAATATTCCACTTTATGTATACATAACATTTTCTTTATTTGTTCATCTATTGATGGACATTTAGGTTCCTTCCATGTCTTGGCTATTGTGAATAGTGCTGCCTTGAACATAGGGACACATGTATCTTTTCAAATTAGAGTTTTGTCCAGATATATGTCTAGGAATGGAATTGCTGGATCATATGGCAACTCTATTTTTAGTTTTCTGAGGAACTTCCATATTGTTTCCATAGTGGCTGAACCAACTTACTTTCCTGGCAGGTGGGTTCTTATGATATTTTTCTCTGTTATTTTTGGAAAGTTTAAAATTCTTCATATTTTCCCTCCTCAGTTAGTACACAAAAGGAGAAAATATGTGAGCATATGATAGATTCTCATAGGTTCTCTGTGAAAACCTCTCAGCGAGGACTCAGCGAGCTCACCATGCATTATCCTGGTGCCAACAGCTGCCATGTGTGGAGAGACTGTGATCTTCTAGGGACTTCACCCAGCGTCACACTTAGCTTTTGATCACCTATGAAGTGGAAATTGTTATCCCAGTTCTGCAGCTGAGACTCCTCGAAATACATAACTTGCCCAAGATCATACAGTGAGTCAGTTGTGAAGCCATGACTGGAACCCAAGTCTTTTGGGTTTGAGGTCTGTGCTTCTTCCTCTCTGCTAATGTCTGAGATGCTTGGCTTTTCATCTGAAGCTATTCTCTTTCTCCTTTAGCTTTTCTTCCAAACTCATCATTTTTTTGGTTGTTTGTATGTTTCTACTCTCTGAGCCACTATCCATTACCTTGTGTTTGTTCCTTCAGCAACAGTGATGCAGTGGTATTATTAGATATTATTACTGTTTTGTTGTGTTGTAAGATTCAGCTAGATTCAGCTTGGCTGATGCCTTGCTGTCTGCAAAGGGCTCATTTCAGTGGCTGTAGCTTTCCTGTCCTTGAGGCTAATTGCATCCAGGCTGTGTTCTGGTGAGACCTGGGAAATTTGGGGCTGGTACTGTATAGCCTGCTGAGGCTTCTAAGGTGGAGGGTAGTGGTAAAGGACCTGCCTGCCAATGCAGGAGATGCAAGAGACATAGGTTCCATTCCTGGGTCGGGAAGATCCCCTGGAGTGGGAAATGGCAAACAGCTCTAATATTCTTGCCTGGAAAATTCCATGAAAAGAGGAGACTGGAGGGCTGTAGTCCATGAGGCTGCAAAGAGGTGGACATGACTCAGTAGCCGAGCACTGTAGCCTGCTATGGGAAGACTTAGTTTTGTAATGGAACTGTTTATAATATTTTAGGTAATAAAACAAAAGAACCCATTGAGGTTGTTGATCCCACTCACACATTAAGCATTGTCTAAAGATCTATTCGAATTAATTGAGGGGATGATGAGAAGAGAGATGATATACATACTCATGCAGTCCTTTCTGCTAACAACTGCCTGATGAAGAAAAACGGAGGCAGAATACTTGAGATTACATCAGTTCATTTAGGAAGATGGCTTGGGGATTTATAGAGTTTAAATATAGAAGTTTGGGAGTTTGGTAGGCATGTTCACCTGACAGTGTTACTGCAGAACTAGGAGAGGGTCCCTGCCACAGAGAGCAGTGAGACTAGCACGGAGAGGATCCCATGTTGAGGCAGAACATTGCACTTTTCCTTGTGCCCTTGTCTAATTAACAAGGCATCCATTTCCTGCCTTATCCAGTCTGTGCTTTCTCTGTGGTCTTCAAATCTGTCTTCATGGTATCTGGAAATATGGACTGTGTTTTCTTTATGTTTCAGATAAATTTGAAAACAGTACAACCTGGGAAAGCAATGACTCTCAAACACTGTTGGTAGGAATGTATGTATTGATTTAAGCTTTTGGCTATAATTTGTAAGCATGATGGTGAAAAGCCCTGGAGTCAGAATACCACTTGCTGGCTGTCAGACCTGGCACAAGTCATCTTATATCTTCAAGCCTCAGTTTCCTCAATTATAAAGTGAGGCTACATAGTACCTACTTGATTCGGTTGTTATGAAGAGTAAGAGACAGTCCATGAAAAGTACTTACAACAGTTTGGGTACAAAGTAAACTTACAGTAGATGTGAACGGTTGTTATTATTATAGCAAAAGTAAAAAAATATATATATTCTCTTTGAGTCAAGAATTCCACATTTAGGAATTTATCCTGTGGAAAAGTTGTCATAAGTAGTTAAAGAGATATTTACATGGATAATCAAAGTGGCATTGTCACTGTAAATAAAGTAACCTGAATATTCATCAGTGAAGGATTGGTTATCTATTCATGATACACCCATGCAAGGGAATCTTTTGCAGTCATTAAAGAGGATAAAGATATTTGTATGTACTGACATGGAAAGAGATCCATGTCATATTATTAAAGAAAAAAGTCAGGTTTTTTTTTTTTTGCCATTTCAGTCTGAAAAATTTAAATATACAGTAAAATTGAAAAGGAGAAGACTCTTGAGAGCCCCTTGGACAGCAAAGAGATCAAACCAGTCAATCCTAAAGGAAATCAGCCCTGAGTATTCACTGGAAAGACTGATGCTAAAGCTGAAGCTCCAATACTTTGGCCACCTGATGTGAAGAGCTGACTCACTAGAAAAGACCCTGATGCTGGGAAAGATTGAAGGCAGGAGGAGAAGGGAGCGAAAGAGGATGAGATGGTTGGATGGCGTCGTTGACTCAATGACATGAGTTTGAGCAAGCTCCAGGAGATGGTGAAGGACAGAGAAACCTGCCATGCTGCACTCCATGAGGTTGCAGAGAGTCGGATACAGCTTAATGACTGGACCACAGTAACAAAGTTGAAATAACTTTGTAGTGAAACCTGTATGCCCACCAACTAGCTTCCACAATTAACATTTTATTCTTTATCTCATACTCATCCATCCATCCACCCATCCATCTATTCAGCCACTCATCCATCGATGCAGCCACTCATCCATCCATTCATCTACTCATCCATCCATTTATCCACCCATCCATCCATTCATCCCCCCATCCATCCATTCATCCACCCACGTATCCACCCGTCTATCTACGCATTCATCCATCCACTCAACATCCATCCATCCATCCACTCATTCATCCATCCACTCATCCATTCATTCATCCACTCAACATCCATCCATCCATCCATCCATCCATCCATCCATCCACTCATCCACCTGTCTATCCATCCTTCTATCCACTCATCCATCCATTCATCACTCATCTTAATGTTTTGGTTTATTTCAGAGAATGTTGCAGACATCAGTATGTTTCCCTCCCAAATACTTAAACATGCATATATTTGAGTTCATTATTTGTTTACAGTTCTTTTGAAAAATTAGTTTTATAACAATATAGGTATTATATGAACCCATTTATATAAAAAGCAAAAATGTTTATTTATGTGGGTCCACATGGATCATAGCAAACCACTTTGGATGGTCATGTGTTAGGAGCAGTTACCAAGCAGTATACTTTGTAAGTGGATAAAGTTTGAATTCTACCATTTAATACATTCTTGGAACATGGCATTTTTGTTTCTTCTCCTTCTCCCTCTTCCTCCTCCTCCATCATCATCACCTTCATCATCATCAAGCATAGTTACTGGAAGCTCTGCTTCTGTTGTAAAGATATAAACACTCAGGCATCCCCTGCATTTCAAGTGGCATAAGAGAAAAAAATGACACTGTTCTGATTGGAGACCCTTGTTTTGTCCTTAATGAAGTCCAGTGTCCGTTCTGATATCTTTGAGGACAGTGAATTAAAACGAAGGGCACTTTCTAAACATCTGCATGCTAAGTCGCTTCAGTCATGTCCAACTCTTTGTGACCCTGTGTCCATGGGATTCTCTGGGCAAGAATACTGGAGTGGGTTGCCATGCCCTCCTCCAGGGGATCTTCCCGACCCAGGGATTGAACCTGTGTGTCTTATGTCTCCTGCACTGGCAGGAGGGTTCTTTGTCACTAGTGCCACCTGGGAAGCCCATCTACATCATCATGTAAATGCCTGATTTTATTGAAATACTGAAAAACCAGTGGGGTTATGTGGAAATCATACAGGTATGTGGGGTGACTTATCACAAGTGGTGTTTTATTCTGCGAAACTCATGAAACTAATTGGCATGTGTCAACTTGGCTAATGGGACTCACTTTAAAGTCTGAAACCAAAGTTCTGAAAGATGGAAAGATGAGGCTCTGAGATTTATTGCAATTAGGTATCCAAGTGCTTAAGCCCACTTGATAATTTTCTCTTCATCTCCGTGGGCTGCAGAGTGTGGGAGGAAAAATGGGTAACCTATAGGGGAGTAGGGGGTGTGAGTACAGACCTATATATAGTTTACTTTCCTGGAAAGACATATAGTCAAGTCATTTCAATTGCTTTATTTCTGGGGGTGTGTATCCCACAGTTCTTGCCTGGAGTTGGGTGGAGTCCATTAGAAGTGGCAAAAATATTTCTTTTGGAGGAATTCAGGAACTTTTAGAGCTTTGCAGTGCATAGTTTTTAATATGTTAAGTGCTATCAGAGGGTTTGGATCCCTCAATCTTCCTAAAATAAATGGATTTTACAGTTACAATGTGGTGGCTTACTCTTTTTGGGGTTGCAACTCACAATAGCGCCGCCTTTCAAGTGAAATTTTAGACATGGTGAGCTCCAAAATGCTAACTGGGAGTCTTTTGACTTTTAGCATTTTGGAATAGAGTTTAAAGTTTCAGAAGCCTCCAGCATATTTCAATTTAATCTACTGCCGCTGTGTTGTCTCTTGTCTCTAGCATAATTCCAGGGCCACAGAGATATTTGTGCGATGTAAATAATTTGTGGATTATAAGTCATCTAAACTCAACATGTGTGCAATAGGCTGCAATAAAATTGCCTGGATGCAGTTTTACATGACGGTCTATGATAGTTGCTTCAGAGTCATTAGAGCCCCAGTATGTAAATAAGCTGCATTCTAAAATTGTCTTAAATGTGCTGAGACAATGGATGTGAATGCCTTCCCCAGGTTCATTCATTCTGTGGAGCTCACAACTCCAGAAGACTTGGACCTGTGCATTTCAAATAGTGTTTGGGACTGTCAGTTTGCCAGTCTCCCAGAGCTATTTGTGAATAGGAACTGGAATTTATCATGCAGGGTCATGAACACAGCCAGTAGCATGCAGGTGAAAAGCAGCCTCAGGACTCTCTACCTCTTCTTCCATTTCTCTCTGTTTTATAAAAACGGGGCCAAGTGGAAGCAGAGACATGGAGGGTCCTTATGTGGTGCCCTGGTGTTTGGAGGAGCAGAGAGATGAGAGGATGCTGAAAAACTACTCCTTAAAAGTGGCCCCTGAGCCAGCACAGGTGATGGAGTCAGATACACCTCTTGTTTCATGCACATGGCCCCAGCTGGGCTGGGAGCTGGTGTTTTGACCAGTCTGGCCTGTCTGCCCTCTTGCCTGTGTGGTAGGTTGGGTTGGACCCATGAAAGCCTGGATTTCATGTGTATCTATTGTTTAAGAGGGCCAGTGAAGCTAGCTCTTTGAAACACACACAACATAACATAAATCAGAGCTGGAATCTTTTAACATTTACAGTTTTAAATGAAATTCCTGTTGAGAGTCTCTTAAGCTAGATTTATATCTGATTTTGCATTGAACTGTGTCGTTATGCGGGGCTGAGAAACTCTTACAAAATTAAGCATAATGCGAAAACATGCTGAAAAGACAGTTCTGTAGAAATGTGAAACATTATTATGTTATAGAATATTGGAGTGAAGAAATATGCAGAAAGGCACAATTACCATGGACATTTTCCTTTTAATGGTCCTTGTACAATCCTTGGCAGAAAGGTTTGCTGACGTTTCCTCGAAGATAAGAGAAAATTGAGACAATATTGATATTCTACATTCAGCTTGATTTTCAGAGAAGACCAGGAGAGCGACCCAGTCTGTTTCATGTTCTAAACACTGAGGCCTGTCCTGTCCAGACTGATGCTCACAGGGACCTCGGGAGAATCTGTTGTTTGCGTTTGGGGATTTGGCCAAAGCCTACACTCCATGGTTGCACCAAGAGGTTGAAGTCACATGTTACCTTCTAGATGAGGAGCTGGAAGCTTCTAGAGGCTCTAGATTGGATGACTCTTGAGTTGTTGGTTCCTTTATCTGAAGAGTTTGTAGGATTTGAAAGCATCTGTCTAGGATGGTTTAGGGGTGGTCTTAGGGATTAAGCTTTATTGCTTGCAGCTGGGGGCAGGGCTGTGTTTCTCATGGCAATTGCTCTCCACTCCACAGGAGACCATGCTTTTAGCCTCATTTCCCCTGAAAGCCCCCTGCCGTGGACCCCCACATACCCACTAATCTGGCTTAGGGCAGAAAGGGTCTGTCACACATTCCTGGGGTTTTGTCCTTCCTTCCGCCCACCCATCAAGCCCAAGGCTCCAGTCTCCAACATGACTCCAGAGCAAATGCTTCTCTTGCTGCCTCATCTCACCCCTCACTGGGGCTCCTCTGGCCCTTTGACACGGCTGGGCTGTGGGCAGAATCCTTGTTCCCCATCTTGTTCCTGCAGACCTTTTGGCTGAAGTTGTGATTCCGGGAAACGGAAAGCTGTTTCCTTGCTTCCAGATTCAGTCCCAGGCCTCCGCCTATCCACACGAGGTCCAGGGCAGCTGGAGCAGATCTGGTTGGCAGCGCTGTGCTCACAGGCCTTCTAGAAAACCTCCTCCCCTTCCTACCCCCCACAGCCTCCCAGCAGGTTCTCTGGCAGACTGAAGCTTTTCCAACAACCTCCCAGAGCCTGTGCCCTTAAGCCTGGCATTGAGAGGCCACCAGCTGTGGGAGGAGGGGAACAGAGGCTGAGGTGCACCCTGGGTTGGAGCTCGGGCACCTTTGGCATTGGTGTGGGGAGTGTCATCTGAGGAGCCCGTGCTGGGTTCTGCTTGGGGTCAGGTGACAGCCAGCTCAGTCTTCAGCCAGCAACCTAGTGGTTGCTCCTGTATCTCACTCTTTTTGCTTCTGCTTTTCTTGGAAGCTCTTAAAGGACGGCAAGGCCTTTGTTACTTAGAGTTGCTTGATATTAAGCAATTTAGGTAATTCTAATTTGGGCCTGCAATGTCTGGCTCTTGACCACCAGAGGTCACTGTAATAAGGTAGAAAGCAGGTGTTTAAGAGCGTCTTAAGTTGACAGTTGGATCAAAAAGAAAAAAAAAAAAAAACCAAAAACAACCCCAGACAAAGTCCCCCTAAATTTTCTAACTGGCCCGTGTGTGCTGTGGGGTGTGGGCCTGCAGTCCCTGCTCGCCTTCTCACTTATGGAGGGTCCACCCGGCTGCAGATTCTGGCAGGACGAGGGCAGGTGGATGCTTGGGGAACATCCGAGTCCGAGGCCCTGTGCAGGCCCCGTGCAGCCTGACTCTCCTGGTGCTGAAGTGGCCCACACTCAGTGGGAGGGCCTCCCCTCCCTGTCCTGAGCTTCTTCCTCACAACCCATTTCCTGCAGCAGTCTTGGGGGTTAGCTTCTCTTAGGAGTGTGTGTGTGTGTGTGTGTGTGTGTGTGTGCTTGGCCCATATCTCATGCTTGATGAATGTCAGCCAGAATAATGCTGTCCTTAGGGGGAGAGATCAAAGGCAACACTCACACCCCCAGATGGTGGCTTGGACTCTTTCTCGGGGAATCAGAAGGCTCCCCTCCCTGCCCTATTTGGGCATCTTCCCTATATGTTGATGCCGTTAGTGCAAAGTCAGAAATACTGGCCTTTACTGCCAGCAGTTCCAGGACATTTTTTTCCGGGGAAGATGTTCTCATCCTTGGTGGATGACTGGTAGGAGGACTTTAGGGCTTTGAGGTGGGAGATAGGTGGGCTGCATTTAGCAAACACTGGGGTCCTCTTGGCTGAGCCTTTGTGAGGCTTCTCATGTGCGTGTTTCTCTCCCAGTGTTAAATGCCTGAGTTGCCTGAACACAGTGAAATGAGAGACGCACACAAATCTCTGCAAGGAGCCAGGCTACATGGGGAGAGGCGGTTTGGGAGGCAGGTGTTCACATTCCTCACAGGGAATGTTTGGAGGATAGATGGGTCTTGGGGAGACTGGATGCCTATCCTGGGTCCTCTGGGGGGCTGTTGGGGCTGCCAGAGGATGAGGTCATCAACAGTGATCTACAGGACATGCTGCTGCCATCCACCCTTAGCGGGAATTTCCCCTGGATGCCTCTGCAGGGGTGGCACATGGACATGCACACACACAGATCACCAGGGCTACAGAGCAGGTGCTCAGTGCCATGACTGTGGGGCTGCAGCTGCTGGGCCTATGAACTCAAGCCTACCAACTGGTCACAGGGTCCTACCCTGATTGGCTGGGAGGTGGGAGAACAGAGAGAGAGAGAAAGCAGTGTTCTTGGGGAACCCCTGGCATCTGCAATGTGCTTTCTGGTTTTATGGGTGGCATGAACTGGGGGGGCTTCAGCAGGTCTGAAAGGCTCAGGCTGGAAAGGCACAGGCATGATTAGCACATGAGGATGGGCGTCCAGTGCACAGATGTAGCAGATTCGAGAGAGAGGAGCCGTGCTCCTCGACCTTGAAGACGCGGTATTTAGAGCCTGAATAAGCCCCAGGCAGGAAGTTGCCCCCCGCCTCCTGGTGACCTTCTGAAGCACTGCTCTTCACTTGCTCTGGAGAGGGATCTTATCCCTGCGTGGCGTCCCCTCATATCCTCCTGGTGTCTTTCCTCCAGCCTCCTCCTTATCTCCTCTCTGCTGCTCCCTCCTCCTCCCTCTTGCGTTTTTCTTTTCTATTCCCGTCTGCCAGCTGTATCTCTTCTTCCTACCTCATCTTGTCATTTTAACTTAAAACAAAGCCCCAAGCCCACATGTGTAAGGGGTTTCTATACCGATTCTGGAGTGTTTTTTTTTTTTTTGGAAGCAGCCATCATTATAAAGCCAATGAATCAATCTCTCGATTGGCGATAACTTCTACACAAAGAGACCTTGTAAAGTAGAACTTATACCCCCAAAGTGTGCACTGAAGAGGCTATCATGCTTGTAACTATGTGCCAGACTCCAAGCAACTGTTAGATGCTTATCTTTTTAATCCTCCAAAACCCCCAAGGAGCCAGTGCTGATGCTATCCCCATTTTAAAAAAGCACATAACAGAAGTTTGGGGGGCATTTAAAAGATAACTTGCCTGAGGTCACCTAGCTGAAAGGTTGCAGAACCCCAAAGCCTGCCTTCTCCCCCTCTGACATGTTGCCTCTTGGAGTGCTGGTCAACCTCTCCTGGAAGTCTTGACTGTCGCTAGCCACACCTGCTTGTCTGCCTTCCTTCTGCTGCATTTGGGAGCATCTTTCCTGCCCATTCTGCCCCAGCTGAAACAGAAACCAGTTGGTCTCCATCCCGCACAAAATCCCCCTTCAAGTACATCTGAGTAGTCATTAAGTTGCCCCCAGGCCAACCTCAAGCTCTTTAAACTTTTAAATAAATTTACATTTGAAATATTATTTTTATGCAATTAGAACCATTACGTGCTTATTGTAGATGCCCTTGAGGAAAAAGGGTTCCTGCAAAGTGGGACCCTAGAATGTGACTGACATTTTGGAATCCTGGTTCTTCCAATTCAAGATATGAAATTGACTTTTCAAGTACTCTGTGCTGATGGAGCCTGAATAAAGTGGAAAGAGTGCATTTCAAGAGTTTCCTCTTTGAAGATATCCTCCAATGTCTGCTCTTGGATTGTGTGACTGATAAGGGCTTGGAGTTAACACATCTTTACCTTATACTGGCTCTCCCTTTCCATTAGAAAGTGTAAATTCAGAGGCCTTGAATGTACCTGGTTTAGATTTTTCGATACTGAAGGGCAATGTTAATCAGGGTGTTTGACAGTGATGTGGAATTTAAACCCGAATAAAAGGAAATAGCTTAAATGAACAGCTTAGGTGCTGCTATTCCTGTCCAAACTGCTTTTTCAGGGGCTCCGAACTCAGGTGCTCTGAAAGGGCCTGAGATTCCTCTAACTGGGTACCTTGTCAGGAAAGAGATTCCTTCATGAAACCTCTCACTTCTGACCTCTCTTGGCAGAAGTGTGCACAAAGTCCAATTTCAAAACCACTTCTGCATGATAATAGCAATATTACTTTTAAATTGAAATTTTCATTTTTTCAGCCTGGTGTGTAAGCAAATAATTGAGACCTAATTTACTTTATTTAATAAGCTGACAGCCAACATGGTTATGCTCACACTAATAAAAACTTGGAGATGGGGTATTTGTTTACAGCCTTCCAGATTTTTCAATCTGGCTTGTTTGGGTCTGAGCATGGTCGTTGGGAGCAGCAGGAGGCCAGGACAGCAGAACTTGGGCATTTAGAACTCCCACACTGTCCTCAGGTGCCTGAGGCATCAGCATACATAGCCAGTGACTACAGGAGCTGTTGGAGAAGAGGGCAACAGAGGATGAGATGGTTGGATGGCATCACTGACTCAATGGACATGAATTTGATCAAACTCTGGGAGATAGTGGAGGACAGAGGCGCCTGGTGTGCTGCAGTCCATGGAGTCGCAAAGAGTCAGACAGGACTTAGCGACTGAATAGCAACGACAGGAGCTGTCCATGGTTCCCAAAGGCTAGCGAATACAGGACCTGTCCGTGGTTTCTAAAACTTAGAGCTCATAGGAGCTGTCCATGGTCCCCAAAGGCTGGTGACAACAGGAGCTGTCTAAGGTTCCAGATGAGGGGAATGGGCTGAACTCCCAGTGCTTGTGGGGGCAAGGCTACAGCATCCTTCACAGCAGGAGAGAGGAGCCAGTGATATCTCATTTAGAAAACAGTGTGGAGTGGGGCAGGACTGGGCGTGTTGGGCTAGTATAAGACACATCTCACTTCAGTGAAGATATTTAACTTCTTTGAGCCTTGGTCTCTTCATCTGTAAAAAATTCACATAGTCATGCTTTCCTTTCAGGCTTGGTGAAATGATGAACTATAAAAACAATGTACCGTGGCTGTCATGGGGTGATGCCCCCCATGGCCACTGGCCTAGGGTGACATGGAGGTGGCCTCAATGCTGACCATATTATGTATGCATCTCTCCCTGGGGGATGTGTACTCTCTTCCCTGCTGTGAGGTTACAGGTGTGTATACGACCAGCTTTGGCTGATGCAGCATGAGCAGAGTGATGTGGGTCTCTAATGGCAGAGACTTTAAAAGCCAGTATGTTGTTTGCTACTTGCCTGGATTCAGTGCCTCCATCAATCAGCCTAGATCCCTGAGCAAAAACAAGCTTTTTGTATGTCTTAAGCCATTGAAATTTAAGGGTTGAGACTAAGACGTTTGTGAGGATGCATTTTCCCCCTTCGCTGAGAGGTTGATGCTCCACAGAGAAGGTTAGCTTTGGGCACAGTCTGGAGTTAGGACACAGCATCTTCTAGATGTAGGAGGAGCAGAGAAGATTCTAGATGGAGGGACGAACACTGAAGTCTGGAGGGAGGTGTCTCAGGCTCCCTCCAGTAGATTTCTGTTTCTTCTTTTTCTACCCCTTCTCCTCTCTTCCATCTACTTTTTCTTTCTCTCTTTCCTGTTCCATATCCTCCCTTCCAGTAGCCTCCCTCTGCTTGCTTCTCTCACCAGGTGTCCTGAGGCTTGGGTCTTCCTGGAGGTTGTCATGTAACTGGCAGAGAGAGAGTTCCCAGAGAGATTGTGTTGAAGCTCTTTGCAGCATCATTTTCTCGTGTTTCCTGGGTTTCTTGTTGCTGTCTCATTTCTCAGAGGTGATGAGGATTAGATAGTGAAGCTGATAAGTGCAAATTCTCCACTGGCTGAATGGACACACTGGTGAGGTATCAGCCATATGAGAGATATGTTCAAATGGCGTGTACCCAAATTTAATGCCTCCCTAGGAGCACAGCTCTTGTGCCCTGGGCAGATTCTGTAAAAACCCTGGAATTTCTATTGCCATATGACTTTCTGGTTTTCTCACCCCTTCTCTCCAATTAATTCCATTTAATCAGTTAGTGAATTCCAAGCTAAGTCATCCTGAGAGCAGGGAATGCTCCTTGTCATAATTGTACAGTCTATCTGGGAGCCTGGGAGAATTTCTTTTTTTGTGCAGGGAAAGTGGAGTCTTTCTGGCCTAGTGGGGATAAGACTTTGGCTGGATGGCACTCAGAGCTGTGCTTTATTAAGATAATCTGAATATAATCGCTGCAGAAAGAGAGCCTATTAATTATTATGACAAGGAGAAATTTTTGAGCATGGAAAAAGGGATGAGAGTCACTCCAAGGTAAAATAAACCATTGCAATTGCTAGAGTCCAGGTAATTGCTCGAGTGAGACAAACACTAACTAGGTAGTCACAGCGGGGGTCATTTGAAAAACAAAATGCAATTAAAAGTTTAATATTTGATGGAATTAGTAATTTAAGAGTTTCAGGAACAGGACTTCCCTGGTGATCCAGTGGTTAAGAATCCACCTGCCAGTTTAGGGGACATGGGTTCTATCCCTGTTCTGGGAGGATCCCACATGACATGGGGCAACTAAGGCCGTTTGCCACGCTACTGAAGCTCACCCTCTAGAGCTTGTGCTCTGCAACAAGAGAAGCCTCCACAATGAGAAGCCTGAGCCCTGCAACTAGAGAGTAGCCTGTTCTCACCACAACAAGAGAAAACCCATGCACAGCAATGAAGACCCAGCACAGCGAAAAAATATTTAAAAAACAAAGAGTTGCAGGAAAATGGGTCTTCTAGAGAGACGGGTGGATCTACTGATTGCTCTGGAAAGGCCAGGGAGCTGGGGACTGCTCCCAGCAGCCTTTGCCTAGAGAGGCTTTCTCTCTGTCACCTATGATTTGTCATCCTGTTGAGCTCTGCTAGAAATCCAGCATTCCTCAGGAGCATCTTGAGCATTCCTAACCAAGCCCTTGCCTTCTTTTCATCTGTCACTGGAATAGTGGCTTGTGCCTGTGCAGATGGCTCTGCGCACGTGTGGAGACGCAATGCTTGAATGGTCTCTGCATCTTCCAAGGTGGGGACGACCCCTGGAAGCTCAGCTTTGCGACGAGACTTTCCCCAGATGCACTTGAAACTCTTCATAGGACTTTTGAGACTTGGAGATGATCCATCAACCTGTGTTGCAAATCTCCTCCAGCTTTAGGAATTAGTTGAAAATTAAAGTAACAGACAGGCCAAATCTCCCAAGTCCCAGATTGACTCAGAAATGTACAGTGTGTGGCTTCATTTTCACAAGTAGCTCCCCAATAGTGTACTCGAGGGGAATATAGTTGAAAATCAAGTTGGTTAACTTGACCCCAAACGTCAGCTGTGGCTAGACCATGAGCTCTGTGGGTTTCAGTGTGGGGGTCACACACTCACTGCCTATTGATTCTGGGGTTTTGGCTCAAGCTGGAGGTCAGTGGGGTCAATACGAACAATACAGAGGGACACTGCCTGGTCTGTCTCTGAAAGCCAGAAACATTGGTCAGGAAGACCACTCCCCACCCATGTGACAGCCCACCCTCACTCCTACCTTCACTTGGATCCTCGATTTGGGGTAATTGTGATGAATGATGCTACACATTCTGATTGATTTCATCCTTTCTTTGTGTCTCCTGTTTACAAAGAAGCAACTAAGAGCCAAGAAGCTGAGATGCTTTTCAAAGTGTTTACTCATCCCCCAAACACTTATTAAGTCCTTACTGTATGCCAGGCACCATCCTGAATGCTGGGGGTGCAGCAGTTGAAACAGTCTAGTTCCCTGCCTTCATGGAGCTTATATTCTAGTGGGGGGAGGGGGCTGGGACAGTCAATGGGTGATAGCTAGATTTCATGAAGTCTCAGAGGGCAACCCATGCTGTGAGAGAAAGTAAGGAAGGGGCAGGGAATAGAGAGGATGGGGAGTGGGTAACATTAAGTAGGGAGTCAGCCTATCAGGCATGCCACCCCCAGCATTTGGGTAAAGCCTGGGAGAGGGTAGCGAGCCATATGCCCATCTGGAGAAGGATGTCCACTCAAGAGCAAACAGCAAGGACAGTGTCCTGCTGATGGGATTGTGTCCGGTCCCCTGGAGGGACGGCTGGGAAATTGTGAGGTGGAACTGAGTGGACAGGAGGGGGGACACGGGTGGAGGTGAGGACGGAGAAGGGGCAGGTGGTGGGCTGCATGGGGCTCATACTGCTGCCAGGGGCTGGGGCCACTGGTCCAGGCCATTGCTGGGGTCACTGCCTGGGTGTGGCCATTCTCCTTCTTTTCCTGGATATTGCATTGCCAGTCTGACAGGCTTGCTCTCCAGTCCAAGCCTCTCTGTTTCAGATTCTCAGGACTTTGACCTTCCCTCCTGCCCCAGTCTCCTCCTCCACGTTCTCCCTGACTCATTCCCATCACCATGGATCTTCATGCTGTCAGATTCCAGAAACCCCTCTGGAGACCACCCCCAGCATCTGTGCTCCCTCCTCCTGGTGCCTTGAACCCCTCCCTTCTTCAGTCACCAGAATCCCCTGAAACCCAGTGATCCTCGTTGTCCCTCATAGTCTGACGGTCCATCCAACTCAGCTTGGATCCCACCACCGGTCTTTTGCTCCCCTGCCTCCCCCACCGGCTCCGTTGCCCTCTCCCACGTCACCCTCCTTAGACCCAGTTCCCTCCTTCTCTGTGTCTACAGATGCCTCACTGTCCCGAAGACAACTGCAGCATTTTGATGCCCAGCTGGCTTTGAATTCATGACCTTGGACCTCAAGTGCAGTCTTCACCTGGCCTGACACCCTCCCAACTGTTCCTCTTCCACTCCATCCATCATCCCTCCCCGCCTCTCTCCCCAGGCCCCACTCACTCCTCCCTCTCACTCACTCACTCCCTTTCTCACCAGGAAGCCCAGCTGTCAGAATAGGAGGCACAGAGTGGAACAGGGCTGCACAGGGCAGAGAGGACACTACTGGGCCAGTGGGAAGATGGGCTATTTGTGCCCTTGGCTGAGGACATGTTTTACATGAGAACTTGACCCTGAGTCCCATCTGTTTTGAGCCATAGCTTCTGCCATTTTCCTTTCTCTGTGCTGTGCTGGCAGTTTCCTCTATGGCCTTACTTTCCCATTTCTTCTTTCTCATTAGTGTCCACATATGCTCCCATCATAGAAAGTTGCCTGTCTGCTCATTTCCACCTCCAGCTCTGACTCCATTTCTGTTTTCCCCTTTACGGCAGGTTTGAAGAGTGAGTTGTATGTTTTCTCTCCAGGTCACCTCCACCCTGTGGTTAAATACTAGGACACATGGCAGCAGCTTCCTCTCTGCTTTCCTGAAGTCTGTTCCCCTGCTTTCCTGTCTTACACTCTCACCACACCTGCCCAAGAGGTCTTGTTAGAATATGCACCTGGTCATTTTACTTCTTGGCTACAAAAGCCTCCTGGGGTCCCCTTGTCATTCAGAGTAGAGGCCAGAGTCCTTGGTATGACCAACAAGACCTCATGGGACCTGCCTCTGGTGTCCCTCTGAGCTCGCCTTCGACTCTCCCCTCTCTCACTCTGGTCATTGGGCGTCTTGACTACGCTCACCCCAGGGCATTTGCACTGGCTGTTCTTGCCTGGAATGCTCCTCTTCTGCACACGTGTGTGGGTCCCTCAACCCCATGGACAGGGTGTCTGTCTGTTTTGCTGTGTCTCTAGCACATCCAGCAGGGCTTGGTGCTCTACACACACTGGTGAAATGAACAAATGAATGAATGAATGACTGCTGCCTCTAGGAGCACCAAGTCTTCCTGACAAGAGCTGGCTCTGAGCAACACAGCATCCAGCACTCCCCTCACCCTGATCTGGCCTCAGGTTTCCATCTTGCTGCTGTCCCCTGGTCTCTCTGTCCTCAGCCACCTTGGGGACCCCTTCCCTGCTGGCTGTGTGCTCCTACAGTCTTGTTGGACCGACCTGGTGGAGGTCGATCCCTGAGCTTTCCTGGCTCATTGCAAACTATCTACCCTCATCACCTCTGAGTCAGTCACTGCTGGCACATGGTTCCCCCCACCCAGGAAGGGGACTTCTGCCTTCTTCACTTCTTTTCCTGCTGTTCTCCAAGTATAGCACCATGAGCTGGGGGTTGGGGACTGGAAGCTTCCTGCTGTCTCATGGATAGCTTTCCCCCACTCCCACCCTTGAGAGACTCCATCCTCCCCCAGGAGGAATGATGGCAAGAGAGGCCAGCTGCCCCATATCTCTTGGTTCCTACAACAAATAGCAGGTCTTCTATGATTTTTCTGAGATTGAGGATGGTAGTCAACACTGGTGGATGATTTGGGGCCTTAATTCCTGCCAGAGCACATCATGTACATGTTCATCTTATAATTCTTTGTTTTTCCTTTTACTTCCGTGGGGTTTGTTGGAAGCAACTAGTGAGGCCAAGTGACAACTCATCCTCTCCTGAGGAGGGGCTGGGTGAGCACTGCAGTGACAGAAGGCAGGGTCAGCCCCATTTATCCTGGGTCTCTGGAATGGCACCCCAGTAAAAGATCCAGCCCTGGTGCAGGTGGTCTGTGCCAAGGGGGAGGGAACTTGCTGGGGACTCCATCTCACTGTGAGGCCACGGGCCAGAGTAGACAGCAGCGTGGCCTTTGGAGCCAGGCTGTCCTAACCTTGACTTACAGCCCTGTTTCTTGCCTGTGAGCCCAGTAGAGGCAGCCTCTCTGGTCAGTGTTATCATCTGCAGGATGGGCTTGCTGGGTTTCTATGAGACTGGATGAGAACAGGTGACTGGAGAATAGTAAGTATTAACTGGAAACTGAGGATCTGCCACCCCAGTGCAGACCAACCTGGTCCCAATTTCCTTCTGGGGCACCCTCCATATGAGGTCATGTCCCATGTCTCACTTGACACAAACTGAGCTGTTTCAGTTCTCACCCAAAGTTTGCAGATGACCCCCTGTGAACCTGGTAATTCCTCCAATGCTCAGCAAGGGCAGAAGCACGCCTGCTTAGTCCTGTCCGACTCTTTGGGGCCCCATGGACTGTAGCCTACCAGGCTCCTCTGTCCATGGGGTTCTCCAGGCAAGAATACTGGAGTGGGTGCTGTTTCCTACTCCAGGGGATCTTTCTGATCCAGGGATTGAACCCACATCTCTTGTGGTTCCTGCATTAGCAAGCAGATTCTTTACCAACTGTGTCAAGGCTTGAAGACATGGGGCTGGTTCCTGGAGCCCAAAGGATGCCAGAGAGTGACAGATCTGCTGCTGCTGCTAAGCCGTTTCAGTCGTGTCTGACTCTGTGCTACCCCATAGACGGCAGCCCACCAGGCTCCTCCGTCCCTGGGATTCTCCAGGCAAGAGTACCAGTAACGGAGTGGGTTGCCATTTCTTTTTCCAATGTATGAAAGTGAAAAGTGAAAGTGAAGTCGCTCAGTGTCCGACTCCTAGTGACCCCATGGACCGCAGCCTACAAGGCTCCTCCATCCATGGGATTTTCCAGGCAAGAGTACTGGAGTGGTGCCATTGCCTTCTCTAGAGCGACAGCTCAGGGAGCTTCAAATCATACACCTTTAGGATCATCCCTCCCCTGGAGCCGGCCAGTAAAATGGCACATCACAGACATGCATGGTTTGTTGACCTCTTTTAATATTACCGTGGTGCTTTTGAATATTTAAATTTACAGTTTCAATAATTTATTTTTAACCACTCAAATAGCTGAACCTGCAATTAGAACACACTGCCACCAGGTGGGAAAGGGGACTGTGGTCTGACCTATTTGCTCAAGCTGTGTGTGATTGTCTGAAAGGCGTCTGGGAGGAATTTCTTTTCCAGCTCTTTTTATTTTAGAAAATGGAAAAAGTACTCTGATAAAAACAAAGACATTGAAAACAATGCCCTAGAAAACCAGACATAGGCACTCGAGGAAGGGGAACATAGCTGGTGTTTGCTGAGCGCTTTTTAAATCCGGGCCTATCTTTGGCCCTAACCATGCAGTGATGGGAGTGACCTGATGTCTCCTGAGGGAGGAGGCCAGAGTTCATGGATGGACGGGAGGCAGGTCACTGAGGAACACCTGGCAGGTGCTGAGGAGGGGTTGTCAGCAGGAGGATGGCTCTGGAGAGAAGCTTAGGGGGCAGTCCAAGGCCTGGGGTATCTCCAGACACTGGACACAGGTGGAAGCGTGTTTATCTGTGGGGACCATGAGGGCTTATCCTGTCCGCTTTCGGAACCCCACCTGAGTTACAGGTCCCAGAACTGACATCCCAGGCTCATGCCCTCACCTTTCTGCTCACCTCTTCTTTGGGCCCCAGTTCCTCCTCCTTTTTATCCTCATGGTTCCAGACTGGCCCCTTTCTGGGGCAGTGGGATACAAGTGGGGAGATGCTGGACCTCTCACTCTGTCCTCGGTGACCTGGCTTGAGGCAGGGGTCCAGGCCCCAGCTCTGGGGCCTTCCTTTGGTCCTTTGCAACCTGAGGTCCTTCTAGCAGTTGTCTCTCAGTTTGGAGATGGAGTCACGCTGGGTGCCCTGTGTCCGGCTCTTGCTTCCTACATTGCGTGGTCACCGCCGCACACACACACTGTCCATCAGGGCAGCTGTGGTCCCGGGTATCGATCTTTGTAAGAGCTTGTACCCCTGCCAGAGCAGTGGATTGAAAGGCCAACGTCACAGGTATTTAAACATGGATTTAAAGTGGGTTTTACGACACCTCTATGCTGCAGGCTTGGCGGTGTTTCCGGTTGGCCGGATGGCTCTCGCTGCATTCAGGTTGTGCTTTGCTTCCTCCCTGAAAAAGGCTGAGATTTCCAGGGTCTCCTCATGTGCAGCTGCCCCTGGACTAGCCTGACCCACAAGGGAGAAATCCACGCAGGTCAAATGCAGACCTGTGGTTTTGTTTCCTCGGTGTGAGGCAGGGGTCCTGACAACATCCCGATTGACATGCAGGTTCTAGTGTAGCCAGTCTCCTGGCCCAGGGTACTCACAGTCTGTCCTTGCTCCTGTGGACAAAGCCCCTTCTCTGATCATAAATCCTTCCCCTCTGAGCTGGGATGGACCCAGGGACTCCTCAGAGCCAGTGCTAGGAGTAGCTTTTCCTACCTGAGGGTACCTAATCCCGTCCTCTTCTTAAACCACCAGCATATTTTAGATATCATCCTGGCCTGTGGAAAGGTGAAAAATATTTCTGATAAATCAGACAATTTCAATTCCTAAGGTTAGTGTAGAGCTCTCCCGGGCCACTTCTCTGTATGCTCTGTAGGCTGGATTCTTCTAGGCTTGGTGAGAGGAGCTCCTGGGGCGTTCCACATTTGTGTCATCTTGGCCTCTGGCAGGTCCTGGCCCAGCATCACTGCTTGGTCCCTGGGCTCTTCTTTCACCTGCTCCCCACTGCCCTAGACCATCCCAGGTTATCCTTCCATCCTTTCCATCTCAGATCCCCACTCCTGTCCTGTCCCTAGATATTTCTGTCTCCCTAGAAAGACTTGGGAGGAGGATCCCATTGAACACCAGACGTCTTTACTGACTCAGAAACTCAGTCTGGCTCAGGTTAAGAATGTCATCTAGTAGCTGGTGGGGTGGACGGGGTGGTGGTAACAAGTCTGGGGCAGTTAGAAGGGCTAGAGAAATCTTATGATCTGATGATTGTCCAGATCCCCTTGTGTCCAGTCTTGTTCAAATGGGCCCTCTTTTCTTCCTTTTTGACTCTCATGGGAACTTCCTCCCAGTCCTTATGCCCGAAGCGATCAGAGTGGAGTTGTGTGTTGAGGAGGGATTGAAAATAACATATAACAAGTGGAATTGATTGTGCTTTCCATTACGCTGGGCACTTTCACTTAGGGCTTTAAAGCTATGATTGGATTCAAATCTCATGGAAACACTAAGAAGCAGGTGCTACAATTACCCCTATTTTAGCTGAGAGTAACCTGAGGCGCAGGGAACACAGTGAATCAGCTGAGAAGCTGGGATTGGAGCCTGAGTGGCTATGCCCCAGGCTGGGCAGCAGCTGCAGCCCCAAGACCTGGCTTCAGGACTGCTGGGGTTGTTTCTGTGTCTTTATGTGCATGAGCTGTAGTGCCCACACGTCTGCAGTGGCTAACTGGTGATTCAGGCACCTTAAGGTCAGTAAATTCCCCTTCTAAGGGGCTGTGTTTGTGTATTTGGGCTGCCACAACAAAATCTCAGAGGCTGGAGGGCTTAGGCAAGGGAAATGTATTCTCTTACAGTCCTGGAGAGCAAGTCTGAGGTCAAGGTGCTGGCAGGCTGGTGTCTCCTGAGGCCTCTCCCTGTGGCTTGCACGTGGCCTCTTCCTTGCTGTGTCCTCACGAGGCCTTTCCTCTGCACAAGCATCCCTGGTGTCCCTCTGTCCAAATTTCATCCTTATAAGAACACCAGTCACACTGGATTAGGGCCCAATGGCCTTCTTTTAACTTAATCATGTCTTTCAAGGCCCTCCTCCAAATACAGCTACAGACTGAGGTGCTGGGGAATTAGGACTTCAATATATGAATTTTGGGGGTACATGACCCAGGTTAGAATAGGGGCCTCTGCTTCATATTAGAGGGGACCCCTTCCTACCTGTGCATGTGTCCTCAGGCCTCTGGGGATGCTGAGCAAGCCGAGAGTTTCAGGTCATGAATGCAGGGCCACCCACACCCTTGCCCCCGGATTTTATGTCCTATCCCGAACAGCGTCCGTTTTCTCCCAACTGTGGAAAGTTTTGTGACCTCTTGTATAATGCAAGAAAAGCCTCCGCATCGAAACTGTTCAAGAATCGGGTTCCAATTTCCCAGGAGCACGTAAAGTGTTGCCAGGAAAGCAGAAATGTTGGAGATTTATGTCGGTTTTTCTGACATAACGAAGATTTCCCTTTGTTTCTTGGAACTGACTGGAGGGCGCTTGCCAAAAGAACGGCCTCAGAAGAAGTAGATCATTTTCTCCTGTTCTTTCTCCTTCTTTTTTTATTCCTTCTCAATTTATTTTCAGGTCAGAGCTTCATGAGGTCGCCGAAGCTGTGAAATCTGACAGACTCACCATCTGAGCAAACAGACTGTCCAAAAACAGGTTTTATTTGGCTCACTGTGTCGATGTGACAGTCTGGGAAAATCCCCAGTCTCTCCGTTTTGTCTTTGCCTGAAAGAGTTTGGTTCAGTTCAACAAATAATAATTGAGCGCCTCCTTTGTGTGCCATGTATGAGGTCAGGTGCCAAGGCTCTTAAGTTGGGTAAAACCCAGTCCTGTCCTGAGTGAGCTGGACAAGCAAACACGCACTTATTCTCAGAGTGTCTCCCTCACAACCCTGGAATAGGTATCCATATGGGTTCACAGGCTGTGGGCCCATGCAAAGTATCTCCTAACTGCTAATAAGAAGGTGCTACCCTATGCTCCCTGGGTGCCCCCACTGCTCTGGCTCATATGCATTCTGAGTCCCGCTGTCTGTGCTGGTCCAGCTGTTGAATGTTTTCAGTGTTACCCTCCATGGAGGGCACATGGATGGGGGGGTTGGGTTGAGTGTCAAGTGCTTGGAAAGGGCTTTTTGAGGAGATCAAGACAGACCAGGGAGAAGCAGGGGAAGGCCATTCTAAGTCAAGGATCTAGACTGTGAAAGGTACTGAGGCAGGAAATAGCATGGTGGGCTTTTAAAAAATTAAGTAATTTGGCTGCATTGGTCCCGGCACACGGGCTTTTTGTTGTGGTGCTCCAGCTCTCTAGCTATGGTGCGTGGGCTCTAGCACATGCAGACTCAGTTGCCCCATGTCAAGTGGGATCTTAGTTCCCTGAGCAGGGGTCGAACCTGCGTCCCCTGCAGTGGGAGGCAGATTTTTATCCACTGGACCACCAGGGAACTCTTTCATGATGGGTTTTATAAAGTGGTGATGGAGCCCTGGGGGAGAGGAGAGAAGAGGAAATGACAGGCTGGATGATGAGGGTGGAACGAGGCAGCACCTGGCGGGGCAGTGGTAGCTGAGTTGAGAGTAGCTCTCTTAGAAGAAGGAGCTGGAAAGAAGGGCAGGATTCAGAGGACACAAGTTGAAATGCTAGGAGCCAGGAAGAAGAGGAGGTGAAGGATTTTGATGACTTATGGTCCCGTTCTATTTTTAAAATGTATAAATATTTATATGCTACATTGTTCCAGGAAGGATGTAGGTTTCTTGTACACAGCTGGTGCTCAATAAATAGCTGTGTAATAAATGGTACATTTAAGGAAAATTGTCAAGAGACATATAACACAGTCAGTTGAACATATTTGGTGTATAAAAGGAAAGGGAAGAGAAGATGAGGCAAGATTCTAAAATGCGTGACGTGTAACTGTATATCAGGCATGGTCGCATGTTTGGAGCATGGAGGAATGGTCCTTGAGTGTCAGGCCAGGAGGCTGGGTAATGGCTGATGTGGGCACTCCCGGGAGGCACTCTTCATCAAGTGGATGTGACACCTGGGGCTCACACCCAGTTGGGGACAGGGAGGAAGAGGAGGCTCTGGGAGACGACTGGGCGTCTTTGCTCTGAGGGCTGCAGGGGTACGAGCTTCTGGTAGTCACTGTAACAAAGACTACGCACTGGGCAGCTGACAACAGAAGTCTGTTCTCTCCCAGTTCCAGAGGCTCAAAGTCCACAGTCAAGGTGCTGGTAGGGCCCGCTGAGATTCGGACTGTGGGAGCCTCCTCACCTCTTCCGTGTCAGGTGGGGGCCAGCCATCCTTGGCACTCCTGGCCTGCAGCCACATGCCTCCAGTCTCTGCTCTGTGGCTTCTTCCTGTGCATCTGACCTCCTGTGCCGGACGCATTAGTAGGACCCCAGAGTGTACATGAGGCCCTACCCTCTCCACTCCGATCCCATCTTGACTTGGTTAAGCCTGCAAAGACCCTATTTTCACATAAGGCCACATTCACAAGGACTGGGGTTAGGACTTCAAAGTAATTGCTTTGGGGAGCACAAGCCCATCCCTGCAGCTGGTCTGCAAGTGCTGTTGGAAATAAATGAAAACTGCAGCGCCTTTCAAGATACATTGGTGTGGAGAAACGCAGCCTCCCCGGAGGGAAGCATCCCCGGGTTGTTATTTTACTCACTTGTTTGGCCATGAGCACCTGTCTGCCCCTCCCACATGCCCCCACGTTAGGAGAGCATCAGCGAAGAGAACGGTCTGTGGCCATGCATGCTGCAGGGGACACTGGCTTAGCTGCATTGCAGGCTAGAGGCAGGGACAGACAGACCTTCCAACTCTTGAAATGAAAGATTTCTTCTCAAGAATTATTGCTACATGACCACGCCCCCCCCCGCCTTTTTTTTTTTTTTTTTGGTTTTAAAGCTATCTTGGATCTGAAGTATCTTCTCTGGCTCTAAATTTGCATTTAGATTTACAGTATTAGACATTTTCTTTTTACAAAACCCAGCAAGTTGTATTTTCAAGTTCAGCAACCACAATTTTTTGGGGGGGGCACATGTTTGTGGTTGTCCCACCAGCACAGGGAGGGGGCACATGGTAGGCAAATCAGAGACATTTTCTGACTCTTGCAGTTTATATTCTAGGGAAGATGGAGAAAGATTTCTGTGAAGAGAATGGCAATTGAGAAGGGCCAGGGAGGGAGAGAGTTCAGTGTGCTTCCGGGCCTGGGGGAGGGGTGGAACCCTGAGATCACAAAGGGAGGGGGTGGGGCTATCTGGGCCTGATGGGAGCTGTGGGGGAGTGACTTGAGTGGATTTCTGGGTCTTTCTTAAGATTTTTTTTTTTTTTTATGTGGACCATTTTTAAAGTCTTTATTGAATTTGTCACAATATTGCTTCTGTTTTATGCTTTGGTCTTTTGGTGTGTGCGATCTTAGCTCCCTGACAAGGGATTGCACAGCCTGCATTGGAAGCACGGAGTCTTAACAACTGGGCCACCAGGGAAGTCCCTCCTGGGTCCTTCTCGATGACAGCATCCTGAGGGTGGTCAGGGAGCCGGCTGGCTGACTACAGCAGTTGTCCAGGTGAGATAGGATGGGGCCTGGCTGTGGGAGAGGAGAGAAGTGGACAGCTTTGAGACTTCCTTTAGCTTTAGAACCAAAGAATTTGTAGGTTTTTGACTCACATAGCCAGATGATCAGCAGTGCAGTATATGGGGAGGGTGAAGTCCTAGGAGAAAGAGGTATAAGGAAAGAGGCCAAAGAAAACACCTCTT
Organism: Antilocapra americana; assembly: GCA_007570785.1. Classification (NCBI taxonomy): domain Eukaryota; kingdom Metazoa; phylum Chordata; class Mammalia; order Artiodactyla; family Antilocapridae; genus Antilocapra; species Antilocapra americana. The sequence continues at coordinate 25,357,004 of ML663557.1, forward strand.
TTTGGACACGTTTAATGTGAGATATTCATCATACGTCCCCATGGAGAGGGCAGGCAGGCAGATGGATACTGGAGTCAGGGGCCCAGAGAATTAAGTCTGTGTGTCATCAACAAGGACTTGGTGCATGAAGCCATAAACCAGGAGAGGACCCCCCTGCCCTCACACACACAGAGGAGAAAGTGCAGAGAGAAGAGCCAGGGGGCCAGGGTGGGATCCTGCAATGCTCAGATGCTGAGATGTCCTACAGAATAGAGGAGATGGTGCTGGAGATCAGGCGGGGCTGCCTGGAGAAGCAAGTCTGGGTGGTTTCGGAGAAGCCCAGAGGGGAGGGGGCGTGGAGGGGTGGCCACTCCTTGGGAGGCCACAGAGAAGCTAAGGTAAGAGAGAAGAAACACTGGGTTCAATGTCTAGAGGGTGAGCGTGGCCCTGGAGACGTTTCCTAGTGAACGTGGAGGAGTCGAAAAGGGCAGGCATGGAATGAGCTGGCAGAGGGAGGGCTGGAGGGAGGAGAGGAGAGAAGAGAAGAGAATTCTGCTTGAGGGACAAGGCAGAGGAAGGAGAGCCTCAGGAATGAGGCCCCTGGGAAAGCCCGAGAAGTTGGGGTGCGGGGCAGATTTGGAGGATTTGATGCAGCCGTGATGCTGACTCCATTGCAGCAGGAGGGCCGGAGGAGGAGGCGGAGGTGTCCTGCTGCTGGGTTCCATGCCAGCTGATTGGAGGGATCCAGAGAAGGGAAAGGGGCTGCTGGGCAGGTGGGAGCCCTAAGTCACAGGATCTGAGTGTAGTAAAGACCAACCAGGGAAATAATTTCCCCCTTCCAACCCAGTGAAGAATTTTCCTCCTTTCAAAGAGCAGGTGGCCTCAGGCCTGTTTGTCAATGTCCACTGCCTGCCACGTCTGAAAGTGCAGCAGTAGTTGGACTGAGGAAAGGGAAGTAAAGAGGAAGGCAGCATTTGTTTCATTCCCGCTGGGGTGTCTGCTCTCACTGGGGGCTGCTCCCCATCCTGAATGAAGAAGTGACAGGCGCAGTGCTGAGCCCAGGGATTGACTGGCTTTTGGAGGAGTGGTGGATCTGAGCGTGGATCTGAGGTTGCTGACCTCAACGTCACACTTCTCAAGTTCTGTCCAGGCCCCACTCCCCTTTTGGGCCCCTACTCTTGCCCAGGGGCTTTCTTTCTCCTGCCTTTTTGCTGGTCCACAATCATGTCTTTCTTCCCAGCAGTTCCCTCTTCTCCCACCTGGGGCGACAGTCTCTGCTGGCCACATCCTCAGCTCCCAAGGCTTCGGCTGGTTGCCTCACTGGATGCATGGGGCCCTTCACCCCCAGTCTTGTATTAGGTGGGCTGTCTGTGAGCTCCCCTGGCCCTATGAAGCGTGAATGGCACAGCTGTCTCTGTGTGTGATAAACAGGGCGTGTCATTTAAAAAAGTTGAGGCAGATTTTTCTGGTCTCTGAACAAACCTTTGACTTAATTATCTATAGATCCGACTTTCCTGCTTTTGAGATCAACCTGCTTATTCCTGGTACCCACTAACCTCCAACAATTTACCTGCTCCCCATGATCTGAAGGATTTGGTATAAATTGCATCAGATGGCACATGTTGGGACTTGAAGCTGAAGTCTTGGTTAAAGGAAGAGCAGATGGGTTATAGGGCCATTCGTTTGCTTGGATAAATGGTTGCCTCCTTTCTTGATGCCAGCCACATTGGACATGTGACAGTCAGCTTCCCAAATGGCTGTTAGCCCTGCAATATTTCAGGTGAGCATCTGGGCTAGAGGGACCCAAATAATAGGTGAAATCAAGAGAAAGGTTCTGCTTCCTTGCTGGACTAAATTTTCATTGTGGAGATAGCACAGGCCCCATAGTTTAGAGGACCACATCAGCATCCTTTCCCTATGTATATACTCACTCTGTCATGTCTGACTCTGTGCGGCCTCATGAACTGCATCCAGCCAGGCTCCTCTGTCCATGGAATCTCCAGGCAAGACTACTGGAGTAGCTTGCCATTTCCTTCTCTGGGATCTTCCTGACCCAGGGATTGAACCTGCCTCTCTTACATCTCCTGCACTGGCAGGCGGGTTCTTTACCACTAGCACCACCTGGGAAGCATATCCTTTCTCTACATGATGGTATTTGCTATTCTGATTCCCTGGGAGCGACCATGGGTTTGAATGTTCTCTAGCCTATTTCCAGGCAGTCTTTTGACTTAATGCCATCTCTGTTTCTTTCCCACTTCCTTCCTCCCTCGCTTCCTTCCTCCTTCCTTCCAGCAAATATTTGGATGTCTACTATATGCCTTGCAAAGAACAACATAGACCAGTTCCCTGATTTCCTTGTGTGAATATTTAGCCAGTTTAATGCAAAACCTCTTCGGAGAGTATCTATTTCTCCAGACCGGGCAACTTTTGATTGTTTGCCCAACAGCAAACCCCTCTCCTTTCTTGCTCATGGGTATCAGTGGCCAGATTCTTTGGTTGGGGGAACAGGCCCCTCTCCAGTCCCAGGGAGTAAATTTGGATTAGTCTTAGCCCCTCATGCCAATTACTGATTTAGGGGTTGCCCGTGACCCAGTTATTGCCACTGAGATGTGTAGGAGCTCCTGGAGAAATTCCTGCCTCCTAAAAAGCAGGCTGTGAGTTGTGTCTTCTGGGGTTTGGAAGATATGATGATAGGGAGGGAGTGCTGCTGTGATCTCTGGGCAGCTGCGTGGGCCAAGCCTGAAGTCAGAGGAGGGCTCAGCTGAAGAGAAGCCCAGGTTCCCAATGATGTCATTGATGCCAACTCTGCCTCCAGGCCTCCTAGGATCTGAGATACTCACTCTCCTGTTTGATGTTTAGATCATTGCTGTTCAGTTGCTCAGTTGTGTCTGACTGTTTTCGACCCCATGGACTGTAGCACGCCAGGCTTCCCTGTCCTTTACCATCTCCCTGAATTTGCTCAAACTCATGTCCATTGAGTTGATGTTGCCATCCAACCATCTCATCCTCTGTCACCCCCTTCTCCTCTTGCCCTTAATCTTTCCCAGCATCAGGGTGGCCAAAGTACTGGAGCTTCAGCTTCAGCATCAGTCCTTCCCGTGAATATTCAGGGTTGATTTCCTTTAAGATTGACTGGTTTGATCTTGCTGTCCAAGGGACTCTCAAGAGTCTTCTCCCCCACCTCAATTCAAAAGCATCAATTATTTGGTGCTCAGCCTTCTTTATGGTCCAACTCTCACATCTGTACACAACTACTAGAAAAAACATTGCTTTGACTATATGGACCTTTGGTGGCAAAGTGATGTCTCTGCTTTTTAATATGCTGTCTGGGTTTGTCATAGCTTTTCTTCCAAGGAGCAGTAGGTTGGATTTCTAGAATTTTTTTTTTTGCAACTTAAAGTATCCACTTGTCACCATGGCCCTCATTCTAATCCTCATTGTGGCGCCTTGTATTGTGCCTGACTTTTTGCACAAACATTTTCTCTTCTAACTTGGCAAGTGCTTAGGGTCCTCTTTGTTTCTCTCTTCTGTACGTTTCCCACCCAGCACGGCACCTGGCCAGCCTCAGGTCTTGCATGCAGTAGGATATCAATACATGCTTATTGAGTTTGGGTTTTTAGGAGAGGAGTTTAAATTTAGTGACTACCCAGGGCTTCTGAGAAATTACTGAAAGCCAATCTGTGGCCCAAAGGGAGGTCAGCTTCTACTGCTGGGCTGGGCTGACGCTGTGGGGATGAACAAGTCCCTGCAAAGTGCCAGGGAAAATCCATCATGTCTCCTGAGCTCTCGCTTTTATTGAAAAATCCATTTATAAATAATCTGGACAAATAAAATAAAAGGCAGTTTATTGGGATTCAGAAAAATTCATGACTTACAGAACCTCAGCCCAGTCTAGCTCCTTAGATTCCAGTTAGCTGTGGGCTTTTCTGTCTCTCAAGGGACCCCTCCTGGCTGTCCCAGGGGCTTCTGTGAGACTGAGGCTCTTTCTTATGTTCCAGCATGCTAGGCATGAACATCTTCTTTTTACACACTGGCATTTAAGGGGAGTTTTAGGCGAGTGGAATTATTGCTGTGTTTTCATGTAGATAACAGACAGAGGGGAGGGGAACATGGCCTTATGTGTTGGCCTCTTCATTTTCTTGCTGGAGAACCCTTGAGTCAGTAGGAGGGATAGCTGGAGCTGGACACAGGCCTGGCTTCTGCAGGGCTGTAAAGGAAGAAGGGCGGAGTGTGGACACCCACTCCCCTCTAGGTCCCTCTTTCATGCCCTTGACCCTGCTGGGCCCGTGGTAGCTTAGGGGTGTCTTCCAAATTCACATCACATCTTTACTTTGTGGTTGGGCCTTAACCTAAATGCAGCTGGGAAAGTCTGACTTCATTCGCCATGAAGGAACACCTGCCATTTATTGAACTCCAGGTTCGTGCCATGCTCTGTGCCAGGGTGTTATCAGCTTCCCTTCCCCCAGACCTCATGGAGACCCTCAGAAGACAAACAGGAGATGCTGAGAATTTGGGGGTCTTGCCTGGGGTCACACAGCTTGGAAGTGCTGGAACTGGGTTTAGAAGCTGCAATTTCTCTCTTGGAGCCTCACCTCCTTTCATTGGGATGACAGTGATCATATTTTCCAGACCAAAAATTGGATGAAGACCACCTGGCGCAGAGCCGGGAGGCATAAATAGTTGTTGAAGGAATAAACAGAGGAATGGAAGCTCATCTCAGTCAATAGGATAGATGTGTGTCAGTGGGCAGCTCTGCGCCGTCTGGCTCAGGCCTCCCAGTCTCTCCTTCTCTGGAGCGTGGGCTGGGAGGGGGAGCACCGCGGCATCTGAACAGCAATGTTCTCAGTCACTGTGGGCCTTGACTGAAACTCGGGAAGTGGGCCAGGCAGTGGTGTGGCCGTGGGTGTGAACACGGCTGCTGACTTGGTGAACTTGCCAAGACACCCAGGTCTGGACTGAAACTCAAGACTTTACTCCAGGCCCAGCTTGGGAAAATATTACATGGTACAAAATAAAATTAAACACTATTAACCACAGGCCCAAATTGCACCAATATTTTAAAAAGCATCGTGCAGTTGAGACTTATAAAGTCTGACGCCAGCGTGAGGCTGTCTTGGTTAATGAGAACCTCTGTGGCTCCCTGCTCATTTTCTCGGCCCCTCCTTTCCCCAGTCTTGCTCCTCATCTTCCGAGGCTCTTGGGCCTCAGGGTTCAAGGGTGGTTCCTTGGGAGGATGTGCCCTCTGTTCTCTGGAGGAAGGAGGGCTCCCCTGAGAGGTGGGCCAGGAAGTACCTGGAAGTGCCAGCTCCCTGAGCATGAGAGCTTTGGTGGCTGCAGGCACCTCTCCTTTCTTCTGCCAACAAAAAGACAGCAAAACCTGGGCAACTCAGACTTGCCTGGTGGTCCAGTGGTTAAGACTCCCTGCTTCCTACCCAGGGGGTGAGGGTTTGATCCCTTGTCAGGTAACTAAGATCCCACATGCTGAGCGGCTTGGCCAAAAAATTAAAAAAAAAAAAAAAATCCCAGGGCAGTTCATATGAGAGGGGCCACCTCAGGAGGGTGCTCAGGGCCCCTCGGTGTTATAGCCAAGAAAGGGCCATAAAGGAGAGGTGTTATGTTACATTGAACTTTCTCGATTTGAAGAAGGAGCCTGGATGTTAAACAGCCACTTCTGGCTTTATCTCAGCTTTGTCATGAATTCATTTTAGGTCCTGAAATAAATTGTCTTTCATTCTGTAACTTGTGTTTCCTCACTTAAAAAAATGGGTTGGAAAGCAGTGCCTCTGGTGGTCACTGTTGTTGCCCCATTGCTGTAGCATGATATCCCAGGGTCATTCAGTCCCTTTCCCAGATTCTAAAGCTCCTTGGTCTTTGCAAGACATATATACATTATATATAAAATTGTTGTTGTTGTTCAGTTGCTAAGTCATGTCTGACTCTTTTCGACTCCATGCACTGCAGCATGCCAGGCTTTTCTGTCCATCACTATCTGCCTGAGTTTGCTCTAACTCATGTCCATTGAGTCAGTGATGCCATCCAATCATCTCATCCTCTGTCACCCACTTCTCTTCTTGCCCTCAGTCTTCCTCAGCATCAGAGTAGGCCTTTTTTAAAAAAGTTTTTATTTGGAGTATAGTTGATTCACAGTGCTTTATTAGTTTCAGTGAGTTCGGCTCTTCCCATCAGGTGGCCCAATATTGGAGCTTCAGCTTCAGCATCAATCCTTTTGATGAATATTCAGGGTTGATTTCTTTTAGGATTGACTGGTTTGATCTTCTTGCAGTCCAAGGGACTCCCAAGAGTTTTCTCCAGCACCGAAGTTCTAAAGCGTCAGTTCTTTGGTGCTCAGCCTTCTTTATGGTCCACATCTCACATCCATACATGACTACTGGAAAAACCATAGCTATGACTATATGGACCTTTGTTGGCAAAATGATGTCTCTGCTTTTTAAAACACTGTCTAGGTTTGACCTAGCTGTTCTTCCAAGGAGCATTTTTAAAATATATAAAATAAGTAACTAATAAGGATCTACCATATAGCATGGGGAACTCTACTCAATACTCTGTAATGAGCCATATGAGTTATTCAATTCTGTCCAACTCTTTGCAACCCCAAGGACTATAGCCCACCAGGCTCCCCTGTTCATTGAATCTTCCAGACAAGAATACTGGAGTGGGTTGTGCTTTCCTTTTCCAGGGAATCTTCTTGACCCAGGGACTGAACCCATATCTCCTGCATCTCTTCCATTGGCAGATGAATTATTTACCACTATTGCTACCTGGGAGAACCTGTATGGGAATAGAATCTAAAAAAAATGTGGATATATGTATAGGTGGGCTTCCTAGGTGGCCCTTCAGTTCAGTTCAGTTGCTCAGTCCTATTCGACTCTTTGCGACCCCATGAACTGCAGCACACCAGGCCTCCCTGTCCATCACCAACTCCCGGAGTCCACACAAACCCTTGTCCATTGAGTTGGTGATGCCATCCAACCATCTCATCTTCTGTCGTCCCCTTCTTCTCCTGCCCTCAATCTTTCCCAGCATCAGGGTCCTTTCAAATGAGTCAGCTCTTCTCATCAGGTGGCCAAAGTATTGGAGTTTCAGCTTCAACATCAGTCCTACAATGAACACCCAGGACTGATCTCCTTTAGGATGGACTGGTTGAATCTCCTTGCAGTCCAAGGGACTCTCAAGACTCTTCTCCAACACTATAGTTCAAAAGCATCAATTCTTCAGCACTCAGCTTTCTTTATAGTCCAACTCTCACATCCATACATGACTCCTGGAAAAACCATAGCCTTGACTAGATGGACCTATGTTGACAAAGTAATGTCTCCGCTTTTTTAATATGCTGTCTAGGTTGGTCATAACTTTCCTTCCAAGGAGTAAGAGTCTTTTAATTTCATGGCTGCAATCACAATCTGCAGTGATTTTGAAAGAAAGTGAAAGCGAAGTCACTCAGTTGTGTCCGACTCTTTGCGACCCTATGGACTATAGCCTACCAGGCTCCTCCATCCATAGAATTTCCCAGGCAAGAGTACTGGAGTGGATTGCCATTTCCTTCTCCAGGGAATTTTCCTGACCCAGGGATGGAAGCTGGGTCTCTGGCATTGCAGGCAGACACTTTTACCATCTGAGCCACATGAGAAGCCTGCAGTGATTTTGGAGCCCAGAAAAATAAAATCAGCCATTGTTTCCACTGTTTCCCCATCTATTTACCATGAAGTGATGGGACTGGATGCCATGATCTTAGGTGGCCCTAGTGGTAAAGAATTTGCCTGCCAACACAGGAGATGTAAGAGACATCAAAGGCTTGGGTTTAATCTCAGAGTTGGGAAGATCCCCTTGCAGGAGGGCATGGCAACCCACTCCAGTATTCTAGCCTGGAAAATCACATGGAAAATCACAAGAGGAGCCTGGTGGGCTACAGACCATAGGGTTGCAAAGAGTCAGACACGACTGAAGCTACTTAGCACGCACGCACGCATATGCATGTGTACAACTGATTCACTTTGCTGTACACCTGAAACTAATACAACATTGTGAATCAACTATACTCTAAGACAAAGCAAAACGAAACCAGATGTCTTTTGAGAACTCAGCTCTCTCTCTAATATGCAGGTTACCCCTAGTGACCCTAGTGGTGACAATAAAGGGAGTGGTCAACTAAGACCCAGGCCTCTACCTGGACCAACCTTCCTGTTAGCTCTGATGCATTCTCTGTCGGTAGCAGGGAGGTGACAGGAGGAAAGTCTTCCCTAGATTCCCCACGTCCCCCATACATCCCTTCATCTCATCCCACTGTCAGTAGTCACCACTTTTTTCTAAGCATAGAAATCATTTGTGTGTGTGTGTGTGTGTTTTAGTTCTGGAAAAGTCACTCAGGGAACCTAAAGACTTGGTGAAGAGCTTGCTTCTGTGCAAGGCACTGGGATGCAGATGTGCTTTTTCTGGCTGTGAACACTCAGGCAAGGTGCATGGTCAGAAGGGAGGACCGATTTTGTGTGTGTTTCTGGGCAAGAGGAAATTTAAAGAAGACAGTCTGAGTGTCAGGCTGCAGCACCTGGCAGAAGAAGCTAGCTATTGGTGGGGCTCCCAGGGGCCCCCTCAGGGGGTACCTATGCTGGTTGAGCAGGAGAGGTGAGTCAGGCCCCAGCTCTGGCTTGCTGCAGAGAGAGGGTGGAATGGCATCCTCCCTTCCCCTCCTCCAACAAGGTCATAAACAACACATGAACAGGTGATTGTGGAGGTGGATTGGGTAGGATCTGGGTGTGTTTCTCCCGACCTTGAGGGGGCCACCCGTGTCCCTTCTGTTTGTAATCCTGGGGCTAGAACAACTGACAAATGGCCTGATAGGAAACAAAAGCAAACGATAGACTCACTTGAAAGATGCAGTGAATAGAGTTTAATTGAATTTTTTTTGGTGCAGACATTGATTTGACCCTGTAAGACATATCCAGTAAATCATTAGGAGAATTAGTATACATTAAAATGTAGTTTATTATCATGGAACTTTTATTGTGCTTGTAGTTGTGTTTTTAATTATTATTTTAATGACTTTCTGTATTTCAAATCGTGATAAATCTATTTTATTTTTTTTTTTAAAACAAATGGACTATAGTTTTACAAGGTGATGTGTGGGGCAGAGCTGTTGATGACTACTGCTCCTCCATTAATGAGAATGAACAGATTACCAAGACTGAAAATGGACCGATTTACACAGTTTTAAAAAAGCCAATTAATATCTAACCATTAAACACAAATGCTATAGATTAGTCCCACCATCTTATCTATTCTCTGGACTCCTATTGGATCATGCAGAGATTGACTTTTTAAACCAAATAACTGAAGGAAGCTCTAAAAGCAGAAATGCCTGGGACCAATTAAAACGAAGTATTTGGGTGTAATGTGAAAGTACTCCATGCCTCCTTGTCTGGGGGATTGTTATTGAAATGAGCTGAGAGGATGGATGTGTCTGTCCACTCTGAATTTGAGGGATGAAGTAGGAGCTAGAGGCTCTGTTGGTGGGATCTAGTAGGATTTGGGTTGGGGGTTGTTTCTCCAGTGGTAAAGATGGACAGAGGGGCTTCCCTGGTGGTGCAGTGGTAAAGAATCCACTTGCCAATGCAGGAGATGCAGGCAATGTGAGTTTGATCCCGGAATCAGGAAGATCCCCCAGAGGGGGAAATGGCAACCCACTCCAGTATTCTTGCCTAAAAAATCTCCTGGACAGAGGAGTCTGGCGGGCTACAGTCCACGGGGTTGCAAAGAGTTGGATGCGATGGAGCAACTGAGCATGCATACATACCAAGGTGGACTGTGTTGGCCTATCCGGGCTTTCATGAGGTCAAGGGCAATCCTTGTTACATGCTTGCTGAGGCTTTGTGTGCAGTCTTGACCTCATAGAGATCAGTTCCCTGACCACTGTCTCAACACTGAACTCACCTGAGCTGTACTAAATGGTACATAATATTAGTGTCATGATCAGATGTCCGAAATTTCACAGTGCAAAACCCTTATTTCAAATATTTGGTCCCATTAGCCACATGGGGGCTCACACCAGCTTGCTCCCTGGCTGCATGCTGGTTGGCTATTTCTGACTTTGCAAGGTTGTCAGGCAACATGTCTTGGCAACCAGAAGCAAGAGATGAGAGGTATGTGGGCTCTGGAGACACAAGGTCACAGTGTGAACCTGCCCCCAGAATTTGTTAGCCAGATGGCCTTGAATGGGCTTATTTGTTGGTCCGTTCATTCAATAAATATTTATGGATTTAGCACTCTTCTAGAGGCTGTGATCAAATGAACAAAATATCTGCATTCCAGAGGGGGTGGTGCTAACAAACAGAGAGGGACAAAAAAAAATAATATAGCAGCAAATATAGTGTATTGCAGGATGTTAGGAATATATACCATGGAGAAAAACTCATGGGAGTGAGGGGGACAGGGAGGGTGTAGGGGGTGCTGCTCTTTTACACAGCAATCAGGGAAGGCCTTACTGATAAAAGGACATTGCTCTGAGACCCAAATCAAGGGAGGGTGTGAGCCCTCGAGAGAAAAGGCTCTTCTGGACACAGGAGACTCACAAATTCAAAGGAATGTGCTGATCAGTTTGGGGACCAGCAAGGAGCAGTGTGGCTACAGCAGAGTGCAGAGAATAGATTATACAGGGCTGGTGGGCTTTGGCTTTGGATGAGGTGGGAGCTGTCTCAAGGATGTCCCTTCTGGTGTGCAGGGAGCAAGGGTGTGAAGACTGAGACCAGGTAGGCGTCTATCACATCTTCTAGGTAGGAAATGCTAGCAGCTTGAACCAAGGGGGCAGCCAGAAGGTGGGAGAAGTGTTGGATTTGGGGCATATTTTGAAGGTAAAGGGAACAAGGTTTGAGAAGCAGAGGAGACCAGGGTGGCCCTTAGATATCTAGCCTGAGCCACTGGAAGAGTGAAGCCCTCACCTGCTGAGATGGGGAAACTACAGGACAAGGGTTTTTGTGTGTGTCTTCACAATGAGACGTGTGAAGTTTAGAGGCCTAGCAAGTATTCAGGTGGAGTTATTTAACAGGCAGTTCAGGGTAGAAGTTCAGACTGAAAATACACATTTTTTGGTAGTCAGTGTAGAGGTCATGTTTAGAGCTTTAAATCTCAAAGAACTGACAAGGAGTGGCTGGGGATGGAGAGGAGTGATGGATGAAGGTCCAGGGATCAAGCTTCAGGAACCATGCAAAGTAAGAAGGTAGAAAGGAGAATGAGGAGGAGCAAGCAAACACAGAGAAAAACGGCCAGAGAAGCAGAAGACCAAGAGAGAATGGGGAGTCTTAGAGGTCGAGGAAAGATAGTGTTTCAACAAGGAAGTGATAGCAAAAGATGCTGATAGAGCAAGTGAAATGGAGACTAAGAATTTGCCACTGGCTCTGGTGATGTGAATGCCATTAGTGATTGATAAGAGCTGTCTTGATGGGCTAAAAACCTGATTATTGTTATTCAGCTACTAACTCATATCTGACTCTTTTCAACTCCATGGACTACAGCACACCAGGCTCCCTGTCCTTCATTATCTCCCAGAGTTTGCTCATGTCCATTGAGTTGGTGATGTCATCCAACCATCTCATCTTCTTTTGCCCCCTGACCCTGCCCTCAATCTTTCCCAGCGTCAGGGTCTTTCCATTGTGTCATCTCTTAGCATCAGGTGGCCAAAGTACTGGAACTTCAGCTTCAGCATCAGTCCTTCCAATGAAATTCAGAGTTGATTTCCTTTAGGATGAGCTGGTTTGACCTCTTTGCAGTCCAAGGGACTTCTGGGAGTCTTCTCCAGCACAATTATTCGGTGCTCAGCTTTCTTTATGGTCCAACTGTCACATCTGTATATGACTACTGGAAAAACCATATATTTGGCCATATGGACCTTTGTCAGCAAAGTGATGTCTCTGTTTTTTAATACGCTGTCTAGGTTTGTCATAGCTTTTCTTGCAAGGAGCAAGCATCTTTTAGTTTCATGGCTGCAGTAACTGTCCACAGTGATTTTTGAGCCCAAGAAAATAAAATCTGTCACTGTTTCCACAAAAATCTGATAGGAACAGGCTTAGGAGAGGATGCCTAAGTGTTCAGCAACAGATTAATGGATCAGCAATGTTGTGTATATATACAGTGGAACATTGCTCAGCCATAAAAAAATGAAATTATGTCATTTTCATCAAAATGGACAGACTTGAAGGGTATTATGCTACGTGCAATAAGTTGGAGAAAGATAGATACTGTATGATATCACCTGTATGTGGAATCTAAAAGACAACAAACTAGTGAATAAAACAAAAAGAAGCAGATTCACAGATATAGAGAATAAACTAGTAGTTAAAAAGGAAAGGATGAGAGGGGAGAAATTGGAGGTAGCAAGTATGGATGCTCTTTAAGGGAAATTTGCTTTGAAAGGGAGCATAAAGGTGGAACAAAGTTCCTTAACTTTTAAAATTCTCAGTTTCCTTATCTTTGAAATGGGACAACGACAATACCTATATCACAGAGTTATTATCAAGGACTAAATGAAGTGTTTTTGGAAGCTCAGTTTAAAGCCATGGTTTTTCCAGTAGTCATGTATGAATGTGAGAGTTGGACCATAAAGAAGACTTAGCGCTGAAGAATTGATGCTTTTGAACTGTGGTGCTGGAAAAGACTCCTGAGAGTCCCTTGGACTGCAAGGAGATCAAACCAGTCCATCCTAAAAGAAATTAACCCTTAATATTCATTGAAAGGACTGATGCTGAAGCTGAAGCTCCAATACTTTGGCCACCTAATGCTGACTCACTGGAAGAGACCCTGATGTTGGGAAAGATTGAGGGCAGGTTCAGGGGGCAACAGAGGATGAGATAGTTGGGTGGTATCACTGACTCGGTGGACATGAGTTTGACCAAACTCTTGGAGATAGTGAAGGACAGGGAAACCTAGCATATTATAGTCCATAGGGTCACAGAGTCGAACATGGCTGAGTGACTGAACAACAACAAGGGACTTATGAGTGTGTTTTCAGTACTGTCACTGGCCCTTTCTGGTTGAGGTGTGGACAGAAGCTGGTGCGTCTGCATCCTGGAATGTGTAAGGTGATCTCTGTTACTCTGTCCTCTGGGGTAGAAGTAAATTGAAAGTTTGGGTAAATCTCCCATTTCAGGAGTCACTCAATGTCATAGGAAGATCAGAAAGTCAGCAACACCATATTCCTGCTAAGCACTTGGCTCATCTCTATGACTCTACAGATGAAACATGTAGCTACCCTCCTTCCTACATTCAGTTTTATTGCCTACTTTGCAAAATGGCACATTTCAAGATGAAAGCCATTTTGACTTTGAGTTAAAGGCTTTGAAGTCTAGGTTTTTCTTTTCTGATTACAAAAGCACATACTAATTGTGAAAAAATAAATTGGAAAGATGAAGAAAATGTACAACAGTAAAATTTATCTAGGGCCTCACACCCAAATCCAGCTGCTGTGAACATTTTAGTAAATTCTCTTCCAATATTTTTATGAGCTCTTTGAAAACAGATTTGAGATTGTTATACTGTTTCTGTGTTTAAAACATACTTGAAATTGTATACTGTTACACATCTTCATTTTTTGGTTTTTCTCCTCAGCATTGTATTGTTAAGTCACTAAGTCATGTCTGACCCTTTTGAGATCCCATTGACTATAGCCCTCTGGGCTCCCCTGTGCATGGAGTTTCCCAGTCAGGAATACTGAAGTAGGTTGCCATTTTCTTCTCCAGGGGATCTCATGAATGTTTTTAATGACTACTTAGTGTAGAACCTTAGTTTGCCACCTAAACTTATATCAAAGTAAAATGATAGTAATAGTTAGCCCTTGTATGGAACTTACTGTGTTCCAGGCTCTGTTTCAGGTAGTTTACATAAATTAACTCATTTAATCCTCATTACCACCTTCTGACACAGGTACGCTTATTTCCTCCAGTTGACAGAAAAGCCTTTATTGTTGAGTGATAGCCCTTCTTTGACTGTAAGGACCAAAGGGTGAGAGAATTGATGAGTTGCCTGGGTTTGCCATGAAGCCACCTTTCTCTTGAAACCCCTGTCATATTGGGAGCAGAGGTTGAAGATGTGCTTTGTGCTTCAACTTTTCAGGAAAAAGTCCCCCCAATTTTGGTAATTGTGATATAAACACAGCAAAATTCTTCCCTCATCTCTCCCTTCACAATCTGTTAGTGGCAGAAGTTTTCTATTTATTTGTCTCTTGTGGTTTTCATCCTATGTTTTCTACTGCCACTGCCTCTTAGTTGAACCTTTAGTTAGAATTCCTGGTACAGGAGTCTTCAGTGTTCAGGGATGGAAAGAAACAGCTGTACCTGGAAAGGTGATTTTCCAATATTTTGCCCTTCACATCTGGAAAGATATTTCACATCATGACCAGAAAACACATATGTATATTCATCTGTGATCAAATACCTGAACAGAAGTTTCGAGAACAATACTATCCACGATACACTGTATTTTCCATTCCACTCCATCCATCCCATCCCATTCCAGTATACTCCATTAAAAAAATACCAGTTTCCACCCTAGATTGATTTTAAAATTCACTAATAGGCGAATGTGTTACAATGTGCAGTAAGAAATTGCTTCCCTTGAACACAAGTTGGTTCAATACCAAGGACAGCTACCCCCCCCCCCCCCCCCCCCCCGCCCCCTTCCCTTGAGGTCACATTATGGTTTCTTAGTTTGATTCCTCCAGCCTGTGCTTCCCTGTCTCTTCCTGGGCTTCCCGTGACCCACTTTGGATCTTAGTGGTCTTAGGGTCTTGTGTCACTCTCTAATTTAGGTGCTTAGTCTTCTGAGATCATAAACTTCCTGAAGAGAAGGCTAGGTCTTCTCCATGGCTTACATCCCCCATAATGCTTGACCCAGATTCTCAAGGAATTAATGGAGCCCAACCTGTGAGGATAAGAATATTTCTTTGAGGCTGCTCTCCTGGGGGTGCTGCTAGATACAGAGCCACTGGGGTTGACTTGGTAGATGGTCATCACATTGGACAGGGAGAGACTCCTTTTATTGGAATCTCTCTCTCTCTCCTTTTTTTTCACATGACCAGAAGAAAAGGACCAATTTTGTCCTCCTACTATTGATGTTGCCCTATTGGGACACTTTGAAAAGCAAAGTCGCCTTTTACAAAATATGAAAGTTTTGACATTACGTGCATCGTCACATCCCGAGGTTCTCAGGAAGGTATATTTGATTGACTGCAGCCACTGCTGCTCTTCAGATGAACACAGCGTGGTGCTTTTGGGTTCCTTATCTTTCATATTACTGCCTGACATTATCAAGAAGCAAGAAAGAGGAAGATCTCTTTTTTTCCTTTTAATGGGATCAGAAATTCTGAGGGTAGGACCCACCTGGTCAATGTAACTAACTTAGATCTGTCAGTCGTCAGTTTTTGGATGCATCTATTTCTGTAGTTTTAATTAAGACCTCATATAACTTAGGCTTATGTCTTTGGGAATAGGGCATCTGCATGATTGGTCAATAATATCTGAGAGTTGGAGCCTGGTCCTGTTCAGCTTTCTCAGTGGAATTCCTGCTGAAGCAGCATAGCAGTGGGCCTTTTGAGTTGTGTGTCAGCTAGAAAGGCTGTGTTCATGCATATGTTAAGGCCTTCCGAGACCGAACCCTACTGTGCTTCAAAGCAGGGTAGAACAATTAGCTCTAGAAAATCCATGAATTCTCCTGTTTACTCTTCAATTCTAAAAGCTCAAAGCTGGGGTGCTTGCTTGCCATGTGGGACTCATGATCACAGGTGTTGCGAATGGAGGTGGTGACTAAGCTTAACTTCTCCTATGAAGGCGGGCTATGAAATCCAAACAAACACCTTTCATCTATTAATGGCCACCAGTGGCTTATAATCAAGTCACACTCTGTTAGCTACACAATTAACTTGTTTGTTTGAAGTGTGAATTAAGGATTTGAGGCATTTGCTAATGAATCTTCCTCCCTACTTTAGCTAGAATCCCTGTATTTTCTGGATTTAGACAGTTCTGGAACTTAAGGAGAGGTATTTGTTGACTCTTATTTTCTTCCTTCCTGAAATCAGCTTGTTTTGCTTTTTGCACAGATGGGAAGAAGTAGGCTCCCCAGCCTTCCTTCCCCATTGGACTCTTCCTTAATTTCGTTCTCAGTTTCATAACTTGTGGGGAGTGCCTTCTCCTTGCTGCCATTCTAATGGCTCTCTCAGCTTGAGTGTCGCACTCCTTCTGTGGGAGCAGAGGCGAGCTCAGGAATATCCCCCCTTTGCCTGCTGCCTTTGATTCTGTCTTTGTTTGTGCTGGCTGTCCTCTGGAACGAGTTTCTTTTGTAGATAATGGGATTCCATTATGGGGTGTTAGGCTGTTCTGGAACTGTCCGCTGTGAAGGAAGATAGCAGGTTTTGATCAATGGTTTCTGCTTGTATCTTGGATGTGTTAATTTTAAGATTGCTTGCTTCTGTTTTTGTTAGTTTTATTGGGTCTGGGGATGGGGAGGGGTTAGGGTCAGTGTTGGAGTTTGTTCTGCAAAGAAATTTAGTTCCCCAGAGTTAGGTGACTCTGCTTTGCTTGGAGGCAGGAAAGGACGGGAACCAAGCAAGATGCTCACCTCTACTCTGTCTCTATAGGTACCAGAGCCATCATCTGCTACCTTCAAAGCCTTTTTCTAATCTCTTTAAGTGATTTAAAATCCATTTCCAAAAGGCTCTATTGGTTAATATGTTAGATCAGAGGTAGAAGCTTCGGGCATTGTGGGTGGGGTTACCTAACAGTAGGAAGAGAACACACAAACCCTAATATAAATCCCTGATTTATTTAACCAGGGATTCAGAATTTATCTCAGAGGGAGGTATATACACAAAGACCAAGTGGATACAGGATATTTTTACATAGCTTGTCCCTTGTCCCTGGTTTGTAATGGGAGTTGGCAGTGTGTGGCTGTCAGCGACACTCTCTGTGCAGATAGAATCCTGCCAAGGTTGAAAAAGAAGCCAAATTCTTGCAACACTACTTCTGTTTTATATTCAGGCTTATATTGCTGTTCTGAAAGGACTTATAACAACAATCTGTGCTCTTTTAGGCTCTTCTGATTCTTGAACTGAATCTTTCAGAGCAGCAAGTCTGTATCTTCATCCAGGGGTAGAGGTGAAGGGTGGGTGTTGTTAAAGCAGAATCAGGATTCATTTGTCCCTGGATGCTATCTTCCCCATCTGCTTTTTGGTATTTGAGAAAGCCTGGATCTGCCTAGGCTTCATGGAAGTCTCTCTCTGAGGCCACAATGACACCCTCAAAGTTTTAACCCTTTTGCCTTAGGCTGGCTTTGTCTTTTGTCCAAAGATTGCTGACTTCTCAAAGACTAAAACAAAAACCTAAGAAACCATGATAAGGCTTTTGCTGCTGTCCATGATGGGAATGATTTGGCTTCCCTTGTGGCTCAGCTAGTAAAGAATCTGCCTGCAATGTGGGAGACCTGGGTTTGATCCCTGGATTGGGGAAATCTCTTGGAGAAGGGAAAGGCTACCCACTCCAGTATTCTGGCCTAGAGAATTCCACAGACTGTATAGTCCATGGGGTTATAAAGAGTCAGACATGACTGAGCGACTTTCACATGATGGGGTGGCTGGGACCAGATTTTTCCTCTTACCATAAATAATGATAAAGCTGGACGAAATACATGAGATAAACATTTTCAGATGTTATACAATACTGAGGATAGGACCATGATTCCCAAGAGAAGATTGTGAGTCTGACAGTTACTCTGTATTTCTGTTTCAAGGCATTTGGAGACCGGCTTCAGGGAGGCACCCCGCATAGAATACAGTCATCTTGCTGAGTTGAGGAGACAGATGTCAGAGTTTGAGGAGGTTGAGATGGCCAAAATTCAGAAGGTAGACTATCATGGAGGAGAGAGCCTTGCAGAGAAAATGTGTTCCAGATATCTGCATGGGTCCCCTAGAAAGTTCTGTTGATTTCTAAACTGTTGAAGTGTAAGGATAATGTCTGAAAATCTGGGTTAAAAGCATCTAGAGGCTATGAGGTGAAAAATACCCAGAGCTCATACAGGACTTGGAAGTGTTCAAATTCTGACCAGCCAGATTGGAGAGTCTCCTTGAATAAAGGAGACACTTAGTACAGAGGAAAAATAAAAGTATGGTTAAAACATTTTAGAGTAAGAGGTACTGAAGACCCACCTTTACAAAGATTATAAATAAGTCTGGAGAGGATCAGATCAGACGGATCCACAAGTAAATCAAATGCCTGCCAGAACAAAGTCTAATTTTCTGTATTTAAAGATGTAATGCCTGAAAGCTTTCCAAATTTGATGAAAACTATAACCTCAATGGTACAAGAAACTCAACACACCCCAAGCAAGTTAAATACAAAGAAAACCAAAGCAAAGAACACCATAAACAGCTTCAAATAAGGGATAACTTTAGGGCCCGAGTCAGAAATCAACCTGAGTGAGAAGGTGGTGGTGGGACCAAGAATTTCTGTAGATTTCTCGTCAGAAACTGTGCAAGCCAAAAAACAGTAGAATGATATCTCATGTGCTGGAATGGGAAAATCCTGTCAGCCTAGAATTTTATATTCAGTGAAATTATCCTTAAAAAATGAAAGTGAATACTGTATTGTTGTTTTTCCTTCTGGCTTACTTCACTCTGGATAATAGGCTCCAGTTCCATCCACCTGAGTAGAACTGATTCAAATGAATTTTTTTTAATGCTGAGTAATATTCCATTGTGTATATGTACCACAGCTTTCTTATCCGTTCGTCAGTTGATGGGCATCTAGGTTGCTTCCATGTCCTGGCTATTGTAAACAATGCAGCGATGAACATTGGGGTACACGTGTCTCTTTCAATTCTGGTTTCCTTGGTGTGTATGCCCAGCAGTGGGATTGCTGGGTCATATGGCAGGTCTAACGCATATATATGGAATTTAGAAAGATGGTAATGAGAACCCAGCATGCGAGACAGCAAAAGGAATGCAGACGTATAGAACAGACTCATGGACTCTGTGGATGAGGGCAAGGGTGGGATGATATGGGAGAATGGCATTGAAACATGTTAATTATCATATGTGAAATCAATTGCCAGCCCAGGATTGATCCTCAGGGCTGGTGCACCGAGATTTCCTGGGGGAAGGGAGTCGGGAGGGAGGAGGGAGGGGGGTTCTGGAGGGGGAGCATATGTAAACCCATGGCGATATCATGTCATTGTATGGCAAAACCAATTAAAAAAAAAGAAATAATAAAAAAATGAAGATGAAATGAAGATGTTTTCCAATAAGCAGACAGACTCCTCCATGCACTTCAGAGAACTCCTTGCCTAGAGACCCATACTATGAGAACTTGTAAAGGAAGTTTGTGTGAATAAGAATGACACCAGATGAAAATTTGGAGCTATAAAAAAGTGATGACTTAGTGCTGAAATGGCAAATACATACATAAATACCAGAGAATTTTCTTCATTTTGAATTTCTTTAAAAGATAATGAATCGCTTAAATCACTGCATTGGGGTTCTAGAACACAGAGAGATATAAAATATATGACAACAAACAATAACAGGAATGAAAGAAGGGACAACCTGGAAGCATACTATTTAAGTCCTTACAATATACCCTAGTGTGATAATGTTATCTGAAGGTAGATTCTGTTAAGGACACATAATGTAAATCCTAGAGTGATCACAAATAAAATAGGAATAAACCTAATGAATCAATGGTGGAGATAAATGGAATAATTAAAAAATCAGTTAGTCCAATAGAAGGCAAGAAAAGCAGGAAAAGGAAACAAAGAACAAATGGAATAAATAGAAAAAAATAGCATGCTGGTAAACATA
Organism: Antilocapra americana; assembly: GCA_007570785.1. Lineage (NCBI taxonomy): Eukaryota > Metazoa > Chordata > Mammalia > Artiodactyla > Antilocapridae > Antilocapra > Antilocapra americana. The sequence continues at coordinate 25,376,829 of ML663557.1, forward strand.
AACTCAACCACATCAACAAACCATCTAAACATTTCAAATAAAAACCAGAGAACTTGGAGTAGACAAAGATTTCTTAAATTGGGCAGAAGAAGAAAAAATGATAAAGTAGACTTTAACCAAATTTAAAACATTTTTCTCTTCAAAATAGACCTTTAAGAAAATGAAAAAGTAAGCCAGAGACTGGAAGAAAACATTTATAATGCATAAACCTGATGGACTCAAGTCCAAAATACAAAAAGAGCTATTAAAATTCAACAACAGAAAAAAAACAACCCAATTAAAAATTGGGCAAACATTAAAACAGACTTTAGAAAAGAAAATATATAGTCAACAAATGCATGAATAAATGTTACATATTATTAGTCACTAGAGAAAAGCAAAGTGAAGCTGCAGTGAGATGACTGCACATCTGTGACAATGGCTAAAATTGGAACGACAGTTCCAAGTATCGGCAAAGATGAGGAGCTACTTTAATTCATATACATGATGGAAATATAAAATAGCACAGCTTCTTTGGAATGCACTTTGGCAGTTTCATATAAAATTAAACACATATTTATCATATGACCAAGCCATTTCATGCCTAGGTTTTTAACAAAGAGAAATGAAAACATATGTCTGCCCCCAAACTTGTAAATAAACATTAATAATAGTTTATTCATAACAGCCCCAAACTGAGAACAACATAAATGTTCATCAATGTTTGAATGGCTAAACAAATTATGATATATCCATACAATGGAATAACACTCTACAATAAAGAGAAATGGATTACTTACTGATACACACAACAATATGGATTAATCTCAAAAACATTATCTTGAATGAAAGAAACCAGAAACAAAGAGACTATTTACTGTATGGTTTCATTTATATAAAATTGGAGAGCTGGCAAAACTAATCTACAGTGACAGAAAGCAGATCAATGCTTGCTTGAGGCTGGAGGTATGAGGGAGATTAACGGAAAAGGAGTATGGGGGAACTTTCCTTGGTGCTGAAAATGTTTTATATCTTGAATGTGATGATAGATAACGTAATGTATTTGTTAGCATTCATTGAACTATGCATTTAAAATGACTTGCATTTTATAGTATGTGAATTATACCTCAGTGGAGCTGATTTTTGAAAGTTTTAACCCTGAGTGCCCAGAATCTTCATGTATTACCCCATGTTATGCGTGTGTGCTAAATCATTTCAGTCATGTCTGACTCTGTGAGTCCCTATGGACTGTAGCCTGCCAGGCTCCTCTGTCCATGGGATTCTCCAGGCATGACTACTGAAGTGGATTGCCATGCCCTCCTCCAGGGGATCTTCCAAACCCAGGGATCAAACCTGTGTCTCTTACATCTCCTGCATTGGCAGGCGGGTTCTTTATCCCACATTTCTGGTGAAGACATGTCAAGTGACTTACCGCTCCCCCCCCACCCCCCGGATCATACAGCCAAAGGGAGATAGGAGTACCTTAATTCTGTTCTGCAAGAAATGCTTTTTATCTCTCCATATAGGCAGATTTTATCTTCTTACAAAATTAAAGTAGAGGACACACATTGTTCCAATGTCTTTCAAACTACTCTGTGCTTGGTGTCTAGGAAACCTGCTATAGAGTGATCACTAGGGCAATTCATATATTTCCCTCAAAGCATATTTTTTTCCCTTCAGGTGAGTTTTTATTCTCCCTATACTTTTTAGAATGTCTTCTAAGATGGCAGAGCAGTGAGGTTGTAAACATTTTATCCTCAGGGCTGGGGACAGTTCTTAACGCCATTCAGGGTGCCATCAGGACACAGAACCCATGTTGGTTATTTGAACAGAGAAAATTTGATGTAAAGAATTGTTATCTAGTAAAAGGTGATTGACTGCTCAGAAGGATAAAAGAGAATTCCAAGGGTTCTGGAAGTCTTTAGTACTTCTTAAAGCAGCAACTACCTGTAGGCTGAGAAAGAGTAGACAATAACCTAAGGACTGGAAGAGTGCCCTCCGCCCACTGCATAGGCTGCAGTTCAAACCTCTTCAGAGCACAGGGCCACCACAGGGAGGATGCTGGCTGCCTAAGGCCATGGGCTGCAGGTGGTCTACAGAAGTGGCGCACTATTACTTGAGGGCATCAGGTAGACCAGAGCTGCAGCCTGCCCGTAGAGGGGAGGCATGCCATGGGGATATGGCTGGCACTCATCTGCATGGCCACTGGGCTCCTGCTCTGAATAATAATAATGATCATGATAATAGTTACACAGGGCAGGCACCAGAAGGGATATTTTGTCACCATCATCTTGCAGGGGCACTTCATCTCTCTATTAAAGAAGCCTAACATTCTGCCAAGCCATCAAGGGATGACTGTTTATAGGGCCCACCTTCAGTGTGACAGTGCACGACAAATAAGGGTGAAATTAGAGCTGAGAGATAATAAATTGACAACCAGCACAATGTTGAAATAGAAGTTGGGGTAATCTTGGGTCCAGTCAAATCAGCAAATATGATTGTCCTAGAAGCAATGAGTATTCTGATTAACATACCTCTCTTCTAAAAATCTGTTGATCTAAATGTATTTCTTTCTCGTTAATCTATACTGTTCATGGTCCTACATGCTATTCAGTTCCAATGCCAGGAACATCAGAGTTCCAAATACAGAGCCCCAAAGATGCATGCCTTCTAGGTCCAGGCATGTATTGTGGGTGAAGAGATCAGCCAGGTGGGGATTCCAGGTGGCTGTTCCTCAATTCCAAGCAGTGGTTAGTCTCTAGGGATGCGGGCTCAGAGGGATGTGGGTTCCCTTAGGTTTCAAGGGAACTGAAAATCCCCATTTTCCAATCTTTAATGTTGGAAAATAAACTGAATGTGAACAAATGCCATGTTCACCAAGCAAGCACATCTGGGGTTGATTCAGCCCCCGGGCTTGTTTGCTTTGGGAGTGCCCTAGCTGCCTCTCTCTCACTCATTTTCTCCAGCCAATTGGCTTTCAAGCCACTCCACTTTTTCACTTTTGAAACAATACAACTTAGTTCCACCGTGCCCATCCCCACTGTCATAGTTCAAATCTCACACTCTCCTTCCTGGGCTCTAATCATAGTCTCTCGCTAGTAGCCCCTTCTTTGCTCCTGCACGATCAGACTGATGTTTCTAAAGCACATTTGATAAGGTGGGGAGGGAGGTGGGGGGGGGGGTGGGGGTGGGGTTCAGGATGTGGGGGATGCATGTATACCTGTGGTCAATTCATATTGATGTGTGGCAGAAACAGTCACAATATTGTAAAGTAATTATTCTCCAATTAAAATAAATAAGTTAATTTAAAATATATATATAAAAAATAAAGCACAGCTCTTTTGGGACTTCCCTGGTGGTCCAGTGGTTAAGACTTGGTGCTTCCAATGTTGGGGACACAGGTTTGATCCTTAGTTGGGGGACTAAGATGCCACATGCTGTGCAGCATGGTCAAAAAATATTGAAGCATAACTCTTTTTGTGTCTCCTTTCCACTTAAAAGCTTTCCATGGCTCCCCTGGCTCTTGTGGATAAAGCTCCATTCGCCCAGCATCTTCCTTCCTCCGCAGTCTCTACCCCTTCCAGCTCTGGGTCCTATTGTTCCCTATGCCCTGCAGACTCTACGACTTCATGTTACTTAAAGTCTCCCAAGCACATTTGCTTTCCCCACTTTCCTGTTTCTGTACCAGCCGCTTCCTTTCCCTGATGCCTTCACCATTTGTCAGTCTGGCAACCTCCTACTCATTCTTCAAGACCCAGTCCGAACGTTGGCTCGTTGGAGAAACCTTCCCTTCTTTGCCCAGTATGAACACATTATTCATGCTGCTAATTTAGCATTCATCATTTGTTTTGCAATTGACAATAGCCCTGGATCCCACAGCTCTGTCTGTCTTCCCGGTTGTATTTTCCCAGGACCATCACTCATATGTCTTTGTATCATTAGGGCCTCGGGTAGTGCCTGGCATATAGTAGGTGCTCAATAATTCATCAAATGATGGAACCAATGAGTGGATAATGAAATGAAGGAGAGACTGGAGGAACTGCTTTCTCCCTGAATCTTTCTCTGACTTTTTATGATAGCTCATTGTTTCTGCTCTGATTGGCACTTTGATGGTCATGAGAATGCTTTCCCACATCTAAATAACAGACAGCCAAGAGAGCCAGGCTTTATTTCACAAGTCTGGGCTGTTAGGAATTTATCCTGAATTGCTACTTACCATTTCATAGAAAGTCCTCCAGACACCCTTGGGTCCCTGAGATCTTAATCGCCAGCACCCTCATAAATTGTCAGAGTATAACTATGCTACCCTTTATATAAATAAAAGTATAAACCATTATTCTATATGCTTTTGTTTATCACAAGAGCTGGTCATTTCGAAAGTATGATTTGTGGTGTTGGTTTTGACCTTTGAGTGGGGACCAAGAACATTTCATAGAGAGTGTTGGCCTGGCCATCTTGAGTTTTTGGGATGTGCTTCCTGATGGCTCAGATAGTAAAGAATCTTCTTGAAATGTGGGAGACCTGGGTCTGATACCTGGTTTGGGAAGATCCCATGGAGAAGGGAATGGCTATCCACTCCAGTATTCTTGCTTGGAGAATTCCATAAACTCTATAGTTCATGGGAGCTATAGTCCATGGGGTCACAAAGAGTTGGACATGACTGAGTAGCTAACACTTTCACTTTCAAAGATGGAGGTAGGATGTATACAGGGGGGGTATGTCACTCTTGAACCCCGTGTTGGAATATTTAGCATGGAGGAGGAGCCCAACCAGCTTCATGCATGGGGTGCCCTGTAGACAGCAGGTGTGGCATGCCACTGGGAGCGGGGTATGGAATGGCTATTTATTCATTTAATTTAAGGCCAATTATTATTATTTTTGGTAAAGTGCAGTGAGTAGTGGGTTCTGGGAAAGTTCCCTGCCACTGTAAACATGTTGGTTAGAAGTCATTAATATGACATTCACACATCCCTAATAAAGTATATAACAGAGATCTGGCACCATTGAAATACCCAGAGGACATTAAGTATGAATCTTAAAACCAAGAGTATTGGAAGCAAGATATTTTTACTTCTCTTTTGGGAGTAATATAATTGCATTTTTGTGGCTCTAGCAGATGCTGGGGCCAGCTGCTGGGAGAGTCCTGGTTTTTTTTTTCCCCCCTCAGCTTCGGTCCCTTATAGATAAAACCCTTGTGCAAAACTCTCATAAAAAACAAACTTTAAAAAATTATCCCTTGGTTGAAAGATCTGTATTTTTTTTGTGAGTGTGTGCAAAATATCTGAGATTGTGTAGACCTCAGATATTTCCTTTACTTGGAGTCAGGCGAATGAAAAAACAAAACATATCTCTGTATAGCTGGTTGTTGCTTTTGTTCATTTGTTTGTTGAATTTGTCCCAGTGAGCACTAAAAACCCCTAAAGACTGACTTTGCTCTTTCCTTGACACTGGACACCCAGATAGAGAATGAACTGCCCCAGGGAGAGCTGATGGGAGGCCTGGAAGGGCCTGGTCCTTTTTCTGAGGGAAGCTTCAGAGGAAATTGCTGAAGGGAGAGTCAGTTACTCTGGGCTGGGCAGTGGTAAGGGGTGTCTTCAGTGACTGACTTCTGGAAAAGGAATGGCTGTGACAGTGTGCTCAGGCTGAGATGGAGGTGAATCCAGCTCCTCTGAGAATCCCATATCCTCTTCCAAACAGGCACAGCCTCTCGGAGGCAGGACATGGCTCCTCACCTCTGAGATGGACCAGTAGGCCAGTGAGCCCTGCTTCAAAGGCAGTAGTTTGCTGCAGCTGCCTCTTTATTCACACCTGGGCTCCACCTCAGCCCTGTGGAAGCAGGGGGCTTGGCTCCAGGAGGCATGCTGAGATTTGCAGGCTCCTGTGATGTCTGTATCTGGAGCTGCTCTGCTCAACATGGCGGCCACAGGTAGTTGTCCAGATCTTGCGATACAATTGCTCTCAATTGGGATGGACCAGGAATGGGAAATACACTCTGGGGTTTGGAAACTTAGTATGAAAATACTGTGAAATAGCTCATGACTGCTTTAAAAAATAGAACTATTGAAATCATGATATTTTAGATATATTGGGTTAAAGTATAAAATACATTGAAAAATATATTATTATTCAAATTTTTATTTATTTTCAGCTGCACTGGGTCTTTGTTGCTGTGTGGCTTTCTCTAAGTTGCAACCAGCAGAGGCTACTTTCTTGTTGTGGAGCATGGGCTCTAGGGCATGCAGGCTTCAGTATTTGTGCCCCATGGACTTAGTTGCTCCTAGGCATGTGGAATCTTCCCAGACCAGGGATCGAACCTGTGTCCCCTGCATTGGCTGGCAGATTCTTAACCACAGGACCACCCAGGGAAGTCTGAAAAAAAATGTTAAAATTAGTTGCTCTTGTTTCTTTACACTGTTTAAAAAATGTGGCTTCTATAATTAAAAAGTCACACCCATGGTTTGCCTTTGTGGCTCCTGTTCTGTTTCTGCTGGTCAGTGCTGCCCTGGTGCTGATGGGCTGGCCGGGTGCTGTCTTTTCGGCTGTGGAGAGCTTTGCAGAGCATTTCTGTCGTGCCTCTTCATGTAGGGCATCGAGCCTTGATGGAAGGTGCACCTTTATTTTTCCACCCCCAACCTCCAGCTTGTAGCAAAGTTGGCTCAGACATGGGCTCTTCCTATCTGCACCCTTTAGAGGAGAACTTTGTATTCTTTCATCAGCCTCTATCTGCCAACATCCACCTTCAGATACAAGAACCGCTCAGGGCTCTGGTGATGGAGGAATTGAGACTCAGACCCTCCCCAGACACTGAAAAACAAGAAAGGGAGAACCGCCAGGCATGTAAACTAGCTCCAGAAAGCACAGTGCGCTTGGGGTCCAAGAGTGGTGCAGCCACTGCTGAGAAGGTTCCAGAAGCTAGAGTTCATTCTAGAGTGAAGACTCCCTGGCAGAGGTGGCCTATGAGCAAGGTCAGGAAGTTTATGTGGGAAGAACCAGCGCACAGGGGCTGAGGTGGGAAGGGTCAAGGGGAGCCAGGTTGGCACATTGTGTTTCTGTCTCTCAGTCCCAGGGCAGCCTCCGATGGTGACCCTGAGCCTCGCTGGCCCAAGCTGGCTCACCACCAACATGGGCTTTGCAGTCCTCCACCAGACCCATCACCTGGGGGCAGACTGGACCCGCCCCACCTGGCAATTGGACGGTGAGCGGTCAGCATGACTTTGGATGACAGAGATGAATAGCGACATGGCGTGTGACCAGGCACCAATGGCAGGCAGTCCTGCCCACTCTGACCTTCTCAGGGCTTGGTCAGTGAAATCCCTGGTGGCTCAGACAGTAAAGAATCTGCCTGCAATGCAGGAGACCAGGGTTCAGTCTCTGGGTTGAGAAGGTCCCCTGTAGAAGGAAATGGCAACCCATTCCAGTATTCTTGACTAGAGAATTCCATGGACAGAGGAGCCTGATGGGCTACAGTCTATGGAGTCACAAAGAGTTGGACATGATTGACTGACTTTCACTTCCCTTGGGGTGGGACGACATTCCTCCCTGGTCTGCAGGGATGGAATCCAATGCCAAGCAGATATAGAGGCCTGTGGGATTCCCAGAGCCCCCCGACGCACACAGACATTGTATCTTGGCAGCAGTTTTTCTATTTGAACATCCAAAGGACAAACTAAACATTTAAAATCTGCAAGCTGGACAGTCTTTGCTTTGGATCCTGCAGTGAATTCCTTCATCCTGACAGTTGAGTCGTTCTTCTCGGCACTGATGCAGTGTTTCGGATCCAGGAAGAGAGAGATCCCAAGGGAGCCAGGGAGGAGCTGGAGGAGACTTGCAGGCATGCAGAGTGGCCCTATGGTGCAGGGTCCGACCTTGTAGGAAGGGAGGGCTGGCATTTTCTTCACGCCAGGCTGCACTGAGCTGGACGTCTGCACTTTCTTCTTGTTTTTATTGTGGTGAAATACACATAAAATTTCCCATTAGTGGCATTTAGTATATTCTCGATATTGCATATAACCTTCACCACTGTCTCCTTCCAGACAGTCTCATCTCCTCAAAAGGAGACGCAACCCCCATTAGTAGTCACTCCCCATGGCCCCTCTTTGTCCAGCCCCTAGCAACCACCAACCTATCTTCTGTCGCTATGGATTTGCCTATTCTGGACATTTCACGTCAATGAGCTCATACAACATGCAGTCTTGTGTGTCTGGTTTCCTTCACCAGCGTGTTTTCAAGGTCCATCCATGTTGTAGCGTGTGTCAGAACTTTACTCCTTTTTGTGGCTTAATAACCTCTTGTGTGGAGAGAACATATTCTGTTTATCCATCTTTCTGTCTGTTGATGGACTCTAGGGATTGTGAACAATGCTGCTGGGAACACTTGTGTATGTGATTTTGTTCAAGTCCCAGCTTTCACTTTGCTGGGGCATGTTCTCTTCTGGTTTGAGGACTCCATGAATTTCCTGGGCCAGACTTGTGTTTGAGAGGCCACAAATGAGGGGGAAACAGCACCCTGTACTGGGGTAGGGAGTCCCGAGTCCCAGTTTGGCTCAGTCACAAACATGTGCTCTTGGCCAAGTTCCTCCCTGTCTATGGGCCTCTGTTTCCTGCTTTATGCAAACGAGATTGCCCGGATTTGTGTTTCCATCTGTCCTCCTTAGAGCCCTAGGTTGGTAGAGCCTCAGGGAAAGAGTGGGGAGGGCCAGAAAGTTGGGCTGAAGATGACATTTTTCAAAACCTCTTCCCCTCTTCAGCTAGAGCATCTCTCTCTTTTAGTCTGTTTTGTCTGTATTGGAAGGCATTTAAAGCAAATGGTTCCTGGATATAGGAAACTTCTCCTGTCACCAAAATAGATGATCCCATGAATCATACACAGGTTTTGGGGGTGGAAAGGAGCCTGATCCTGCTGGAAGAAGAGAATCCTGCTCACGGATGCTCAGTCTCACCGCTCCTGGTCCCTTGAAGGGAGGGGGGGCAGTGAGGTGACTCTGGCTCAGCAGAGACCAGGAGGCTGTTAGCCTGAGCTGGGGGAAGCATGATTGTCCACGGGCAGGATTTCCTTTCCTCCCTCGGAGCACATTGTAGCTGTTCTTGTAAGAAATCCTGATCAGTGGTGGAGAGTGTGGGTTCTGGAGCCATTCCACATCAATTCAGGTTCTAGTTCTGCAGAGTGTAGCCATGTGACCTTGGGCAAGTCACTGAACTGTCTAGCGCCTCAGGTTCCCTACCTGTAAAATGGGCATGGTTCCCACTGCATCGTTTGTTTTGAAGATTAAGTGAGACTGTCCTGTGTGAAGTCCTGGAGCTCTTGCTAGCTTTGGACATCACTCTGGCAGCGTCAGCTGTTATGATGACACAGATAATGAAATCCTCCTTCCCTCTGAAATCATTCCCCTTCATAGCCCAGATGACTCTTGAGTCGTGATGGGTCTCACTTTGCTTCACACTCTTTAACATGTACTGTTCTGTGTGGTTCTTTGGGATGTGCCTAGCCATCTCTCCAGCAAAATTCTAGGCTTTGCGGAGGCATAGACTGGCCCATGGTCTGCCTATCTGAGGATGAGACAGACCAAGACCAGAAAAAGGGAAATGCCTGAGCAGCCTGGGTTGGGGAGTAGACAGGTGACTCAGACACTCTCAGTCCAGCTGGGAGTCAGGCAGTAGCAGAGCGATGCTCCCTGGTGATCAAGTCCAGCTTTAGGCTTAGCCAAAGTGAACACCACAGAACAGGGAGCCTGGGGCTAGGCATTCAGTTTCCTTTGCTTGGAGAGGCTGCTCCTAAGGGGGACAGGTACTCCACCAGGGGGATCTATGTGGGGATGTTCCCTATTACATTGAGAGTGGAGGAGGGTGTAGCCAGTGCTCAAAGACAGTCCATGAACCAGTGTGGTTCCCTGGGGCCTCTGGTTGTTTGCACGGCAGCTTGGCAGGCCTGAGATGACCCACTGGCTCTGGTTACAGAGTTGACAGGACAGTTGACCCTGTGATGACATGAAAGCCCCATGATTACATTGACTTGTCTTTTAAGGGCAGACTTCATGTGGTCTTTTTCACTTGCTGGTCATAGTAGGTGCTCAATAAACATTTGTAGAGTAAATAGTGAATGCAATAAGCAGTCCAGGGAATTTTTCTCCTTGCATAGCAGTAGCAGTAGTGGGGAACTGCTGACAGGTTGGGGAAAGCATTGCCTGTTCACAAGGGCCTTCTTTGGGGTTCTGTGTCTTTGAAACACTGTGATGAATTTAGAGGCAGCTGGGGTGCTCTGTGCCCCCATCCTTCTGGGCTGTTAGGGGTCACTTAGCTCTCAGCCCTTAGCCTGGGCTAGAGCCTGGGTCTCAGGGGTTCCAACTGGTGTAGACCACACTCCCCCAGATATCAAAACTACTTAAGTTCAGGTAGATGAGCACCTAAAAAAGTGGCCCAGTTTATCCACTTCCTGACTCTAGCCACTGTTAGTTCCCAGTGCTTTGTGCGACAAGGTGGGCTCCAGTAGAAAAGGGGACAGATTGATGCCAACTAACTCTGAAGAGTCATTGTGATGTTAGCATTCATGGTGGGTATTGGGGGTGGAGGGCAATAGAGGGTGGGATTGATGGAGGTAAGTCCAGCCGAATGGGCAGCTGTACCATTGAGTACTCGCTACCTCATAAGGGGTCTCTGTAGAGCTGGCTTGCACCACGCAGACCTTTTAATCATAATCATGGCAGCAGTGATTGTTGGGCATTGCTATATGCCAGGCAGGGTATCAAGAATTTTTGCTACTTGTAACTACCCACGAGGTGGTTTGATCTCAGTTTCCTAGGAAACTGAGGTCTGGACAGGTCAGGTAACATGCTCAAGGTCAGCAGTGAGTAAGTGGCAGAGCCAGCCCCCAAGGTGGGTCTGTTTGCTTCCAGAGCGTATGCTCTTCACCGTCAGACTCTATCACCTTCCCAGGTGACCAGAGTTAATTAACTCACCAGTAAAGGTCTGTCTAGGAGCTGCTGGGTTTTGCTGCTTTTAAGCACTTGCTTCAACTTTCTTAGGCTTCCCAGGTGGCGCAGTGGTAAAGAATCTACCTGCAAATACAGGAGACAAGGGTTGGATCCCTGGGTCGGGAAGATCCCCTGAAGGAGGTAATGACAACCCAGTCCAGTATTCTTGCCTGGAGAATCCTATGGACATAAGAGCCTGGCAGGCTACAGTCCGTGGGATCGCAAAGAGTCGACCCGACTGAGCACTGAATACTCAACTATCTTAAGTAATAAATGTATAGAAATACTCAAAATACTTAGGACACATAAAACAAGCACCCTTATTTATATATAAACTTTTTCACCAAGAAATCTAAATTTTTAGAAAAAGTGAATCATAGCATTATAAACAATAGGATTTATTCCTGGAAAAAGTCATTAGGTTAGAATTTCAGTATTTTGAAGTTTGGTGATTTTTTATAATATTTTTTTAAGTTGGAGGATAATTGCTTTATAATATTGTGTTAATTTGTGCTGTTCAAAAATGTGAATCAGCCATGTATATACATATATCCCTCCCTTATATACGCACTTTTATTTCTATAGTGCCTACTCTTCATACCTGCCTCCTATGTATCCACCCACTTATCCATTCATCCATCCAACAAACATTTATCAGGACATTGTTAGGTCCTGGAGATATATCAGTGGTGACATAGTCCCTGCCCTTGAGGAGTACATGGACCAGTGGGGGATGCTATCCAAGTAAACAAGCCATTAGGATACAGAGTGATCAATCCTTCGTGCTGGAGGAAGGTGCCAGGTGCCATGGGAACACTGAGGATGGGCAGCCAGCCCTGTCATGATGAGTTAGGAGGGCCAGCCTGGGGAGGCGATATCTGTCTATGATAAGACCTTAGGGAAGACATCGTCCAAGGAGAGGAAAGAGAATGATCTGGTTGATCAGCTTCTTTAATTTCAATCAACAATAGAAATCTTTTTCAAAATTTTTAATTGGAGGATTGTTTTTGTGCAGTCCCTAAATTGTCTCCAACTCTTTGTGACCCCATGGACTGCAGTATGCCAAGCTTCCTGGTCCTCCATCTCTTGGAGTTTGCTCAAAATCATGTCCATTGAGTCAGTGATGCTATCTAACCATCTTATCCTCTGTCACCCCCTTCTCTTTTTGCTTTTGATCTTTCCTAGCCTCAGGGGCTTTTCCAATGAGTTGGCGCTTCATATCAGGTGGCCATTAATTCATTGCTTTACAATGTTATACTGGTTTCTGCCACATAGCAATATGAATAAGCCACAAGTATACATATGTCCCCTCCTTCTTGACTCTCCCTCCCACCCTTCACTCCATCCCAGCCCTCAAGGTTGTCACAAAGCACTGCCAGAGGGGGAAAAAAGAAATCTATACAAGACAACTCTATTTTTGCCATAGGTTTCTGTTTCCCAGCTTCTTGGGGGAAAGGACTGATGTGGCTGGGGCTCTGGTTAGTGGTCATGGCTAGCTTGTGGTTGTGGCCAGTTTCCACCATGATGAGAGACCCTGACCCCCATCTGGCCTGTGACCGTCATACTGTGTGGCCCGGGTGGTGTATTCTACATTGACCTGCCCTGTTTCCCTGGTTTTGATGGTGTCTCTTCTTTTCCTTCAAGGCTAAGTTTAGTGTCTCTGTAGTCATTGGTGTCCATGCCCTGATGTCCAAGCCTGGAAGAGGCTGACTGTCGCTCCATCCCCAGGAGCGCTTCCGGAACACCAATGGCACAGGAAGTTGAGAAGAGAGGCCAGCTCCTTGCATTTTTCTGGTTGTCGAGGGCGGCAGCTCTGTGCTGTATCATCACCAAGATCAAGGGAACAGCATACTAGCCCAGCCTTAATTTAACTTACAGTTCCTGCCAATTTCATGTCAGCAGGTCCTTTTGGAGCTGGAAGTAATGGGCCATATCATGCCTTGGAGCCCGAGCGATGACTTATGTGGATGTCACCCACTGGCTTTTTATGGAAATGATTAATAAATCAGTAATTCTATCTGCAGTGATGTTGTTGTGTTTATAAATATTTAATTTACCTTCAGGTGCCCACATTTTCTCCATCTTTGCCTTAAACTCTGCTGACACGGCTCGTCTTTCTGAAGCACTCTTCGGTAGATTATCAGAAGTAGGAAAGGTTAACCCCCGCCCCTCTCTTTCTCTCTCTTTCTGTCTTGCCATCTCTGTCTCTGTAATATGGCTTTCTCTTTCCTTTTTTTAATCTTTGTGTGATTTGGCTCGGCGCTTGGGGCTCATGCTGAGAGAAGGCGGTGCTCCTTGAGACAATGATGAAAGGCTGCTCCAGTTTCAGAGGGAGACCGACTAAACTTTCCAGTTCTGACCTTGCACGAGTGGAGACCTGTTGGTGGCGTGTGTTTTCTCCTGCTTGAAATTAATGACATTTCGAAGCTGGAATGGTGTCTGATGTTTTCCTTCCACAGAGAAGTATCTTTGTCCTTGCCACCAACTCATCTTTTGAAACCCGGTGCTTTGATTATTGCAGTATGGCAGGTTGAATGGAAAGGTCTTTTAAAAAAATCAAAATAGAAATGCAGTCCAAGTTGAGTATTTCTTCACCGGAGATGAGGTTCCAACCTCGCAAAAGAGGATGGCAGCTGGGAAAACAGCAAAAAATAAATAAAATAAAATAAAATAAAATCATCCTTCTTACCTCTTAGGATCCGAAGTGAGCTAATTGTTGTTATTATTTTTTTATTCTTCTGTTTCAGGAAATTGCAGCTTATTTAATAACATTTGAGAAACACGAAGAATGGCTAACCACCTCCCCTAAGACAAGGTAATGTCCCAGATCTCATGGTTTTTTGAATATGTGCAGTAAACGTATTGATTTTCATTGATTACTTGGTTTGGTCACTTCATTCACGGGCAAGTTCAGAATGCCATGTTGTGCCTGATAGCTTGTGGCACTGATGTCTCATTCATTGGCCTGGGATCGTGGTAGTGAATGCAGTCGGATGGATTAAACCAGTGCAACTGCCATCATGCAAGTTGGAAATCTTAACCTACTGGCTTAAGGCTGGATCCTTCAGCTGGGTGCTTGGAAAGGCTTGGCAGGCAGGACTGTCAGGGGAGGTTTATTTGGGGAAAGTGCCACCGATGTTCTCTATAAACACTTTCAAAAAGAGAAACTACCTTAACTGTTCACTTTCATCTCAACACTTTTCACAAACTGAAAGTCCAGTTTTTCTGGATGGTGTTAAGATCTCCCCAATCAGAAAGACATGGATGTTTGCAATTTATTATTTAGTCCATGTCCGTGAACCTGCCAACTGCCACGGACACCAAACTCATCTCACCACCTGGGAACAGAGGGAATTGGCGAGGATTCAGCTGACTTGTGTTCTGTCAGTGCGAGTGATAGTATTTTGTGAAGAATGGGGATGCTGGGATTTAGGGTTGGTTTTAAAGGCAGCCTCTTCTCCTCTCCAGCTCTCAGTTTTTTCATTTTTGGTATGTTCCATCCTAGAGCTTTGGAAAAACAGCCACTCTCTTTCAATTGCCACAGGTTTTCTATTAGTGGTGATGAGCCCAGATATTTAACAGCTTGAGTGGTATTAGCTGAAGCACAGCTTACAGGATAACTGGGCTGTGGGTTTGAACCTGAGAGGTGGAAAGCCCAGTCTGTTTCCTTTGGCCAGAAGCACCAAATTCCCTGTTTTGTTAACTGGGAGACCAGGGAAAGGGGTGGGAGTGTGCCCTCTTCCCACTTGGCCATCAGCTTGACCTGTTTGTCCTTTCTGAGCCACAGAAGAAAGATATTTACTCAGTTTAGAAGGTTCTTTAAAATATTTCTTCATGACATTTAGGTTTTTACTGGTTAGCATCCATTAGATGGGGCTTCCCAGGTGGCCTACTGGTAAAGAACCTGCCTGCCAATGCAGAAGATGTAAGAGAGGCGGGTTTGATCCTTGGGTCAGGAAGATCTCCTGGAGGAGGACATGGTAACCCACTCCAGTATTCTTGCCTGGGGAATCCCATGGACAGAGGAGCCTGGGAGGCTACAGTCCACAGGATCACAAAGAATCAGAGATGACTGAAGTGACTTAGCACACACACACACATCCATTAGATGAGGACAAAAATTTCCATTTTGAAAGAGTGTGTCAGAGGATATTGAGGAAAGAGAGGTGAGTTCCTGAGATTTGCATCCCCAGGTGGGGGTAGAGGTTGACTCTCATCTTTTTACCTTTCATCCTGAACCATTCTGTAGAATCTCTTCAACTTCTCAGCCTTCTGGGGCCATCGTTTCCTTTGCTATAAAATCAAATGGTTTGTATCAGTCAGCCTTTAATGTGATAACAGCTTGTAAGAAATAATCTCCAAACTAAGTAACTTATAGCAATAAATGTTTTTTTCCTGCTTATGGGTCTGTGGCTTGGCTTTGGTTTTGGGTTGGGTTCAGGATCACTTGATGTATCTTCTTGTTGTAGGACCTAGGCCTAGAAGCCTCCCCCACCCTGCCCCCCACACCCCCTTCCCTGTCTGGGACATCTGGTTCTCATGGAGAATGGCAGGGCCTTAAAAGCCAAGGCAGTCCATTTAGGCGCAGTGAAGTCCCTTGGATGTGGCATCATATGTCACAAAGGTGCATGTGTGTTAAGTCACTTGAGTCACGTTCGACTCTTTGTGACCCCATGGACCATAGCCCGCCAGGCTTCTCTGTCCATGGGAGTCTCCAGGCAAGAATACTGGAGTGGGTTGCTGTGCCCTCCTCCAGGGGATCTTTCCAACCCAGGCATCGAACCCACATCTCTTATGTCTCCTGAATTGGCAGGTGGGTTCTTTACCACTAGCGCCACCTGGTAAGCCCATCATATGTCACACCTGCTTGCAAATCCATTAGCCAAAGCAATTCCTGTGGCCAAGCCCAGAAAGAAGGAGGCCAAGAAGGACATTCTTTGCTAGAGGGTGGTCAGAATGGAGGCAGGGAGAGAGAATGTGATGCCCATCTACTGTCTGTGAGCAGAGCTGTATCCTGTACTTTGGAGAGCCTGGCCCACTTATCTCTCCTTTCTTTGGGGGCACCTTCTTCCAGGACAGTGATTTCCAAACCTAATCAGGGATCAGAATCAGCTGGGAGGCTTGCTGTAGTAACATGCTGAACCCCACCCCCAGTTTCTGATTCAGGATGTCTGGGTGGGGCCTGATCCTCTGTATGTCTAACTAGCCCCAAGTGATGGGATGCAGCTGGCCGGGGACCCCACTTTGAGAACTGCTGCTCTAGTTTCTCTGGGCAGGAGGAAGTCTGTCTTATTTCCGCCTTGGCACCATTTCCTGACTCCCCACCGTGGTCCTCATCTCAAGCAGCCTCCAGGCTCTCCACACGCCCTTCATTCCTCAGCCAAACACTTCTTGAATCTAAGTGGAAGGAAAGAGCTTCTCTTTAGCCAGAGAGCGAGATTCTCTGTCACGTGTCCTGGGCTAGACATCTGATTTTAGATGTGCAGACGCGAGTCCTGCTTCAGTTGCTCCCTGATGGCACGGTAAGGAGGGGATGCTGCCTCGTGTTTCAGCCTGAATTCAGGTTTCCATTGAGAAGTGAATGTCACTCATGGTCATGCCTGACTCACTTGACTTTGGGAGGGTATAAATAGAGCCAAGAGCCTTCCTGTCTTGAGGCACAAGGGGGTTGCCTGGCAGCAGAGAAGGGATGAGGGTTTTGATATTGACATATCCAGGTTTGAGCCTTGGCTCCATCATTCAGTACCTTTGTGACTTTAACAGAGTTGTTTCAGCCCCTTTTAAAGCTCCATTTTTTTCTTCTTCATGCATAAGATGGAGGCCAAGGTTGACTGTACTTCATTGGGTCATGACAAGGATTGAATGAGATAGTATTTGTGATCTTGCTTTGCATGCTATGAGGGTCTGTGTCAAAGCAGGTCTGTTTGCAAGGGGCCGTCCTCAGGCTTTTTGGTGGCCTTGATTTTGGGACATACTTGCTATGAACTCTCTAGGCTTTGGAAGGACGAGTTTCTTTTCTGAAAGCAGAGGGTAAAGATAGAATGATTCCTATTAGTATTATAACATCCAGTCCGTGTTTACACTTGAAAGCTTCTTGTCCCAGGAGGCAGAAAAGTTGCTGTGGTTGTTCAAGGACCTTCCTAAATTAGTTGTTGGGTTGAGTTTGGATCTCCACCCCCCTCCTTCTCTTGTATTGAAATTAATTGGTGCAGTTAACTGCTGAGTTCATGCAAACTGGCCTCCTGGTATTAAGGAATTAATGACACCAATACTCCGCTGAATGAGGAGGCAATACAACTTCTGTTTGCTGCTGCCGCCGCCACTGCTAATTTCATTTCAGAAAATTAATAAAAATGAATTGCACCACTGACATTTATAGAGTTTCCTAATAAAATGATACATTGTTTGTGTGGAGGAATCCCTATTGAATTAATTGTCGTAATCAGTTCACATATAGATGTTGGTATAGGAGCTGCAGAGGGACCCACTTGTCGCCTCCCTGGCTTGCTGATGGCTGGGGGTTATAAATAGAGCCCTTGCTTAGACCCTGCCCTAATTACAGCGAAGGCCCCAGGAGCCCCGCTCACCTGTCTAATAATGAGGTGTGCTGCGGGAGGCTCCCAGGGCTGGGGGCCCCTGGGGCGGCCTTGTCACCACAACAGGGCTGCACGCAGATTGTTGAAGCAGCCCTGTACTGTATTATCAGCAGCTGGGACCTTCTGAGAGTGGCAGCTTGAAAAATCACTCTTCAGGACGTCTTTATTTGGCACTTGCTGTGTGCTCAGCACTATAATAATACCACTGGGAGACCCCAGGAGACTCCACGCTCCCCACCATGCCAGGTGCATTTAGAATCTTAGAATCGAGAGGTTCCACACCTCAATCTAGAATGTTCTTCCAGCTCCTCCTCCTGGCCTTGATTCGGTGTCATTCTCTCCATGAAGTCTTCCATGAACACATGATTTAAAAATCACACCCTTCCCATCCAGCCGGAATTCCTTTCCTCTGTTCCTATGTTCTGTTTCTCTACAGCGCCCTGCACTACCTGAGACATGGTGTAGTTCCCCTGTTTATTTAACCCACTTATTCATCATCTGCCTTCCTTTCCCTCCAAAAGGACTACAAGGAGAAGGGTTTTCAGTCTGGCTTGTTCAAGGGGTCCCTCCAGTGCCTGCAGTGCTGCTGGACATATAGTGGGTGCTCCATGAATATTTGTGAAATGGATGAGAGTGAGTCTGAAGGTTGTGGAGGGAGAGATCTGGGCTTATTCCACTTTATTTTTGTCTTGTATAGATTTCCTAGTGCTGTGCTCTGGGGCACTTCCGTGATGGGCTTTTAAGTCTGTTCAGCAGCTCTGCCAGACATGAGATGCAGAGAGGGTGTATTATCTGTCCAAGATGGCACAGCCAAATGTGAGAGCGAAATTTAAACCCTAGATTATCTTACAGCAAAGCCCACAGTCTTAGCTTTGAGGCTACACTTCCGCTGGTGTGGGATGTGAAGGTGGCCCTGCAAATGGTCCCACTACTTTTGTCTACCTCCTGTCTCCATTGATTCTGAACCTTCCTTTGCTGGTGAGCTTGGCTCTGGATTCCTGTGCTGACCTCTGGAGTTGATCTAGCCTCCAAGTTGCAGGCAGTGTGGAGAAGCACACGCTCCCCCATAGGGCAGAGAGCAGAGCCCAGCAGAGCCCAGGCAGGCAGGCTGCAAAATTTAGTAAGCCCAATAATTTATTTCTTCTCCCCTGGGAAATATACAACCTTCCTTGGAAACTGGGGACACATGAAGCTAAAATGGAATTGAAAACACTTCCTTCCCAGGAATCTTGTCTATATCTGTTAGGAGCCTGGAAAATGCTATTAATTATCTAATTAATTAATTAGATTTATGTAGATAGCTCCTTAACACTGAAACACTAAAGGTCTAATAACAGAATTTTCCTATAATGAACACTGAATGCTTCTTGGTCAGTAAGCAATAAAATAGCTAAGTAGAAGGAGGGGTATGGAGGGAAAGGAGAAGAAAAGTGAGACCTGAGTTTCAAGAAGACCCAAGGGACTCAGCGGGAGACCCACCCTTGTCTTTGGGCTCTCAGGACCCCACAGGTCCATTGCATATTCCACCCTGGTTCTTTCCCATGCTGATAGTGAGACCAAGTCTTGGGTCTTCTGCTCTTTCCTCCAAAGTTCTCCCTCCCAGGACTCTTAAGAACTTCAGGGTTTGATTATCAACCCTCTGTGGACCTTCCCCAAGCCTGAACCTCTTTCCTGGACACCTGGCTGTCATAGTATCATCTCAAATTCATTATCTTCCTTCTTCCTCCTGCCCTCGCTCTGGCTCTGTTTCTGCTGTCTGATTTCCCTGGCTCTCAGAAGAGCCACCTCATCTTAAAGGCTCCAGGGCTTACCTCTTGTCCCCCTCCATGGCTTTGTCTTCCTTCCCTGGATGGAATTAGTCACTGGTTCTGCCAGTGTTTCAGACTGTAATTCACATACTTACTTTCCTCTGTCTCTGTGGCCTGGCCCTGGCCATCTGCATCACTCTTGGGTAACTGAATAGCTCCAACCACATCCCTCTCCAGGCCGGACTCCCTCCCCCTGGTTCCTCTAAGACACTCCTTTTGTCACATCATTGTTCTTGAAAACCTACGGGATAGAGTCCAGTGTTGTGTTCAGGGTCCTAGCACATTTCCTGCATCTCCCTTTCTCATTAATTTTCCCTGACTCCCCACCACAAAGTACCCACTGCAGTTAGGATGCTGCTGCTGCTCTCCAGACGCACCTTCTGTGTCCCCTGCTTTGGCTTTTACTCGGCCACTTATCTCCCCTCCAATGACCCATGTACAACCCAATCTGCCCATCCTTTGGCTCTGAGGTCTTCCTGGAGCCTCCCAGGCACACCAGCTCATGGGGAGTCCTCTTTGCTCTCAGCTTCTGTAGCCCAGGTTCTTTGTCATCAATTTTTGACAATTGTGTGATCACAAGTGTGGAAGCCTTGCCTCCCCAGGGGAGACAGCGTGCTCCCCATGGGCAGGGCCATGCCACCTCTGTTGTCTCTGAAGGGGTTGTGCACAGAGGAGCAGGAGCTTTGATGAGGGGTGTGCATGGTGGGGTGCAGGCTTGTGGGCGAGCAGGCTGGCACCTGTGCAGACAGCAGAGAGGGGCGGGGCTGTGGGACCAGGTGTGGGCAGAGTGCTCCACCTAGAAAGCCAGTCTCATCAAGCCCCAGACGAGTCCCTGGGCAGGTGGGCTGCTTTGGCCACGACCTCTATAAGTGGCACAGGAGAGTGACCTTTTTGGCCACCTCTAGGGCATCTGCTCCTTGGGGGAAGTTCTAGGACTTTCCTGAGGAAGCCTCTATTCCTGGGAAATGACCAGAATAGAGCTGCTCAGATCGCGTGGAGAGCCCATCTGAGGGATTAAAACGTTCCCAGAACTGAAAAGAAGTGGAGTTCGGATACTGACGGCAACATAGATGAACTCTGAGGACATTCTGATCAGTGAAATAAACCAGCCACAAGAGGGTGAATACTGCCTGACTCCACTTAGAGGTGATGCTGAGAGCTGTGAGATTCATGGAGGCAGTGAGTAGAATGGTTGTTGCCAGCAGCTGTGTTGGGGGACAAGAAGTTAGTGTTTGATGGAATGGAATTCAGTTTGGGAGGATGAAAAAGTTCTGTGCATGGATGATGGTGCAGGCTGCATGGCAATGTGGGTTTACCAGTACTTAATGCCACTGAACTGGGCACTTATAAAAGGAAAATTTTATATGTATTTTACAACAATTAAAAGAAAAGATTGCCTGAGCTGCCTCTGTAGCTGTGTCCAGCCAGGCAGAGTGAGGAGTTGGGGATTGGTCTGTGTGTGTGTGTGTGTGTGTTTAGGAGGTACTATGGAGGAACAGAGTTTGGGAGGTCTGCTTTATACATAGATCATTTCTTGGACTCTGTCCTTCTGCAAATGAAGAAATAAACCAAGTCGGCCATGGTTTCAATGTGGTGACCTTTGCGTTCTGCTGAACTGGGGAACCTGCTATCAAATTAGCATAACGATGTGTCATGTTACATCCATTTCAGCATTTCCTAACGCACTGAGCAAATTCCTGACAAAGTCCAAACTCTTATCATTAACCAAAGAACAAAAGTAGCAGTAGGTGGTGGCTGCTGGCTCAGGACTCATGAGGAGTCTCAGCGCCCCTGGCCTCCTGGAGGACATGTGCCTTGGGGGCCCCAGTAGTTGGGATAAGTTTTTGAATGAGGTAGGGAAGAAGCTGTGACCTGGATCCTGATAAAATGTCTGATGTCTCGACGGTATCAAAGTGGGACTGCCCCAGATTTTGGTGCATTTCCCAGAATCACAGGATGCAGAGCGTCAAAGCTGGAGGAGATGGGGAGGCCACCGATCCCCCTCAGTGCCCAGGAAGGGGGCCAAGGCAGGCATCCTGGCTGCCCAGAACCCTGTTCCCTGGTGCCCTTGGGAGCAGACCAGGGCCTCCTTCGAGTTTCTGGCTGCACAGCCTTAAGTGGCTGCCCTTTTTGCGAGTGGGCATGGGGCATTTGTCACACTCTGGGGTTTGTGTGTCCTCTTGTGTCCTGCCAACTTTCACCTTCCTCCTCACTTCCTGGACCCAGGAGTGCAAGTCCAAGATCTGCTTCCTGGGAGGGAGCAGAGAACAGGGAGTGGGTGTTTGTGTCTCCTGTCTCGCTGGGTTAGGCAGCTGCCGGCTTCTGACTCCAGCCTCTGCTTTCTTTTACTCTTTTAATCTCAAATACGCAGGATGTGAAGCTTCCCTGGTGGCTCAGTGGTAAAGAATCCACCTGCAATGCAGGAGACCCGGGTTCAGTCTCTGGGCTGGGAAGATCCCCTGGCGGAGGGCATGGCAACCCACTCTGGTATTCTTGCCTGGAGAATCCCGTGGACAGAGGCGCATAGCGGACTACAGTGCATGGGGTCGCAGAGTCAGACACGACCGAAGGGACTTAGCACACATGCTAGTAGTTTAATCAATCAAATGATCCGAAAAGGCTTAGAAGTAGCCACCCTCTGCTCTCCAGCTCAATCCCACTTCTCAGGAACGCCCACTTCTTTTCATGCTGATATTTACCTCCTGCCTTTTCCATGTTTGTTCTGCTGTTTCTTGATTTGTCAGTTTCAGATGTTATCTTCTGACTTCCCTGTTTGCTAAAGGAGAGTTTGTCCTCTCACTCCAGTGGACTCACCCGTGGAGGCAGCCAGCTTCTGCTGGGGGAGATTCTAAAGTCTGCATTTCTAGGTGCTGGCGTCTGGAGAGGTCTTTCAGGTTCTCCAGGGAAGGCTCTCCCCGCAGGTGACTGGTGGTTTGGGCTTGGCTGCTAGGGGTCTGGGAACCAGGCAGGAAGGGCGCTTGCAGTTTCACCACTAGGTCATGAACTCTCCTGGTTTACATCCGTGTTGCCTGCCTCTCTTCTGCTGTCTCAAGTCTGGGGTCTTTCGGGGTCCCTTTGTGCAAGAAGAAATGTGTCTCCAGTCGGGGCAGAGGCCAGGTGGGGTACATAGGGCCCTGGGAGGGTCTGTCTGTTCCCTGCACAGACCTGAGCCTCTCCTTTCCTCCCTCCCTTCCCAAATCTGTGCTTCTCCAGTACTTGATGCTTCCAGCGCACGGGTCTTTCTGGGGCTCTGAAGGCAAATTGACTTGTTTTTCCTGGTGGCCCCCTAGACTGCAGGTGGGGTTTGCTGCTTCTCCTATGTGGTGTTGGCTATCCACACCCTATCTGCTTGTTTATCTCTCTAGAATGTGTTAACATCCATGACCCCCTCCCATTTCCATCACCCTTTGCTCTGTCCTTGTGGGTTTACACCGTGATCATCCCTCTGCTGTTACTGGATCAGAGGCGCGATGCTGTCTTCATGTCAAGAAACCCTGTCTTCCTGGCTGACAACTGCTCAGCCCTTCTGATGGAGAACTGTGTGTGTGTGCTAAGTCGCTTCAGTCATGTCCTACTCTTTGTGACCCTATGGACTGTAGCCTGCCAGGCTCCTCTGTCCATGGGATTCCCCAGGCAAGAATACTGGAGTGGGTTGCCTTTTTCTCCTCCAGGGGATCTTCCCGACACAGGGATTGAACCAGGGTCTCTTATGTCTTCTGCATTGGCAGGCAGGTCTTTCACCACTGTTTTTTCTTTCTCCTCTTCTTAGGCTCACTCTGTTTTTCTTGCTGTCTTACTGTCTTGCTTTTTCTCTTTCTCTTGTTTTAGTCTGCAAAAAGAAATGCCTCACAATGTAGTTTTCAGATTTCTAAATGCACAGCCACTCAGGACCCAGGAAACCCTGTCCCTGGGATGTGCAGGCTTCTTGGGTGCAGGGAGGTAGCCCCAAAGCCAGTAGCTCCAACAACACCACACTCACTTCAATGCAGCAACCCTGGCTCAGAGCCATTCCTGGTGTTGGTGCAAGGTGCATGGCCTCTCCCTGAGTGAAATTTTGGGAGTCCTGGGGGGCTTCTGGGGCCATCCAGTGTGCCGTGCATGTCACATGATAAGGGAACCTTGGTGTCTTTTGTGTCTACCTGGCTATGAAGGTGTCTTCCATGATTGTTCTAGTCTCCAGGCAGGGTGCTTCTCATATGGGCTGCAGGGCTTCACAGGTGGCCCTAGTGGTAAAGAACTTGCCTACCAATG
The DNA here is from genome assembly GCA_007570785.1 of Antilocapra americana. NCBI lineage: Eukaryota > Metazoa > Chordata > Mammalia > Artiodactyla > Antilocapridae > Antilocapra > Antilocapra americana. The sequence goes on from ML663557.1 coordinate 25,400,429, forward strand.
CGGGAGATATAAGAGACATGGTTCAGTCCCTGGGTCCAGAAGATCTCCAGGAGAAGGGCATGGCAGCCAACTCCAGTATTCTTGCCTGGAGAATCCCATAGACAGAGGAGACTGGCCAGCTATGGTCCAAAGGGTCTCAAAGAGTTGAATGTGACTAAAGCAACTTAGCACCCATGCCCGTGATGCAAATTGGGGTGCAGACACCCTCCCGGAGACTGCTCACCCCAGGAACGCCTGCTGGCATCTCTAAGCAGAGCATCCTGGCAGTAAAGACTATTTCTGAGAATGAAGTAGCACAAATGCATAGGCGTTTACCTACCTTGCCAGGGTCCATCGATTGGAATCTCGCTTTCTTTCTGCTGCCTACCAATTTATTATCATCTTCACTCCCTTCTCTTGAGTCTGGAAAATTAGGATTGTCTGGTGTTTCTGTAATTGATCTGGATTGGTGTCTGGCATTTGCCCTGGGTCAGTTCTGATCTAATAAATCGATGTTGGCTATAGGGAAAGGGGGTGCCTGGGGGGGTCGGGAGGCTGGAAGTCATGTTCTCAGAACAGACCACTTCAGCAGTTCATCATTTTCTGTGTGATGAGTAATTCTCAAATCAGCTGGAGATTCTCCCACTGTTCTCACTCTGGCTAAGAGGTAGTACTGTCTTTGCTATTCTTAGATTGTCTAGTCTTTTATTACGGGCCTTAAAAAAATTCAAAATAAACCAGAAACAAATGAAGAATATCTTTCTTAGTTCTCCAACTCTACTGCATATCCTGCTTTCCACATGAGTGCTTTGTATGATGTGTGTTTATACATATACACACATGTACAGATGACAATACAGACATGTGCACAGATACACACGTACACAGAAGCACACACATACACGCCACACACACACACACATATAGGCACATGCATGCACAGACACAGAGGTACACAACATTACATACATGTAAACGTGTATACATATGTGCACACAACACTCATACACACATTCAGAAATACACAGTACACACATGCACACTTATACACCTAAGTACACGACGTATACAGATACACAACACCCCACGCAGACACAACACATACTTGGCCACTTGAGTTGTTTTTTTTTCTTTTGTGGCTTCCAGTTTTATTGAGATATAACTGACCCACAGCACTGTATGCGTTTAGGGCATATAGCATAAGATTTGATTTACATACTTCATGAAGTGATTGTCACAGTAACTTTAGTGAACATCCTTCATCTCAGTCAATACAAAATGAAAGAAACAAAAAAAATTTTCCTTGTGACGATAACTCAGGATTTACTCTCTTAACATTTTTTGTATATAACATAGAGCAGTGCTAATTATATTTATCATGTACTTTACATGCCTAGCACTTATTTTATTTAACAACTGGACGTTTGTACCTTTTGACCACCTTTATCTAATTCCCCCCTGCGCCCAACTCTCCCCCTCTGGTGACCACAAATCAAATCTCATTTTTTGTGAGTTCGTTTGTTTGTTTTTGAAGTAGAATCAGCCTACAGCACTGTGTTAGATCCTGTTTCATAGCATTGTGATCCAATATTTCTATATGTTTTGCACTAATCATCACACTATATGTCACCATCAAAGATATTAAATAATTATTGACTATATTCCCCACACTGTCCATTTCATGGCCATCTTGTAAGAGAAAAAAATTCCTGGGAAAAATTTCTTTCTTTTTACTCATGATTTAATAAGATGGACCATGGGAACATTTTGGGTGGAGGAAAATTTCTCCTAGAAGAGAGGAATTCTTCTCTCCTGGCAGCCCTGACCTCATCTGGGATGGATGGAACTTAGGGTTGATTGAGCTGTTAAATTTGAGGTGACTCTAGGGGGCAGAGGGGAGCCTGAGGCTGGGATAATTGCTTGCTGGGCAAGGGGTTCTGGCTGTGTTGAGGGCAGGGAACAGGGCAAGGTGCTTCCCGGCTGGCTGCTTTGTGAAGATTCCCATCACTGCCCTAACCAGGTCTGTAGGAATTTGGGATCATGTTTTTTATTTTTATTTTTTGAGAAATCTTCAAGAACAGGAACTTTCTGACTGTGGTGGAACTGGATTTGTACATAGAAGGGCAGCTGGCACTTAGGCTGAGGTGTCAGGGAGACCAGAGCCCTGCCAGGCATATGGGGAAGCTGGAGAAGAAGACAGTGAAATTAGGAAATCACAAAACGTGTCCAGCAATGGAGAAGCAAGAGCAGAGGAGACAGGTCACTCTACCCTGGCGCTCGGCCTGCACAGGGATATGTGCTGTTTCCACATGTGTTCACACACACCTCCCCCCCCACACACACCCACATACACACATGCTGCTCTCCTACCTTTGTGTCACAGGCTTGCAATAATTAATTCTGTCCACCCACTCCGGGAGATGCTGCCCCTGGATCTGGGGGTTGACGGTGCTCCCTTTGCAGGTCCATCGTCTTCTTCCGTGGGGTTGCATATGAACCTTTTACTCCTGAATCCAGTGGTCACCTCTCATGCTGTTGGTCTACTCTGTTCATCTGTTTCTTCAGTGGACACTTTCTGGCTGCTCACGATGTGCCAGGTGCCATGCTAGGCTTTGGGGATGGAATTGCAAGTGAGACAATGGTTTGTGCTGATGGCGATGTCGCAGGGGTGCAGTGAGAGGCCACCTCTCCAGCAGGCAGGGTGGGAGGACCGTCAGACTGCCTTCCTGAGGGGCTGAGCTTTGGAGATTTGAAGGATGGGGGTGAGTGTGTGTGTGCTGGGTGGGATGATGGGGGCAGAAGGCAAGCACGCTGTTCCTGCTGTGCTGGAGGAGTATGTACAGAGCTGAGGCGGGAAGGTGCCAGGAGAGTGTGGGAGTGGGCAAGAGGTCCTTGCAGCCCAGGTGGTGAAGCTGGGGGGAAGCAGGTGGGGGTGAGGTTAGGGAGGGGCATGGAGACCAAGCTCAGGGTCCAGGGACAGTGCTGGACAGTGAGGACCCCCATGGGAGGGTTTTGAGCAGGGCAGTGAAATGAGAAGGTGTGATGATAGCCTCGTCCTGGGCACCCTGGAGGTGGAGAATGAACTGGAAGGAGAGAAATAGGAGGTGCCTGAACTGGCATCTGTGGATGCCCATTTTAATGATGAAAAGACTACGTCTCCAAAGGAATCAGTGTCCTGTTACTACAGGGACAGACCTCCTGAGTTTGGAGAGTTGAAGAGCACTCAGTGAGCCAGGCACCATGGTGAGCTGGGTGTTCAGTGACTCAAAGCTTTGGTTCTCCCTAATGTCAACTGCTCAGCATTTAGCTGATGTCACCCCCGACCTGTCCCTCTGTTCCTTATACTCTGTTTCCCCCTCCATCCATCCTCCTCACACTGGGGTCCTGTCTGAGGCCGCGGGGGAAGACAGGACCTCCAGGGCGAGGGGATCTGTGGCTGGGATGGCTTTACATCACAGCCCGTCCACGAACATGTGAAAAAAATATTGATGATGTTGGTGATGGTGACGGGCGGATGCACAAGAGAAACAATCTTTTGCAATAATCGCCAAACTTTGAGGTTTTTTTTTGGCTGTGGTACAGCATTCCAAGGTGAGAATTCTTCTTACGGGAGAAAAATTCCACCCGTAACCCCCTATATCCCATCGGCGTTATGTCTGGAATTACCCATAGTCATGCCATTTCTCTGGTGTTTAATTTCCTTACCCAGTGCCAGAGGGTCTGCAGGGGTACGTCAGAGTTTCGCAGTTTATTAATTTTGCATTAAATAATTAATAGTAAAGTTAATTGATGAATTATTCAATTTTTCAGGTAAAATGGGACGATAAATATTCATAACTTATTTTATTAAGGGAATTTCCATTTCCTATGTCATTAAATCTAGATTAACAAAGGCTGACTTTAAATGAAGATCGAAAACAATTGTGCTTTGGAATTAATTTACGAAGTTAAGGTCATTGCTTTGTGAGTTTACCTCCTGCCAGAGAGTTAGGGCCTCATCTTCTCAGAGAAGTATCTGAATTCTCAGGAATAACATGGCCATCAGTATAGGAGAATTCCACTAGTCTGCTAGGGTTTTCTTCTGCATTCCTAGTTCACTACATTGGGCACTGGGGCACTGAGATGGGTGTAGTGAGGCTGATGAGCAGAGAGGGCAGATCTGGGATCCTTCCAAGGAGTGTCTGGCCGTGGCTTTGAGCTGTTCGTTGTTCGTTCAGGAGCTACAACAGGACTTAAGAGGAGCCCAAACCAAAGCTGATGAGGGTACACAGCCTGGTGAAAGAATGCTAAATGCCTATGTTTCAGAGTCTATTTCAGCATAACTTTGGGTTTTCTCATGGAGTTTTAGGAGGTGCTTGTTTTCCTATCTGTAAATGCTTGCAGCCAAGGGTTAACTACAGCTTCAATTTTTATTTGCATTTTCTAGCTATCCAATTTATTTTATGTTAATTTGCCAAACTGCTTGGAGCACAGACCATGCACTGGTACTGAAGGTTTCTGAGTACCTCATAGGCTGTTGATAACTCGCGAAGCCCCTTCAAATCTGGGCCCTTAATCCTCATATGTGCTCCTGCTCAGTTGCCTCAGTCGCGTCTGACTCTGCGACCCTCATGGACTGCAGCCCGCCAGGCTTCTCTGTCCATGGGATTTTTCCAGCAGGAATAGTGGAGTGGGTTACCATGCCTTCCTCCAGGGGATCTTCAACAGCCCTGCAAAGTGGGCAAAGCTTGGGAAGAAAGAGAGAGCGAGAGGGAAAGAGAATCACGTATTAAATGAAGCCCTTCTTTCTCCCATCCAGCCATCCAGCCACTTCCCTAAGCTCAAGGAAACTGAGTCTTAGAGACTATGTGACCCACCCAAGGTCACTCAGCTAATTAGCCATGGAAGTTGGACCAGAGCCCAGGTCTTTCTGACTCACAGTTGAGGTTTTTTCCCCAACTTTAGTATCTTTAGTGCTTGAAAATAATTTTTTAACCACCCGGAATAGTGGGACACTTGGGAGTATTTATAACCCCGTGGAACAGTTTTCTCTGCACCGTCAAGTGTTCATTATAATTTTCCAGCGAGACTTCTGCTCTGAAGAAGTTGATCCTCTGGTAAGCCTTCCTTTCAGAGGGGAGCATTTGACGCTGCATCTCATGAACCTACTCTCCTAAAATTATCCCTAATTGGCTTGGAAAGTGGCTTCCACCAGGCAGCTGGCTTAGTATCTTGACTTTTTTGTTGTGACTCAGGGAGGTGCCTGGGTTCGATCTGGTTTGTGATAGTGGTCTTGTTAACTCTGAGGGTGAGATGATATCATGAAGGTGCAGACTGAAGTGCTGTCTCAGGGGAGGTGGTGTGGAAACTACCAGGGGCAGCCTAATCTCATCAGGGATGCTGAATGGCAGGTGGGGCCAGGAGAAGGGGCATTGAAATGCAATTCCAGTGTGCTTAGCATCATTCAACCAGACTCTCTTAAGTGTCTGCTGCATGCATGGGTTGTACTAGGCACGGTGCAGTTACACAGGCAGTGGAAAACATGGCCCCTAATCCAACTGGAGAAACGAGTCGCGCGTGTCTGAGATAACTAGTGTGGTTCCCAGAGAGTGCACAGGAGCACCTGGTGTGTGTATGTGTTTGTATATATGTGTGTGGGCGTGCACTCATGCACTTGCTCTCCCACACGCAGAGCGGTAGGAAGAATGCAAAATGGGGCCAAGATCAATTGGATTCTATTGATTTCATTGGGGAAAACAGCACAGCAACATTTGTAAGAGTGAATTTCAATCAGAAAACTGTGAGTTTGGGTGGGGAAATGGTGCTCCCTGATGGCAGACAGAAGACTCAACCCTTGGACGTTTCCTTCCCTGGGATCATGGAGGGAGAGGTTAATTGATGGCTTTGGCATAAATGATTGGAAGGCCCTAGAGGACCCCCAGGTCCCCCATGATGGGGCCATCCTAGAAGGGAGGGGGGCCCCCGGACGTCTTCACTTGTGCCTAGGGTGTGTGGAGCCTGGACGAGCATGGGTGGGGAGGCACAGCTGCGCTTGATGCCAAAGAGCTGCCCTCAACACAGACATACCACCTCTGATGGCATGTCTAAGTAGGCACAGGAGGCGAGGTTGGAGGGCCTTCCCAAGTGGGGAGTCAGACCCCGTCTGTCTGAGTGGAAAACCTATTTGTTCTTCTGACTCATAAGGCTTGTGGGACTGTGAGCAGAACCATTTACAGGTTTACCCTGATGGGTCTTGGAGATTGTACTGATTCTTCCCGTACTTGAGAACAGTGGCTCTCAACAAGGCGTGACTCTGGCACACCCCTCCCCCTCTCTGCCTAGGACATTTGACAACGTTTGGGGACATTTCTGGTGGAAGGGAGGAAGCCTGTTACTATCAGCCAGAAGACAGAGGTCATTGTTGCTGGTAAACATCCCGCGATGCGCAGGACAGCCCCTCACATGGAAGAATCATCCAGCCCCAAGTATCAGCAGTGCTGAGTTTGAGACTCCTGGGGTCAGTTTAGAGACTGCATGCTGAAGTGCGTGGTGGTCGTGAGCCAGATTGGATCTGAATCCCAGTTCTGCCACTTATTAGCAGCCTCAGATTCCTCATCTGTTTAATGGGAATTATAATAAGGAAACTCCTATTGTGGCTGAAGTGTGTGGAGCACTTGTTGTGCTAAGTCATGTCCAACTCTTTACGACCCCATGGATTGCAGCACTCCAGGCTTCCCTGTCCTTCACTATCTCCTGTAGTTTGCTCAAACTCATGTCCACTCAGTCGGTGATACCATCCAACCATCTCATCCTCTGTCATCCCCTTCTCCTCCTGCCTTCAACCTTTCCCAGCCTCAGGGTCTTTTCCAATGAGTCAGTTCTTCACATCAGGTGGCCAAAGTATTGGAGCTTCAGCTTCAGCATCAGTCCTTCCAATGAATATTCAGGGGTAGTTTTCTTTAGGATTGATCTTCTTGAAGTCCAGGGGACTCTCAAGAGTCTTTTCCAGCAACACAGTTTGAAAGCATCAATTCTTTGGTGCTCAGCCTTCTTTATGGTCCATCCTTCTTTAGCAGTCCATATGACTGCTAGTGACTATATAGACCTTTGTTTGCAAAGCGATGGTCTGTACTTTTTAATATGTTGTCTAGGTTTGTCATAGCTTTCTTTCAAAGGAGGAAGCATCTTTTAATTTCATGGCTGAAGTCCCCATCCAAAGTGATTTTGGAGCCCAAGAAAATAAAATCTGTCGGTGTTTTCACTTTTTCCTCTTCTGTTTGCCATGAAGTGATGGCATGTTATTGGTGTTTTTATTATGACTCTCTTGCCAGGAACCCAGATGGCCCCAGACTCTGCATACACACAGCCAATTGTCCCCTGCTTCTTTTGATGTGGTTGTGCAGGGTGATGGCCTGAAGTCTCATGTCCTTCTCAACTATAAAAACTATCCTTGGATAAACATATTTCAGAGAGGAAGGGGAGAGAGAACTATGGGGGTTCATGTCACAACACTTAGCCGAGGAGAGCATTTAAATGGATGGTTATCATGAGAGTCAGAAGTTGCATGGGCCAAGCTCAGAGCCCAGGCTCATGTCTGCATGCCGAAAGAGTTTACTCATCACTGTGTTAGTCATCTATTGCTGTATCACAATTTACCTAGAAACTTAGTGTCTTAAAGCAACAAATATTTATCATTTCACTATTTCTGTGGGTTGGGAACTCAGGACAGCTCTGCCTCAGTGTGTCTCATGGGGCCGCAGCCAAGGTGTCTGCCAGGGCTGCTGACCCATCTGGAGTGAGGTGGGACCCACCTCCAAGCTCGCATGTGTGGTTCTGGATGATTTGGTTCCTCCTGCCTGAAGGCCAGAGATCACCTGGGCTCCTTGCCACATGGCCTCTCCAACATGGCAGCTTCAGCATAACCATTTAGGGAGAGAGCGTGGGGGTCTCTTTGGGATCTGACCTCACAAGTCAGATTTTTTATTGCTTCTGCTGGAATCTGTTTCTAAGAAGTGAGCTATGGGGTTCAACTCACACAGAGGGGAGGGAATCCTACAAGGGCATGGATTCCAGGGGGTGGGGCTCACTGAGGCTGACTTGGCTGCAGCATCGCATAATCACCGATGACATAGGACTGATGAGAAGGCCCAGGGGCATCTGGAGAGCTAGTCATGGCATTCACACTCACCTTCTGTGTGACCTTGACAAAGCGCTTTTCCTCTTTGGGACTCAGTTACCTTCTCCTTAATATGGCTGAGTTGGATTCTGGGATGGCAAGTGTGGGTGACCCATCAGTGCTCAGGGCAGGTGTCCCAGTTACGGGGCACACCACCACTTTCTTGAAGCCTTTAGAAGCCTTCCTAAACAGCACTTGTTTCAGACAGCCACTCCTGGCTGTGTTGACTCCATTTGCTATCTCTGAGTGACCTCTAAAGGGACAGTCTATGGTTATGGCAGCTCAGACCAACAAAATGTTACAGCAGAAAAGGGTGGGTGGACCATCCTCCTGCTGGCCCGAGAGAGAAAGCTGCCAGCTTAGTGCTTGTGGATCCCAGCTGGGCCTGCTCTCGCTCTGCTAGCCTAGCCCTTCCTCCTACCACACACCCAGACTCCAGAGGAGCTGGTTTGGAGAGGACACTGGCTGAGGAGCTGTGGGGTCTGAAGCCCAGCGTGGGGTTGGCCTGATCTGGCCTTGGCATTGGTGGGTGGGCCAGGGAATATGTCTGGTTCCTCATGGAAGCAGACTCGGGTCTGTGGAAAGGGAACCCAGATCATTTTGGAAATGAGCTTGAGGCAGTCTTCATTTCCTGCATTCAATTTATCAGACTTTCGAGTGATTCATTCTGTTCCTTCCCTGGGTTGTGTTCCTGGGCTCCAGGTGTTGGCCTAATTTGCTTCTGAGATCCTGATACTACCCGTTCATTGCTTCTAGGAGCTGCTGGGGGCATTCTGTTAACAAGGAGCAAAGTCCATTTTCTGGACCAAGTAACCGTTTATCTCAACGCATTAGAATTTTCAGCACCCACGCCCCCACCCCATTTCTGCTTTTCTTAAAGTTTCTTTTCCTGAAGGGCTGGAATATTCAAAGGAAGTTTAATAGACATCGATTGGCAATGATTTTTAGCCACTGTGCTTCAGGAGAGTTGAGAAGCCAATAATTAATCCTTTCAACAGCTCGTCCCCTTTTGTTTTAAAATGATCTAATAGCTGAATTGCTCTAGCAGGCTGGGCCGGTGTGACCCAGTTCAGCTCCTTGCCTTCTGCTGCTTCATTCAAATTCGTCTGCTATGAATTATTCAGCCCTTTTGCAGGGGTGAGTGGGTCTCCTCGTTGTAATATCTAATTAGCAACCCGGGAGGCCAGCGTCATTCTGCAGACAGGTGCTGCTCACCTCCGGCAGATGAATGGGCATTCTTAGAACAAGGGTCAGGTTCTGCCTTTTTAAGGAGGATGGTTTCTCCTCTGACCCTAGAGCAACTACACTGATCCTCAGGCTTGTCCAGGCTCCCCTGTGCTTGAGCCTCTGCCCATGCCTGTGGAAAGTGACCTCAGGTTCCTCCTAGTTTAGGGACTCTTGGGTGACTCCCATCCCTACTGCAGTGATGTTGTGATGCCTTCAGAACTGAACACTGCACACATAATGGCTTAAACTACACACATGTGTTATTGTACAGTTTGTAGGTCAGATGTGCAATACAGCTCGTCACTGGGCTAAAATCAAGGTGTCAGCAGGGCTGGGTCCCCCTGGAGGCTCTAGGGTGAAAGCATTTCCTTGCCTTTTCCAGGCTTCTCAGGTGGCTCAGGTGGTAAAGAATCTGCCTACAGTGCAGGAGACCTGGGTTTGATCCCTGGGTTGGGAAGATTGCCTGGAAAGGGAAATGGCAATCCACTCCAGTATTCTTGCCTGCGAAATCCCTTGGACAGAGGAGACTGGTGGGGTCCATGGGGTTACAAAGAGTTGAACATGACTAAGCAACTAACACACTGCCTTTTCCAGCTGCTGGAAGCATCATCACAGTGCTTGGCGCATGGGCCCTTCCTCCCTCTTAATAGAGAGTGTAGCCTGTACACCACTACACTGTAGCGTCTTTCTGACTCTCTCTGCCTCTGGTCTCCTCCCCTCCTCCCTCGTCCACTTTATTTGGCTCTGCTGGGTCTTAGTTGTGGCTTGCAGGATCTTCAGTCTTTGTTGAAGCATGTGAGATCTTTCATTGCTGCAGATAGGCTCTTTAGTTGTGGTATGTGGGATCCAGTTCCCTAACCAGGGATTGAACCTGGGCCCCTGTGTAGGGAGGGTGAAGTCTCAGCCATTCGACCACCAGGGAAGTCCCTCCTCTTCTACTTTTAAAGATGCTTATGATTACATTGAGCCCAACCAGATAGTCCAGGATCCTCTCCTTGCATTAAAGTCAGCTGACTAGCAGCCTTAATTCTATCCACCACCTTAATTCCCCTTTACCATGTGACCTAACACAGTCGCAGGTTCCCGGCATTAGGATGTACGTATCTTTCGGGGCATTATGCTGCATCCAACACCTACCATTGCCCTGGTTTCACTGTTGCTGAGTTTATGGAACTTTCTATTGGGGAGAGAACCTCTGAGAACTCTCCTGAGCAGCAGCCTTATATAATTTTAAGTGTGGGTGTTACAGACAGACAGACAGGATGTGGGTCCATCTTAGTTCTGCCACCTCTGAGCTCAGAGACAGCAGATGGCCAGCAGGCAAATTGCTCCATCTCTTTGAGCCACAGATTTTTTTCCCCTGTAAAATGGGCTTATGAACACCCATCTCCCAGAGCTGTGGCAAAGAGTCAATGAGATGCCTTATGGCCGAGCCATCCAGAGGCGGTAGTGCTTCCTGGGATCTATTGCACTGGCCAAAGATTCATTTGGGTTTTTCCATAACATCTTATGGAAAAATCTGAATGAATGCTTTGGTCAACCCAGTATATCATCATGTGTCTGTTTTCAGTCTGAGTGTGAGGGCACCTCTCTGTCAGGAGGAGGGGTTAGCAGGTCTCATTAGCTTGTTCCCTGAACCCTGTGCAGAGGGTAGGGCCATGCAGGGGTGCTGGGGGCATCTGTCTGATTCTGGGGTCAGTGTGTTTCCTGCAGGACTGCTGGCCCCTTCCCCCACCTGTCTCCCACATCTGACTTCATTCAGACCCATTCTCTTACCCTTAGGGACAGGACCGTATGCCCTGAGAAGCACAGACTGACCTTGTCCTCTGTCTGTCTCCAGATGGTTATAATCTTCCTGACATTCCTCTTGGGGTGGGTTCTCTTGGCTTCTCCATGGGTCAGGGGGCAGGGGCTGTACCAGCTCATGTTTTTCTCATGAGACTGGTGGAGATGGAGATGCTCATCCCCAGTTAGGACAAAAGATAAAGATGTGACCACCCACCCAGGGTTACTGGCTGATGAGGGACAGAGCCGAACCCCAAGCCTGGCCCCTCCAACCAAGGTCGAGTGTCCCTTTGGGTTCCAGCTGTTCTCAAAAGCCCAGCACATGCTGGATCCTCTTAAGTAGCTCTGGGCCACACCCCTCCCCTGTGTATTTCTGTCCCCGTTTCTGGCAGCACGTCCCGGGGGCCAGCAACCCGCTGGTCACTCTGTCTCTCTCCTTTGTTACTTGCTAGATTACCAGTTTATTAGACAAAGGTGACTTAGATGTGGCCAGCTGGAAGATGCAGAGGGCAGGGTACAGGAAGACAGAGTGGAGAATCTGTGCTCTGAGCACGCCAGTCTCTCCGCATCTTCATGTATCCTCCCCCCCACCCCTGTTCACTCTTGTCCTTGACATGGGAAGGGTGTGGCAGTGATCACATGGGGCTGGCCTGTGGCCCCAGTGATTCTCAGGGGGACCCCATCTCCAGAGTCCTTGTCCCTTTGCTGTCCTCAAAGGATTGGGCTAGGGGCTGAATCACAGTGACCACTGGCTTATTTCTGCTATCTTCCAGGACTTACTACCTTGCTTGGGGTGGTGGCACTCTGGGTTTGGACCTCTTACACTTTTGTGGCCGCCCTGGTGAAAGTACTGGTTCATTTCCCCCATTATGTCTCCCTTTCCCCAGTCCGTGGAAGCCTTCCTGGGAAGCCTCCTGTCCCCTGCCTTCAGTACACCAGCCAAGTCCCTCCAGGTCCTTCCACGGGGTTCCCTGTTCACCCTGGAAAGTGTAGCATCAGCAAGAGAAGCAGCAACCTTCTGAAATGCAACGTGTGCAGATAAATAATTCAGGGAAACTCAGCCTCACTTTATTAAGGCCAGAACCATCCTTTTCTGTCAGAAGCCACGGAAGGGGTGGGATCAACTGGAAGCCCCGGGACCTGATGGCTCCTGGGGGCCAGAGGACTATGGCTGTGGTGGACTGAGCACCCGAGTGGGGTTCCAGCTGGGATCCCACCTGTTCCCTTGACCTTGTGTGCAGATGTGGCCCCTTTAACCTGATGAGGCTACCTGGAGAGAGGAGAGTGAACAGCTTCCTTGGGGGGTTGGGGCATCCTGAACTGGCTGCCTGGGTCCAGAGGAGGGTTCGGGCTGGCATGACTGAGGTTTGAGAGAGAGGAACAAGGGTCTCAGGCCAACCTCCCACCCTGGACAGACCAGAGCCACCACTACTGATTCATGGTATTTCATATCATAATAAAGTTAACGAGTTGCTGGCATTTTAAATGCTTTTCAGATTAATTTATAGTCTAACGTGGTAATGAGGAAGCAGCTTTTGTCCAAGAGGTGAGATATGCAAAAATAACCTTTAAGTTTCTCATAATTAACCTTTAATGATATTCTCTCACGTTAGTGATATATTTTGTGCCTCAAAAATGTAACAGACAGAGGAGGTGGGTGCTTCCTGCAGTCAAATGCCTGGCAGAGGTGAAGCTGCTTGGATAGCGGGGTTTCCGCTCTTCAGGAGTTTTGGTCAAGAGCCGTCTGGGAGGGGAAACAGTGACATTGCCGTGGGAGCCCTTGGCCTTGTGACCTTGTGGGTCCTTCTTTTGATTGGCCGTGAGCTGTGGTTTCTGGGTCTTCAGCCTCGCTCCTTGCAGCCCCTCCCACTGTGGCCGTGACCAAGGCTCGTGCCCAGGCAGGACCTCTCTTCTGCCCTCTTTCCCCTTGACCTTTGCAGTGTCTGACCCCATGGACTGATCTACCCTTTGTGAAAGCTGTTTCTGGTTGATTTTATGGAGACAGCTGCTGTGAATAAGGCTCCGTCCTACCCTCAGAGCTGAAGTATGGGGAGGGGCTGCAGATATACAGATCACGGTGACAGAGGGGACTGGAGAGTGCCACAGCCGAGGGCGGGAGAGGAGCACAGGGCAGGGAAAAGCCACTTCCGTGAGCTGTCAGGGAGGGGGGACTTTGCTGCTGTGGCCCAGTTGACCTCTGTTTCAGCCAGGGGTCTCCAGAGAAGCAGAACCAGTAGGGTGTGTGTGTGTATGTATGTGTGTCTCTGTGTGTCTGTTTATGTCTGTGTGTGTCTCTGTGTGTGTCAGTGTGTCTGTATGTGTGCCTCTGTGTGTGTCTGTCTGTGTGCATGTCTGTGTGTCTGTGTGTGTCTATGTGTCTCTGTGTATGTCTGTGTTTGTGTATCTCTGTGTGTGTCTCTGTGTATATGTCTATGTATATGTGTGTGAATGTATTTACTAGTAGAAGTTTGCTCACATGACTCTAGCAGCCAACACATCCCAAGACCTGCAGTCAGCCAGCTGGAGACCTGGGAGAGCTGATGGGCAGGCAGTCTCTGTCTAAAAGTCAACGTGAAGAGCCAGCGTTTCATTCCAGACTGAAGACAGGAAGAAGACTGAAGCCCCAGATCAAGGCAGGCAAGCCAGAGTCTTTCCTTGTTCCTGGGATGGTTAGGGCTTTTGTTCTCTAGAGGCCTTCAACTGATTGGGCGAGGCCCACCCACACTGGGAGCTCCATCTGCTGTATTCGGTCCAAATGTTAATGTCATCCCCAAACACCCTCACAGACACACTCAGAATACTGTGCTACCAGACATCTGAGCACCCCAGTCATACTGACACAGGAGGCAGCCATCACAGCCTCCTGCCTTCAGAGCCCCCTTTCTGGTCCCATTTGCTGGTTCTTCCTTGCTTTCCACCCTTGTGTCCTCCTCCACCATTCTAGGGAAGTGGCCTTCAGTGCTCGGCTGCAGACCCCCTGGTTTTAATTAAAAAAAATATCATTCAAACTAGAGAATCATCATCATGATAGATACATGCCTTGCAAATTTTAACTTAAAACCTATAAATTATTGTTGTCATTTAGTCTCTCAGTCGTGTTCGATTCTTTGCGACTCCATGGACTATAGCACGCCAGGCTCTTCTGTCCATGGGGTTTCCCAGGCAAGAATACTGGAGTGGGTTGCCATTCTCTTCTCTAAAGGGATGTTCCAAACCTAGGGATTGAACTCATGTCTCATGCATTGCAGGCAGATTCTTTACCACCGAGGCACCTGGGAAGCTCCAAAACCTATAAATACATATTGACTTTGCAGTCTTTTAACTTGAGGCCAAGGTTTTTCTTTTTTTGGTTTTCCCTAGTGTGGGCCTGCTGTTTGTGGGTGTGTTCCATCTTTTTTTCACAGGTCACCTTGCAATACCTTGTGTACCATTTTCAATTTAGATGTCATCAAAGTGGAGGGGAAAGCTAAGGACACTTGTGAAGCAGTCTGAGTACAGAGTCCTTCCAGAGTTCTATGATCTCCCCCAATATTTTATTGTTGAGTCAATCCTCTTCAATGTGGCAACTCACTTTCATTGAATCTTTCTGAGTATTTGACTTAGTGTTCACAGAAGATATCAACTTTCCTTTTATACTCATGTCTCACTATTCTATATGTTATTTATTTACATGATTACAGTGAAAAAAATGCAGCCAACACAAACAGGCTTAGGAATCAACATAAATTGCTCTTGGGACACATACAAATGCAATAGACAGATTAGGCAATGCCCTGCTAGAGAGTAGTTACTACCTGTGGTCAATGAGCTATTGTTCAACAGTTGGGGGGGGGCGTTACTCACTTGTAGCGCTTGCCAGCTTCCGTGGTGCAAACAGTCCCACCCAGCTGATTGCCTGTGACCAATGGCTCAACAATCCAACCAGCTCAAATCCCGCCCCCCCAAAATAGTGACAACTGGCTCACCTGAGTGGGCATGGATTTACCCCAGTGCACAGAGTCATCACCTCCCATCCTGGGCAGGTGATGGGCCCCAGGCATTGGGTTTCATAGAGGGAGGGGAGGGAGGTGGTTTTTCTGGTGATGAAGGAGAGGCCAGTTAAAGCTTTTCCTGAACCTACAGATCAGCCCTCCTTCATCTTCACTCAGCAACCAGCGCCTCTTATGCTCTTAACCTAAAGAAATTCCTCATTTCTTCATGGCTACCCTGCTTTCTTTTTCCTTGTCCTCCAGGCCCTTCACAGTGCCCTCCTGCTGTTAATGTCCCCACTGGGCCACTCTCCTCAGATGACACTCTACTCTTCCTATTACATGTTTCCCTGTCTCCATCTAGATCCCAGCACCTTAGGGTCCTAGTAGGCTGGTTAATTTAATCAGCATTTTCAGCCAAGGCATTGGCTTAAAAAGGTGTCATGGGCTTCCATGCCTGGACAACAGGCTGACTGGTCCTAGGACATTACTCCACATCCCCACCTGTTTGTGGTTGTCCCTGTGGATGGATGCAACCATCTTTCATGGCTGGGAAAGAACCCTGCCCCTCTTCTTCCTGTCACGGAGGGGCCAACTGAACCAGGCTCTCCTTGCTCAGGAGTTGTTTATTGCTAAATCATTTCCAACATTTTGCAACCCCATGGATTGTAGCCCACCATGCTTTTCTGTCCATGGGGTTTCCCAGGCAATGCTGGATGTGGTGGTCATTTCCTCCCCCAGGGGATATTTCGAAACCCAGGGATTGAATCCATGTCTCCTGCATTGGCAGGTGGATTCTTTACCTCTGAGCTACCTGGGAAGACCTACTCAGGAGTAGATGGGTCTAAATTAGATTTCAAGTTCTTGGCATCCCACTCTGCCTGGTCTTTGATGCTTTTGATCCTAATCACAAGGTGCTTTTTGGAATCAGAAATGTTAATGACTGTGTTTTTACACATCATTAGAAATTTTTCATTGTGATAAAAATAATGCACGTTCTAGTCTGTTAAATGAATGGCTCTCGGCTCCCTTTTGCAAACACTCACTAAACATCAGAAATGGGCGCTATGGTTTGGTGGCACCAGAACCATGTATGTGTCAGGGACTGAGGCAGGAGACCTTGACTGGGAGCTGACATAATGCAGAACTTGCTATTCAGACTCACTGAATACAGACCCATTTGTATCATAAGCCGTGTTTGTTAGGAGATGAGCTGACTTCAGAAGCTGATTTTTATGCTGGAGAGCAGAGTGTGGCATGTGTAATGAAGAGAGTTTATCTTGGTGTGGGATGAGAAATAATTTGCTAAGCCAGTAACTTCTGCATTTCCCAGATCCCGTGTGGCTCCCTTACAGCCCCGGGGTCTAGAGCGCTGGAAATCGCCTGACTTCACAGAGCTCTTAAAGGACCCCTGATGGCACTTCAAATTCCAGAAATTAAAGGATTAAATGCTTTCTGTTTTCTCTGAAGACTGACTCACACTTGATCGCTTTCATCAGGATAACTCCTTAGGTGTGGTGACTGCCCCCCATAAACCAGTGAAGAGCAGCTGTGGCACTGCCAAGACCCCCTACTCCATCTTTAGGTCTAGCTGTCATCTCTGCTGAGACCCAGATGAAAACTGGTGCAGAAGGTGCTGGTGAGATGTCTCCGAAACACACACATATAAACCCAGAGCGCTGAAGTGAGCGACACCCACCACCAGGGCTCCGAGCCTCGTTGCATCTGCTCTCCTTTGCAAACCAGTGTAAGCCTTGGGAAAGCATTCCCGAGAACAGAGGCAGCAACAGTGTTTTTGTTTCTGTCCCATCCGATGTAAGTCCTAGGGTGTTAGCTGGGATGAGCCCCTGAGTCAAAAATATAGGGGAAAATGCTTGTTACTGGCAAGAAGTACTGTCTTCATTAAGCCACTCTGAGATCTATCTTCTGGGGTCTTCCAGGCTAATTGGTGGAGAGGGTAGGCCACTGTTTCTGTAGCACAAAAAAGGGGGCTCAGAAGAGGCCCCTTGACACTAAAACTGACGTTACTGAAGTTCTGCCTTTGGAGAACAGGGCACCTGATGGAACACACAACAGTGATAAAAGATACAGGTACTGGTCATTGAGAACTTACATGTAGCCTTTCTTACCTGGGCTTCCAGGAGAGAGTTAAACTATACAAAAAATCCTGTGTGTGGATTTTTCTCCATTCTTTCAAGGACGGTACCTAGCTGATACCATTCTGACTCTCAGGAGAGAAGTAAATTTCTTACCTTTGTGGATGCGTTAGGCTGGCTCCCTTGGGGAATCCTAAGGAGGACTGACATAAAGATACTAAACCATTTTGATACTTTCTCTCATTTACAACTATTCCTTGAGATGGCTATGATTGCTGTGCTATACTAATTTGCTTGAACTCTTTGTGACCTCATGGACCATAGCCTGCTAGGCTCCTATGTCCATGGGATTCTTCAGGTGAGAATACTGGAGTGGGTTGCCATGCCCTCCTCCAGAGGATCTTCCTGACCCAGGGACTGAACCCACATCTCTTACGTCTCCTGCACTGGCAGGCAGGTTCTTTACCACTAGCACCACCTGGGAAGCCCTAGGTATGATTACTATCCTCCTTTTAAAGATGAAGAAACTGAGGCTTAAAGATAGTGAGTAACTTGCTTGAGATCACAGATAGTCAGTGGTGGACTGAGTACTGGACCCAGGTCCCTCTGACTCTTAGTTATCTGTTGCTGCCTAAAAAGTTACTAACCACTTTGAGGCTTAAAAGAGCACAGTTATCCATGTCTATGGGTCAGGAGTCCAGGCCCAGCTTGGTTGTATCCTCTGTATCAAGGTGTCTCACAGCTGCAGTTGAGGTATCAGCCAGGGCTATAGTATCATACTAAGGCTCAGCTGGGGCAGGCTCCTTCCAATGATTGTGAGCTTTGTTTCCAAGCTCATGTTATTGTTGTTAGGATTTGATTCCTCACTGACTGTTGGACAGAGCCCCTCTGCCCCTCAATACACAGTCCCTCCAACCTGGATGCTTGTTCATCAAAGCGTGTCAGTCAAGAAGGACGTAAAGAGCCTTCCAGCAAGGCAAGAGTTACAGTCTTATGTAAATTATCACAGATAAAAGCTGGCCCTTCACCTTTGCCATATTCTGTTGATTAGAAGCAAAGTATATGCTCTCCCCACCTGAGTGCTGAGAATTACATGAGGGTCTGGGCTCCAGGCAGAGAGGGTGACCGGGGACCTCTTGGAGTCTGTCCACCACAGCCTCCTACCCAGCCCAGCCCCACTGCCCCACACCTTTGTGGAGTGGAGATGTCTAGACTCAGTGATAGGTTGGGCCCAGAGGTTTAATTGGACTGTCTCTTTCAGCCGATATAGTTTCCATTGTTTTCTAGTCTCTGATGTTATCAGGGACAGAATTAAAATCTCTGAGCCACATTTTTGATTAATGTATGAGATACAGTATTACACATTTCATAAAATTATCTTTCTAAGAACATGAACCTGCTTCCAAGAGGGATATCAAGGGCATGGACTATTTTTCAGAGGCTCTCCCACTTTTGGCACCTAAGAAAAGCCCCCGATTCTGCTCATGGTGTCAGTGTCTGCATGGCTTCCCAAGGGTCTGGTGCCCACAATTAGAGGGAGAAAAGGTATTCCAAGGGAAGCTGAGTTAAACACAGTGACTGTAGACCAAAGTGTGGTGGGAAGCAAAGAGCTCCAGGCATTCCTGTGCTGTTGAATCACCCTGGTTTGCTGCCCCAGGACTGAGTTTAAATGGAAAAGAATACAGTGAGCTCTGTGTGAGGTGAGACCCAGTGGGGAACCAGTGGGACATCCTGGAAGATACTGTGCATAGACAGACATGAAGACACGATTTCTGACGTAGTTGGTGAATAAGATGGATTTAGTAAATCTCTAAGGTGGTCAGGAAATAGGTGTTCTCATTACTGGAATATTCTGGTTACTAGCAGGCAGCCATGTAATCGCCCACAGCAGTGGTCAGTATTGAGAGAATTAGGACATCCGTAGGGTTATGGGTGTGGTTCCTTTTGATAAACATACATGAGAGCCACAGTCATTGACCATTGATTCCCTTTTCCTTGATGATTCAAGGGCACTGATGAATAAGTCCTTATCACTGGGTTGCGTTTCTGAAGATTTGAAAGTGCACACTTGAGTTACTGGAGTGTGGGTCAATTCAAAACTAGAGGGGCCAAGGCAAAGAACAAGACACAATTCTGCTCTTCTTCTCTCCTCCTGGGAAGGGGGTTCCCAGCCTGAGATAGGACCCACACTTTGGGCCCTGGAAACCCTTCTCCGGGGGAATTCCCTGAACTTGGTTGTTGGTCTCAGGCTCAATGAGTGATCTTTGGTGGAGGGAGGAGAGCCAGGACTGGATGCCCCAGGAGGTCTTTGGGGGTCTCTTCATGTCCCCTAGTCTTGCTGGGGTTTGATGGAGTGAGAGGCTCCCTCCTCTTTGGTCATTCGATCCCCTCATGGTGTCACCTTCCCTCTGAACACGTCTGTCTCTGTATCCCAATTTCCTGTTTATTAAGACACTGGTCGTCTTGGATTAAGGTCTGCCCAGTGACCTCATCTTAACACGATCATTTGTAAAGACCCAGTTTCCAAATAAGGCCACATTCACAGGTACTGGGGTTCAGGACCTCAACACCTTTTGGGGGACACAGATCTGCCCACACACATGCCCACTGTGTGCCATGTGCTCCCCACTCTCTCTGCACACCCACTCTCTGTCCCCTGGGTGGGTCCTACTCTCCCCTGCCACCTTCACCAGGCACATGTGTGCCCCTTCTGCTTTGGATAAACCCCAGACACCCAGCCTGGGCAGGACCTTAGCCTGGCTGACCCCTAATTAACCGACCTTAGCCTGGCTGACCCCTAATTAACCTCTTGGGTTGCACTCAGGGCTCCTTCTCTGGACTCCTGACTCATTTGGAGAACCCTGCTGTCACTCTTGTAGCACCTGGAATGTTCCTTTTTGACCCTCACCTCCTTGGCCTGTCCCCTCTATGGGAATGTCAGCCCCACAAGGGAAGAGACTGTGTCCATCCCATTCACTGCTGTGTCCCTTTGGTGGATGATGGGAACCAAGGACTTGCAGTTGGAGAAGCCTATGAGGTCGAGGTCATGTCCAAGTCCAGGGGCAGCCAGGGGAGTGGGCTCGCTGGGAAGGTGTGTCTCATGCAGTCAGTCCAAAGGGGCGAACTTGGTCATGAACCATGAGGGCTGGTCCAGCCTCAGCCATTCCCACTGCTTCTCATCAGCAGGGATGTGTTGGTCAGAGATGGGACGGCACTGGACCACAGCCCGCCCACCTCACCCCTATCATCTGGTCTTTAGCTAGTCTGCCAGGCACCTTGCCATTCTTTGAATTTCTCAGCTGGGTCCCAGCGGGTGGCTCTGTGGAGCAGAGTGTCCAGAGCTCTGTGTCTGGGTCAGCACTTGGTACCGTGCTGCTTGGGTTCTGGGATCCTGTCCGCCTTCTCTCTGTGCTCCTTTTTCTCCTCCTGGAATGAATCCCACCCTCCAGACACCTCTGCTCTGCTGCATTCTTCCCTCTGGCCATGGAGACAACTGATGGGTCCAGCTCCTGCTCCCTCCTGTTGTTGGAGCAAGTTCCCCACCTGGAACATTCTATTCATCCTCTGGGCTTGGCTCAGATGCCCTCCTCTTTGGTGTCCTCTTCTACATCCTCAGCGCCATTCAGCTGCTCTTTCCTTTTTAGGACACTTCATGCGGCGTGGATATGGTGCCTCCGCAGCTGTAACTTATTCAGTAGACAGTTATTCTCTGTCCATCCCTAAACTTGACTGTAAATTTTAAGTCAGGGATGATGTGTTATTTAATACTTTATGCTGCAGATGGGGATACCCAGTAGACTTGTTGACTGATTTTTCAGGCTTTGCCATCAGTAAATGTTAAGCAGATTCTCTAAAGTTAAAACCGTGGGCTTCATTCTTGAGTCTTGTGGGGAAGCACGGTGCTGACAGGGAGGTGGGACTCAGGAGGTGTGGATGGACTGAATAAAGTTGCTAACATTTAATGTCTGCCTCCCAGATTTGGTGCAATTTGGCAGTGAACTCTGAGCAAACAAAGACACTCAGGCTCAAAGAAAATGACTTTTTATCAGTGGAAGCTTGGAGAAGTGGGGATCAAGAATGGAAAGGGGAGATTTTGTGTGTGGGTTTTCCCATTGCCTTTAAATCTACTCAAAGTCTGCACCTTAGTCCTTTTACCTGTGAGCCCTCCGGGAGCTCTGAGCCTGGTTTTTCTCATCAGATTGAATATTCAAATTCAGAGTGGAAAGTCCCCATCAGTCTTCCACTGTCTACCCCAAGCAGCTCCAGCTCCCCTGTGTAAAGTCCCCAGGAAACAACTCTCTGTTTCCACACTGCATCTGGAGTGCACCTGTTGGGAAGGTTGAGCCAGGTGTGGGTGTCACCCTCTGACCACCTGCAGGGACTGTCCCTTTTCCTGGTCACTCTCCTCCAAGTCAGCCTTGGGACCGTGAGGAGATCTGCTGGCTCTAGGGGTGCTGACCATCTAATCATCCATCCATCAGAGGCTGATGGAGCCCCTCCTGTGTCCCAGACCCAATCCTGGGAAGCAAGGATACAGGAATGGATAGGACCAGTCCCTGTGACAGGAGGGTTCAGATGATGGAGAAGTAGCCAGACAGATACCATATTCAAGGTCAGAACAGAGTCCTATGTGGCTTATGTGACGGCCACTTACTTATCCCAGATGGATGCCTTCTTGGAGTCAGTGACCTTGAAGCTGAGATTCCCAAGGAGGGGTGAGCATTAGCCAGGCCAGTGGGAAGGGGAGGATGACAATTCACATTTCAAGCTGAAATAGTATTGAAAAGTCAAGAGGCAAGAGGGCTAGCCTGCACTGATTGGAGGGTTAGGGTTCGGTGGGACCAGAATGTAGGGTTGGAGGGGGCTGGAAGTGGAGGAAATAGTCTCTAGAGGACCTCATGGGTCACCCAAGCAAGCTAAGGAATCCTGACTTTGGCCCAACGCTGAGTCATGTGGCAGAGGCTCCAGGGTCCTTGCTCTCCGCCTTCCCTCCCCAGAGCCCAGCCATCCTACAGACACTGGACAAATGCTTCCCTGTCCTTGGAGGTCCCTTCAGACTGAGAGCCCTGCATGGATTTCCCCTCCCACTCCTCCTGCCTCCCTCCCCAATTTGATCTGCCACCATTCAGGCAGCTAATGACATAGCGTGGTGTTTAATTCTGAACTCTGCAAACCTGAAAGATTAAATAATGGATTCTGTGATCCACCAAGCTCTTTCCTGGATAGAATGATAAAACATCAATTGGAAAAATTTAAATATGGATGAGTTTTAACTTTTGTATTGATTAGACAGTGACATATTTTGAATAATGATTCACATTAAAAATATAAGAATTCATATTGATCATGAAGTATCTGGCTCTATTAAAATAATCAAGTAATTCTTAGACCTTGGTATCCTTTTAAAAATTATGTTTCTCAGAATAGCTGAAGATCCAACCAATGCATAACTTGCAACAAATTTTTGAAATTCTGACATCTGCCTGTCTACATGCTTTTCTTCTGTTGTCCCTCAAGACCGCTTTTTTGGGGGGCTCGGAAGTCAGGGCTCTTGAGAGACAGGTGGCTTTCCTTGTATGTGGGAACCTGTTGTATGTGGGGTTATCCCAGCAGTTGGATGCTGTGGGAAGTCCAGGGGAGTTCTTAGACTGTTCCACTTTTCCTGGGCACATGAGGTAAAGGAAGGGCCAGAGAGGATTTGTGGGACTGTTTTAATTTTCATCGTGTTGAGCCCAAAATTGTTCCATTTTTATATGGGATGGTTCATCTTCAACAGTTGAGCCCAAGGGCTCTGCTCCCACCCTTTGAACTCATCTTGGCCTCTCTTGTTGGGACGACTTTGGACGATGGCATCATCAAGTTTCCAGGCTGTGTCTTTGTCCACGGGGTTACAGTTCTGACTTTGCTTGGCTTTGGCTACCCACCTTCCCCAGGGAGTCTCTCAGAGGCTCAGGAATCAAGCACAGAAGAGAAAACAGCTGCCATGTGCTAGTGCTAGCCTGTGTTCATTCATTCTTCATTCAACATTTATTTATTAAACTTCAATTCAGTACCAGGCAGGCTCCATGCCTGCTCTGATGGGACTTAAAGCCTAAAAGGGAGACAGACATTATATAGGTAGTTTGTGCAAATAGTTAATGTACAACCCAGTTAATTCTGGGTGTGACAGAGGCTACACAGGAAACCTTCAAGGGGATTAAGTCTAGTCTGTGGTGGTGTGCAGAAAAGAATTAACCTCGTACCCTTAGAAAGGCCTGCTGGCAGTGTTGGTCCTTGGCTGGTGTCTGGGAACCCAACTGGTTAACAAGTCTCTATACCTACCTTGTGCACTCAGTCATGTCTGATTCCTCGCAACCCCATTGACTGTAGACCACCAGGCTCCTCTGTCCATGGAATTTTCCAGGCAAGAATACTGGAGCAGGTTGCCATTTCCTTCTGCAGGGGATCTTCCCTATCCAGGGGTTGAACTCACATTGCCTGCATCTCCTGCATTGGTAGGTGGGTTCTTTACCAATGTGCCACCTGGGAAGAAGGTCTCTATTCTCATATTAAACTTTCCCTGAATGGTGAGAGACTCACTCTTCCTGAACTGTTCGTACAAACAGCGTAGCATATGCTGTACTCCTGCTTTCCTCCTTGGAGTCTGGGACTTCGGTCCATGCTAAGCCGGAGATGCCTATGTGATGATTTCCCAGTAAAAACCCTACATGCTGAGACTCTCGTGGGCTTCCCTGGTGGACAGCACCTTAGCGTGCTCTCACACTCTGATGCTGGAGGAGCTGTGTGTCCTTTATAACCGTGCCACAGGATTCCCCCCCACCCTGTTTATTCACCTGCTGATGCACAGGCTTGTTTCTAACTTCTGGCTTCTACAAATATGGTTGGTAGGAACATTCATGGGCAAGCCTTTGTGTGGACATACACTGTGTTTCTTTCAAGTAAGCACCCAGCAGTGGAGCTGTTGAATTGTTATAGTAGGTGTGTATTTATAAGAAATCACTGAAATGGTTGTATTCATTTTATATCCTACCAGACGTGTGTGAGTTACGATTGCTCTACATCCTTACCAACCCTTGGTATAGTCAGTTTACTTAAACATTTTTTTTTTTAGTGTGGTACTACTGCCTTTTAAAAAACCTCTTGTAATTGAAGTATAGTTAATTTATAATATGGTGTTAGTGTCAGGCATACAGTAAAGTAATTCAGTTACATATGTTATTTTCAGATTCTTTTCCATTGTTGTTCACTCGCCCAGTCGTGTCCAACTCTTTGTGACCCCATGGACTGCAGCACCTTTACCATTATAGGTTATTAAATGGTATTGAATATAGTTCCCTGGACTATACAATAGGTCCTTGTTGTTTATCTGTTTTATATATAGTAGTATATATATGTTAGTCCCAACGGAGAAGGCAGTGGCACCCCACTCCAGTACTCTTGCCTGGAAAATCCCATGGACGGAGGTGTCTGGTAGGCTGCAGTCCATGGGGTTGCTAAGGGTTGGACATGACTGAGAGACTTCACTTTTAGTTTTCACTTTCATGCATTGGAGAAGGAAATGCAACCGACTCCAGTGTTCTTGCCTGGAGAATCCCAGAGACAGGGGAGCCTGGTGGGCTGCCATCTCTAGGGTCGCAGAGTCGGATACGACTGAAGCAACTTAGAGCAGCAGCAGCAGTCCCAAACTCCTAACTGATCTCTCCCCTACCCCCACACTATTATACCCTTTGGTAACCCTGTTTGTTTTCTATGTCTATGAGTCTATTTATGTTTTGTAAACAAGTTCATTTACATCATTTTAAAAGAGTCCACATGTAAGTGATATCATATGATATTTGTCTTTGTCTGACTTACTTCACTTAGTTTGAGAATCTTTAGGTCCATCCATGTTGCCGCTAGTGACGTTATTTTATTCTTTTTAATGGCTGAGTAGTATTTCATTGTGTGTGTGTGTGTATACATATACTGCTAGAAGAGTTGTTTATGATTGTGTATAGTGTTTTCTCTGAAGTAAACTTCATATACTCTTTATGAAGTTTATGATATGAATACTTGCTGCTATAAACACTGAGGTGCATGTATCTTTTTGAATTATAGCTTTCTCTGGATTTAAGCCCAGGAGTGGGATTGTAGAATCATACGGTAACTCTACTTTCAGTGTTTTAAGAAACCTCCATGCTGTTCTACATAGTGGCTGCAGCAATTTACATTCCTACCAACAGTACAGAGGGTTTCTTTTTCTCCAAGACCCCTCCAGCATTTATTATTTGTAGACTTCAGTGATGGTTATTCTGACTGGTATGAAGTAATACTTCAATGTAGTTTTGATTTGCATTTCTCTAATAGCGATGTTGAACATCATCTCATGTGCCTCTTTGCTATTTATGTCTTTAGAGAAATGTGTATTTAGATCTTCTGGCCAATTTTGATTGGGTGATTTGGGTTTTTGAATAATAAATTTTATTGCACTGTTTAATAATAATAAAACAGTAATAATAATAACAGCTAATAATAATTATTAGCTTAATAATAATAAGCTTTATTGCACTGTTTGTATATTTTAGAAATTAATGCCTGTCAGTAGTGTTGTTTGCAAATACTTTCTCTTAGTCCATAGGTTGGCTTTTTGTTTTGTTTGTGGTTTCCCTTGCTATGCAAAAGCTTTTAAGTTTAATTAGGTCCTACTTGTTTATTTTTGTTTTTGTTTCCACTATTCTGGGGGATGAATCCAAAAAAATATTGCTGTAATTTATGTCAAAACATGTTCTGTCTATGTTTTCCTTTAGGAGTTTTATGGTATCCAGTCTTATATTTAGGTCTTTAATCCATTTGAATTTATTTTTGTATATGATGTAAGAGAATGTTCTAATTTCATTCTTTTACATGTAGCTGTCCAGTTTTCCCAGGACTACTTATTGAAGAGACTGTATTTTCTCCATTGTATATTCTTGTCTCTTTTGTCATAGACTTATTGTCCAAATAGTAGAAGGAGTATGTCAAGGCTGTATATTGTCACCCTGCTTATTTAACTTATATGCAGAGTACATCAAGAGAAATGCTGGGCTGGAAGAAGCACAAGCTGGGATCAACATTGCCGGGAGAAATATCAATAACCTCAGATATGCAGACGACACCACCCTTATGGCAGAAAGTGAAGAACTAAAAAGCCTCTTGCTGAAAGTGAAAGAGGAGAGTGAAAAAGTTGGCTTAAAGCTAAACATTTAGAAAACTAAGATCATGGCATCTGGTCTCATCACTTCGTGGCAAATAGATGGGGAAACAGTGTCAGACTTTATTTTGGGGGGGCTCCAAAATCACAGCAGATGATGATTGCAGCCATGAAATTAAGAGACGCTTACTCCTTAGAAGGAAAGTTATGATCAACCTAGAAAGCATATTGAAAAGCAGAGACATTACTTTGCCAACAAATGTCTGTCTAGTCAAGGTTATGGTTTTTCCAGTGGTCATGTATGGATGTGAGAGTTGGACGGTGAAGAAAGCTCAATGCCAAAGAATACATGCTTTTGAACTGTGGTGTTGGAGAAGACTGTTGAGAGTCCCTTGGGCTGCAAGAAGATCCAACCAGTCCATCCTAAAGAAGATCAGTCCTAGGTGTTCATTGGAAGGACTGATGTTGAAGCTGAAACTCCAATACTTTGGCCACCTGATGTGAAGAGTTGACTCATTGGAAAAGACCCTAATGCTGGAAAGGATTGGGGGCAGGAGGAGAAGGGGACGACAGAGGATGAGATGGCTGGATGGCATCACTGACTCGATGGACCTGGGTTTGGGTAGACTCCGAGAGTTGGTGATGGACAGGGAAGCCTGACGTGCTGCGATTCATGAGGTCGCAAAGAGTCAGACACGACTGAGCGACTGAACTGAACTGAACTGAATTGAACATAAGTTGTTGTTATTGTTGAGTTGCTAAGTCATGTCCAACTCTTTGTGACCCCATGGACTATAGCATGTCAGGCTCTGTTGTCCTTGAGGCTTTCCAAGCAAGAATGCTAGAATGGGTTGTGATTTCCTTCTCCAACAACAACAACAAATGGACTGTAAGTGCTGGGTTTATTTCTGGGCTTTCCATTCTTCTGTATTTTGACACAAATTTTAAATATTTTTGTTCCAGGTTTGTGAAGAATGCCTTTGGTAATTTGATAGGGATTGCATCGAATCTGTCAATTGCCCTGGGTAATATGGTCATTTTAACAATATTGATTCTTCTAATCCAAGAACATGATATATCTTTCCATTTGTTTGTGTCATCTTCAGTTTCATCCAGCAGTGGCATAGTTTTCAGAGAACAGGTCTTTTGCTTCATTAGGCAGGTTTATTTCTAGGTATTTTATTCTTTTTGATGCAATGGTAAATGGGATTGTTTTCTTAATTTCTTTTTCTGATATTTTATTATTAGTGTATAGAAATGCAACAGATTTCCATGTATTAATTTTGTATCCTGAAGCTTTACTGAATTCATTGACGAATGCTAATAGTTTTCTGGTACTGTCTTTAGGATTTTCTATGTATAGCTTCATGTCATCTGCAAACTAAGTGACAGTTTTACATTTTCTTTTCCAATTTGGAATCTTTTATTTCTTTTTCTTCTCTCATTGCTGTGGTTAGGACTTCCAAAACTATGTTGAATAGAAATGGTAAGAGTGTGTATCCTTGTCTTGTTCCTTGTCTTAGAGGAAATATTTTCAGCTTTTCACCATTGAGTATGATATTAGCTATGGGTTTGTCGTTTATGGCCTTTATGATTTTGAGGTATTTTTCCTCTGGGCTTCCCTGGTAGCTCAGTTGGTAAAGAATCTGCCTGCAATGCAGGAGACCCAGGTTCGGTCCCTGGGTCAGGAAGATCTTCTAGAGAAGGGAATGGCAACCCACTCCAGTATTCTTGCCTGGAGGATTCCAAAGACAGAGGAGCCTGGTGGGCTACAGTACATGGGGTTCCAAAGAGTTGGACATGACTGAGAAGCTAACACTTTCACTTTACTTTTTCATATTTCCTCTATGTCTACTTTATGAAATGTTTTTTAAAATCTAAATGAATGTTGAATTTTATCAGAGTTTTTTTCTGCATTGATTAGGATGATCATTTGGTTTTTATTCTCTTATTTGTTAATGTGCTGTATCATGTTAATAGATTTGTGGATATTGAAAAATCCTCACATTTCTGGGATAAATTCCCCTTGATCATGGTGCATATGATCCTTTTAATGTATAGTATGCATTCAGTTCGCTAGTATTTTTTTGAGGATTTTTGTATCTCTGTTTTTGCAGTAATGTTCATCAGTGATATCAGCCTGTAATTTTCTTTTTCGTTACATATTTTCTAGTTTTGAGTGATGGTGGCCTCATAGAATGAATTCAGGTTTATTTCTTTATTTGCAGTTTCTTTGGAGTAGTTTCAGAGAGTAGGTATTAACTTTTCTCTAAATTTTTGATAAAATTCACCTTTGAAATCATCTGGCCTTGAACTCCAATAAAAGGAGTTTTAAATTGCTGATTCAAATTCAATACCGGTTAATTGGTCTGTTTGTATTTTTTATGCTTCAGTCTTGGGAGATTGTACCTTTCTAAGAATTTGTCCACTTCTGGGTTGTTCATTTTATAGTTATATAGTTGCTCATAGTAGTCTCTTATGATCTTTTGTAGTTTTCTGGTGCTGGTTGAAGCTTCTCTTTATTCATTTCTGATTTTATTTATTTGGGTGTTCTCCCTTGTTTTCTTCATGAGTCTGGCTAAAAGTTTATCAATTTCATTTACCGTTTCTAAGAGACAGCTTCTAGTTCCATTGCTCTTTTCTTTTTTTTTTTTTAGTCTCTATTTCATGTATTTCTGCTCTAACCTTTATGAGTTGTTTTCTTCAACTAACTTTGGTTTTGTTTGTTTTTTCTTTAGTTGCTTTAGGCATGAGTTTAGGTTGTTTGGGCCTCCGTCCATGGAGTCTCAAATAGTCAGACATGACTGAGAGACTTTCACTTTCACTTTAGGTTATTTATTTGAGTTTTTCTTGTTTTCTGAGGTAAGTGTGTATTACTATAAATTTACCTCTTACAACTGCTTTTGCTTTGTATCATAGATTTTGGATAATAGTGTTTTTATTTTCATTTGTCTATAGATAGGGATATATTTCATTTGTCTATGAATATATATCTGGTACCTGGGTTGGGAAGATCCCCTGAAGAAGGGATAGGCTACCCACTCCAATGTTCTTGAGCTTCCCTGGTGGTTCAGTTGGTAAGGAATCCACCTGTGATGTGGGAGACCTGGGTTCAATCCCTGAGTTGGGAAGATCCCCTGGAGGAGGACTTGGCAACTCACTCCAGTATTCTTGCCTGGAGAATCCCCATGGACAAAGGAGCCTGGAGGACTACAGTCCATGGGGTCACAAAGAGCTGGACACGACTGAGTAACTAAGTGCAGCACATGTTGTATCTGGTAGCTCAGCTGGTAAAGAATCTGCCTGCAGTATAGGAGACACTGGTTTGATTCCTGGGTAGGGGAGATCCCCTGGAAAAGTAATAGGCTACTCACTCCAGTATTCTTGCCTGGAGAATACCATGGACAGAGGAGCCTGAGAGGCTACACTCCATGGGGTCACAAAGAGTCGGCACGACTGAATGACTGAGCACACAGCATATAGATGCTTGTTCCTTGGAAGAGAAGAAAAGTTATGACCAACCTAGACAGCATATTAAAAAGCAGAGACATTACTTTGCCAACAAAGATCCATCTAGTTAAAGCTATGGTTTTCCCAGTAGTCATGTATGGATGTGTGAGTTGGACTATAAAGAAAGCTGAGCACCAAAGAATTGATGCTTTTGAACTGTGGTGTTGGAGAAGACTCTTGAGAGTCCCTTGGACTGCAAGGAGATCCAACCAGTCCATCCTAAAGGAGATCAGTCCTGAATGTTCATCAGAAGGACTGATGCTGAAGCTGAAACTCCAATACTTGGGCCACCTGATGTGAAGAACCGACTCAGTGGAAAAGACCCTGATTCTGGGAAAGATTGAAGGCAGGAGGAGACAGAGGATGAGATGGTTGAATGACGTCACCGACTCGATGAACAAGTTAGAGTAAGCTCCAGGAGTTGTTGATGGACTGGGAAGTCTGGCATGCTGCAGTCCATGGGGTCACAAAGAGTCAGACATGACTGAGTGACTAAACTGAACTGAACTGAGTATATATACCTATATATTATATATATAATATAATTGTTGATCTCTTAATTTCAAATGCATTTTAGCAACCTTGCATGTGTGCTCCTCCTTTCATGATTGCTATATTTGATTTTTGTATTTTCCATCTAATTGTTTTGTGTATCCTTTAACCTCTTGTTCTGGATGCAGATGATATTACTACTTTTGTCTTTTAACTTCTCTACTAGTTTTATGTGTGGATGATTTCCTATCTTTATTGTATGCTTGCCTTTACCAGTGATTTTTTCCATTTTACAGTTTTCTTGTTTCTAGCTGTACTCTTTTCTTTGCTGCCTAGAAAAGCATTTAGCATTTGTTGTAAAGGTGGTTTGGTGGTGTTTAATTCTTTAGCTTTTACTTGTCTCTAAAACTTTTGATTTCTTCAAAATTAGATCTGAATAAGAGCCTTGCTAGGTGAAGGATTCTTGGTTGTAGGGTTGGTATTTTTGCTCCTTTCACTACTTTTTATATATTGTGTCACGCCCTTCGAGTCTGCAGGGTTTCTGTGGAAAAATTAGCTGACAGCGTTAAGGGAGTTCCCTTGTATGCTATTTGTTGCTTTTCCCTTGTTGCCTTTATGTTCTATCTTTATATTTAATTTTTGTCATTTTGATTACAATGTGTCTTGGTGTGTCCATCCTTTGGTTAATCCTGTGTGGGACTCTGTCTTGGGTCCCTGAACTGTGACTCTGTCTTCCTGAATTTGGGTCACTGTTTCCTTTCGAGGTTAGGGAAGTTTTCAGCTATTATCTTCAAATATTTTCAGGCCTTTTCTTTCTTTCTTCTTCTGAGATCCCTGTAGTGTGACTGCTAGCATATTTGATGTTGTCCCAGAGATCTCTTAAACCATCCTCATTTCTTTTCATTCTTTTTTCTGTTCAGCAGCTGTGATTTCCACTTCCCTGTCTTCCTCCTCACTGATTCTTCTGCCTCATTTAGTCTATTGTTGATTTCTTCTAATATATTTTTCATTTTAGTTACTGTACTCTTTAATTCTATTTGGTTTTTCTTTATATATATTTTCTAATTCTTTGTTAGAAACTTTTAATTTCTCACTCCATGGATTCATTCTCCTCCTAAATTCTTTGATCCTCTTTACAATCATTACTCTGAATTCTTTCTCAAGTAGACTGCCTGTCTCCATGTCACTTAGTTCTTCTTTAGGGGTTTTATCTTGTTCCTTGGTCTGAAATATATTTCTCTGTTGCTTCATTTTGCTTAAATTGCTATTTGTATCTTAATGTATGTAGTAGTTAGCTATATTTCTTGACTTTGGAGAAGTGACCTTCTGTAAGAGACATCTTATGTATCCCAGAGGTGCACTCCCTTGTCATCATCCAAAGTGTAGGGGCCAGCTGGTCCTAGGATAGTATCTGGCTTGTGTTTGTGAATTCAGTCTGCAAGCTACTGGACCATAGTTTTCTTATTTCTGGTGGCTGCTCCCTGGTGGGTGAGGTTACTCTAGAGGCTTGTGAAGGCTTCCTGGTGGGTGGTACCAGTGCCTGCCCATTGGTAGATGAAGCTGGGTCTTGGCTCTCTGGTGGGCAGGACCATCTCTTTTTATGTACCTAGAGGTGGCTGTGGGCTCAGCAAGTCTTTAGCAAGCCTGTCTGCTGATGAGCAGGGATGTGTCCCCACTCAATTATTTGTTTGGTCTGAAGTGTCACAACTCTGGAGCCTGCAAGCTTTTGGTGGGGCCAGGTCTTTTTGCTAGTGAGTCAAGCAAGATGTCTTCCAGGAGAGTTCATGCAGATGAATACTCCCTGATATATCTGCCACCGGTGTCTATGTCCTCAGAGTGAGCCACAGCCACCTCTCACTTCCTTGGGAGACCTTCTGAGACAAGTAGCTAGGTCTGGCCCAGGCTCCTTTGAAATTTCTGTTTTTGCCATTGGTCCTCGTGCATGTGAGATTTTGTATGCACCCTTTAAGAGTGAAGTCTCTGTTTTCCCCAGTCCTGTTGAACTCCTGCAATCAAGCCCCATGGGCCTGCAAAGCCAAATGCTCTGGGGGCTCCTCTTTCTGATGCCAGACCCCTAGACTGAGGGGTCTGACATGGGGCTCAAAATTCTCACTCCTGTGGGAGAACTTCTGTCATATAATTATTCTCCAATTTGTGGGTTGACCACCTGGAGTGAATGAGATTTGATTATATCATTGGTCCACGCTTCCTACCTGTCTCATTGTGAGTCCTTCTTTATGTTTTTAGTTGTAGAAGACATTTTCTGAGAATTTTGACTTTTTGAAGGACGATTCTTGTGCAGATTCTTGTGATTTTGGTGTGCTCATGAGAGGAGATAAGTTTGGGTCCTCCTACTTCACCATCTTGGTGGCTCTCTGCCTATTTAAACATTTTAAAAACTGATCTACTGGATGTATAGTTGTATCCCTAATGACTAATGATGTGGATAATCTTTTATGTGCCTGTTTTCCATCCATATATTTTCTCTGATGAAGTTTATATTCAAGTATTTTGCCTATTTAAAATTGGATAGTGTTCCCGTTATTGAATTGTAATTATTCTTTGAGGGGCTTCCCAAGCGGCTCAGTGGTAAAGAATCTACCTGCAGTGCAGAAGATGCAGGTTCAATCACTGGGTTGGGAAGATCCCCTGGAGAGAGAAACAGCAACCCACTCCAGTATTCTTGCCTAGGAAATCCCATTGACAGGGGAGCCTGACAAACTATAGTCCATGAGGTCACAAAGAGTCAGACATGACTTAATGACTGAAGCAAATAAATAATTCTTTGTATATTTTCATAACAGGATTTTTGAAGATAAAGAGGTTTAGATTTTGATGAGCTCAAGTTCATTGATTCTTTTATAAAAGGTTAATTTTTCTGTGTGTCATATTTAAGAAATCTTTGACAAGCTCAAGATCATTAAGATTTCCTCCCATGTTCTTCTGCAGAAAATTTACTTTTTTTACTTAGGTCTGTCATCTTTTCTCCTTAGTTTTTATATGTAGTGTGAGGTAAGATCAAAGTTCTTTTTTCCCAGCATATTTGTTCAAATGATTAACCTTTTCTTATTGAATTGCCTTGGCCCTTTTGCTGAAAATCAATTGACCATATATATGTGGGTCTTTTCCTAAACTTTTAATTCTGTTGCGTTTTTCTGTATGTCTATGATTGTGCCAATACCACATTTTAGTATACCTTAATAAGATATTTTTAAATCAGGTAGTGTAAATATTCTAATTTTCTTCATTTTCAAGATTGACTTGGCTTTTCTAAGTCATTTTGATTTCCACATTTATTTTAGAATAAGATTATCAATTTCTATGAAAAGCCTGGTAGGATTTTCATTAAGATTGAATTGAATGTATGGTATAAAATTAGAGTGACTTGACATCTTAACTATACTTAATTTTCCTTTCCATAAACATGGCATATCTCTCTATTTTTGTTTTCTTTAATTTCTTTTAACATTGTGTGATGGTTTTCATTTATTGAGTTTTTATCTCAATAAAACTGTAAATGAATAAGCCCAACCTATACAAAATTTGTACAGGATTTCTACATATTTTGGCCAGATTTACTCCTAGTTCAGTTCACTTAAGTTACTCAGTCATGTCTGCCTCTTTGCGACCCCATGAACTGCAGCATGTCAGGCTTCCCTGTCTGTCACCAACTCCCGGAGTCCACCCAAACCCATGTCCATTGAGTCAGTGATGCCATCCAACCGTCTCATCCTCTGTTGTCCCCTTCTCCTCCTGCCCTCAATCTTTCCCAGCATCAGGGTATTTTCCAATGAGTCAACTGTTCACATCAGGTGGCCAAAGTATTGGAGTTTCAGCTTCAACATCCGTCCTTCCAATGAACACCCAGGACTAATCTCCTTTAGGATGGACTGACTGGATCTCCTTGCAGTCCAAGGGACTCTCAGGAGTCTTCTTCAGTACCACACTTCAAAAGCATCAATTCTTCAGTGCTCAGCCTTTTTCACTGTCCAACTCTCACATCCATACATGACTCCTGAAAAAACCATAGCATTGACTAGATGGACCTTTGTTGACAAAGTAATGTCTCTGCTTTTTAATATGCTGTCTAGATTGATGCCATTGTAAGTGGGTATTAAAAGCTACTTATTATTGAATCTAGTATATAGAAATACAGTTGATTTTTATGTACTGACCTTGTATTCCCCTAAACTTTTAACTCACCTACTCGTTCTAGTAACTATTTAGTTGATGCCATAGGTTTTTCTCCCTAAACAATTATGCATCAGTGAATAAATACAGTTTTATTTTCTCCTTTCTAATCTTTATGCTTGTTATTTCTTTCTCTTGCTTCATTGCACTGGCTAGGACATCCAAAACAATATAGAAAAGAAATAGTGAAGCAGAAATCATTGCCTCATTGCTGATATTAGCAGGGAAGCATTCAGTCTTTTTCTATTAAGTATGATACTAACTGCAGAGTTTTTTAAAATAGATTTCTTTTTATCAGGTTAAGGAAATTCTCTTCTACTTCTGGCTTACTGAACATATTTTGGGGGGGAGATTGGCTCTTAATCATGTGTAGTCATAGACTTAAAGAGTAAAAATAGTGTAAAGATTCTCTGTACCCTTTTTATCCAGCTTCCTCCAATGACAACATATTACATAGCTATAGAAAGTGTGAAACTGAAAGTGTTACTCAGTCATGTCTAACTCTTTGTGACCCCATGCACTATAGCCCTCCAGTCTGGTCTGTTCATGGAATTCTCCAGGCAAGAATACTAGAGTGGGTAGCCACTCCCTTCTCCAGCAAATCTTCCTGACCCAGGGATTGAACCCAAGTCTCCTGTGTTGTGGGCCAGGTTCTTTATATCTGAGCTATAGGATGTTATCAAAACCAGGAAATTGCAGTTGATACAATACTATTAGCTAGACTGACAGGATCTCCTTGCAGTCCAAGGGACTCTCAAGAGTCTTCTCCAACACCACAGTTCAAAAGCATCAATTCTTCTGCGCTCAGCTTTCTTTATAGTCCAGTTCTCACATCCATACATGACTATGGAAAAACCATAGCCTTGACTAGACAGACCCTTGTTGGTAAGGTAATGCCTCTGCTTTTTAATATGCTGTCTAGGTTGGTCATAACTTACCTTCCAAGGAGTAAGCGTCTTTTAATTTCATGGCTACAATCACCAACTGCAGTGATTTTGGAGCCCAAAAAAATAAAGTCAGCCACTGTTTCCACTGTTTCCCCATCTATTTCCCATGAAGTGATGGGACCGGATGCTGTGATCTTTGTTTTCTGAATGTTGAGCTTTAAGCCAACTTTTTCACTCTCCTCTTTCACTTTCATCAAGAGGCTCTTTAGTTCTTCTTCACCTTCTGCCATAAGGGTGGTGTCATCTGCATATCTGAGGCTATTGATATTTCTCCCAGCAGTCTTGATTCTAGCTTGTGCTTCCTCCAGCCCAGCGTTTCTCATGATATACTCTGCATATAAGTTAAATAAGCAGGGTGACAATATACACCCTCACTGTACTCCTTTTCCTATTTGGAACCAGTCTGTTGTTCCATGTCCAGTTCTAATTGTTGCTTCCTGACCTGCATACAGATTTCTCAAGAGGCAGGTCAGGTGGTCTGGTATTCCCATCTCTTTCAGAATTTTCACAGTTTATTGTGATCCACACAGTCAAAGTTTTGGCGTAGTCTTGTTTAGAACATGTTAAATGCGAAGTGCCTGTTTGACATCCAAGCAAATAGAGAAGTCAAAGTCTGAAGTTGAGGGAAAGGTCAGGGTTAGAATTATAATTGAGGTCATTATATTATATATAGCTATTATATTATATACATAAATTATATATTTTATATATAATTTATATATGATAATTATATAATTATATTTATACTTATTATATAATTATAATTGAGGTCATCAGCATAGAGATGATGTGTAAAACTAAGGACCTGGAACATTTCGGTAGAGGAGCAGACACTGTGCACTCCAGCCTGCAGAGGTTGGGGGGATATGGAGACACTCAAAAGAGACTGCAAAAGAGCAGAAGGAGAGAGCCAGGAAAATGTGGGTTCATTAGGGAGGGGGACCAGTCACGTCAAATGCTAGTCAGAGTCCAGTGAAGTAAGGACAGAAACTCAACCATCGGATTCAGTGCCCTTAAGGAGAGTGGAGTGAAGTAGACCAGAGCATGACTGAACTTAGAGAACTGGAGGACAGAAAAAACAAGACAACCATCCAAGCTGTTTTGCTGCCAAGAGTGAAGCCAAGAGAAGCTTTGGTAGCTTCAAAAGCTTGCAGGAGCTTCAGGGATGGACTTCTCTCTCTCTCTCTCTCTCTCTCTCTTTCTCTCTCTCTCTCTCTCTGTTTTTTGAAGATAAGAGAGCCTATAGACTAGTTTATGGTGATAAGAATGATCCAGGTCTTCCCTGGTGGTCCAGTGGCTGGGACTCCACACTCCCAGTGCAGGGGGTATGGGTTCAATCCCTGATCAGGGAAGAACTAGATCTCATGTGCCAAAACTAAAGATTCCTCATATCAAAACTAGGGCCTGGTACAGCCAAATAAATAAATATATACATTTAAAAAAATGATCCAATAGAAAGGAGAAAACTAAGGCTGAAGGAGAGAGAGGGAACATTTGCAGAAACGATGTCCTTGAGTAGGTAAGGAGGAATGAAATCAGAATGCAAGCAGAGGGGGCTGGCTGTGGCCAGGGGTACAGACCAGCTGTCCATCGGAACAGGAGAGAAAGCTGCTCCTAAGAATGTCAGTACAGGAAGGCAAATGGCTGAGCTGACAGGAGCAAGCAGAAATGCTCTAATTTGTCCTATTCTCTCAGTGAAATAAGAAGCAAGGTCTGAGCTGACACTGAGGAGGAGGAGACACTGTGAGATGTTCCACATAGGCGTGATCAGAATTGTGCATAGAATCTCTAGGTAGCACTGGGACCTGGGGGAGGTATTCCAAATTTAAAATAAAACCAGTTAGCCTTGGTGTGTAACTTTATCCAGACACATTGGGCTGCTTGGACGCAAGACTTCAGAAGGTAGAAAGTTGAACTTATCTAGGCATGAGGTTTTGCCAGACATGTGCCAGAGAGGTGTATTAGACTTGGAATAAGCAAGAAATAATCTTTTATTGGTTGAGCAACTGAGATTTTGAGGTGTGTTGGTAACAGCAGAAAGCATTAGTTATTGTAACTATTACTCCTGGGTTTTGAGAGGATATCTATGTGGCTATTAAAAGTCACCAAGAATTATAAAAAGTGTGGTGTTGGAAATAGACAATGAACTAGGGGCTAAAGTTGTCAATGAATAAGAGACAGCCATGCAAGAAATCTGTAATAATTGCAAGAAGGAAGGATACTGGATGATAAGACCTTGAAGGTACAAGCTCTAAGGGACCAGGAAGGCTTTCAGGAAAGAAGGGGTGACAATGGCTTGGGGGTAAAAATGGGGACCAGGGGAGATACCTACACTGTCTCCAGGTTCAGTGATACCTGAGTGTGGGCAAGAAAACTGCCACTGCCAGGAGGGATGGAGGAATGACCTCAGGAAACAATGAATATGCCTGTGAGAGCAGCAGTTCTCCTACCTCCAAAATCTTTTACATTCTTAAATATTACTGAACACTTCTACTGTCAGCCATGATGGAGTGACAAGGACTGGATTTATTCTCCCATCTTAAGAAACTTTTTAAAAAGTATATGATATATAAAACAGTAGTTTTCAGACACTGACAGTACAGGACAGTACAAGTGAAAAATCAGTGGCTAGTTGAGAAGATTAATAAATCTGACAAACCTCTAGACAAACTGATAAGGAAAAAAGAAAGAAGATACAAATTACCAACCCCAGGAATGCAAGCAAGTACATCACTACAGGTCCTACAGACATTATATGTAATAAGGGAATATTATGAACAATTTATAGCAATAAATCCAATAACTTTAGATGAAATTAACAATTCCTTAGAAGGCACAAAGTATCAAAAAAAAGATAACCTGAATAGATCTTAACCTATTAAAGAAATTAAATGTGTAGTTAAAAGCTTGGCCACAAACAGAAGTTCAGATACCTCCACTGGTGAATACAGCCAAACATTTAAAGAACAAATAATATCAACTGAACACAAATTCTTCCAGAATATGAAACAAGGAACATTTCCTATCCAATTTTATGGATTTAGCATTGGTCCAATACTAACACCAAGCAAAGACATTATAAGGAAAGATAGCTGTGACTAATAATCTTCATAACATATATGCTAGATCCTTAAATATGAGCAAATAAAACCCAGTTATATATAAAATAATAATGCATAGTAATGAAGTAAAATCATGGTTTCACATTTGAAAATCAATCAAGGTAATTTAACTTATATGCAGAGTACATCATGAGAAACGCTGGTCTAGATGAAGCACAAGCTGGAATCAAGACTGCTGGGAGAAATATCAATAACCTCAGATATGCAGATGACACCACCCTTATGGCAGAAGGTGAAGAAGAACTAAAGAGCCTCTTGATGAAAGTGAAAGAGGAGAGTGAAAAAGTTGGCTTAAAGCTCAACATTCAGAAAACAAAGATCACAGCATCCGGTCCCATCACTTCATGGGAAATAGATGGGGAAACAGTGGAAACAGTGGCTGACTTTATTTTTTTGGGCTCCAAAATCACTGTAGTTGGTGATTGTAGCCATGAAATTAAAAGACGCTTACTCCTTGGAAGGTAAGTTATGACCAACCTAGACAGCATATTAAAAAGCAGAGACATTACCTTACCAACAAGGGTCTGTCTAGTCAAGGCTATGGTTTTTCCATAGTCATGTATGGATGTGAGAACTGGACTATAAAGAAAGCTGAGCGCAGAAGAATTGATGCTTTTGAACTGTGG
This sequence comes from Antilocapra americana, assembly GCA_007570785.1. NCBI lineage: Eukaryota > Metazoa > Chordata > Mammalia > Artiodactyla > Antilocapridae > Antilocapra > Antilocapra americana. The sequence goes on from ML663557.1 coordinate 25,439,696, forward strand.
TGTTGGAGAAGACTCTTGAGAGTCCCTTGGACTGAAAGGAGATCCAATCAGTCCATGCTAAAGGAGATCAGTCTTGGGTGTTCATTGGAAGAAAGGATGTTGAACCTGAAACTCCAATACTTTGGCTACCTCATGTGAAGAGCTAACTCATTTGAAGAGACCTTGATGCTGGGAAAGATTGAAGGTGAGAGAAGGGGACAACAGAGGATGAGACTGTTGGATGGCATCACTGACTCAATGGACATGAGTTTGAGGCAACTCTGGGAGTTAGTGATGGACAGGGAGGCCTGGCGTGCTGCATGCCATGGGGTCACCAAGAGTCAGACATGACTGAGCGACTGAACTGAACTGAACTGAAGCAAGACTAGATTTATCATCTCCTAAGGTATATCCCAGGAGGCACTCATAGTAAAGAATCTACCGGCCAATGCAGGAGCTGCAGGAGATGTAGGTTCTATCCCTGGGTTGGGAAGATCCCCTGGAGTAGGAAATGGCAATCTGTTCCACTGTTCTATCTTGGAAAATTCCATGGACAGAGGAACCTGGTGGGCTACAGTCCATGGGGCCACAAGAGTCGGACACGACTGAGTGACTAAGCTCAAGGTGCTCATACCCTATGCTTTCCCATCTCAAGAAATGGAATTTCTTGAGTCCATTTTCTCCCTTCCCTCATCTAATCCATCAGCAGAGCCTACTGACCCTGCCTTCAAAATTGACCTAGAATCCATTGATAGCATCATAATACACACTACTTCCACTGTCATCTACATCACCTTGTCTTTCTTGTGTGCTGTCATTAGAGCCCTGTTATAGGGTTTCCTTTTAAAAGGAAATTCAGTCATATCACCCTGTGGCTCAGAAATCCCAGGGACTTGTGTCCAGCTCAAGGACTACTGAGTCCTGGGGACCTGGCTCTTGCCACTGTTGCGAGCTCATCTGCTGCTCACCCACTCTGCTCTAGCCATGTTGCTGAAATACACTATGCATGTTCCTGCCTCAGGGCTTTTGCACACTCTGTTTCCTCTCCTTGGGATTCACTCTGTCCAGATGTCCTTGGGTCTTTCACTTGTCTCTGCAAGTGTCATCTTCTAACCCCATCCCTTCCTCTCCTACCATCTGATGTTACATTTGTCATTGTCTGTGTCCTCAGGTGGGACACAAGGGGAAGATGCCCTGACTTCCTTATCCACTGAGCCCCCTGGAGCCTAGACAATTGCCCAGGTGTGGTAGGGACTCAATGTTTTAAGAAGTGATTTGAAGCAATTCTACTCAGATGGACGAAACTGGAGCCCATTATCCAGAGTGAAGTAAGCCAGAAGCAAAAACAACAATATAGTATATTAACGCATATATATGGAATTTAGAAAGACGGTAACGAGAACCCAACATACGAGACAGCAAAAGGAACGCAGATGTATAGAATAGACTCGTGGACTTTGTGGATGAGTGTAAGGGTGGGATGATATGGGAGAAGGGCATTGAAGCATGTTAATTTTCATATGTCTAGTCAATCGCCAGCCCAGGACTGATGCTCGGGGCTGGTGCAGCGAGATTTCCCAGGGGGGGGGAGGGAAGAGGGAGGGGGGTTCTGGAGGGGAAGCATATGTAAACCCATGGTGATATCATGACAATGTATGGCAAAAACAATTAAAAAAAAATAATAAATAAAAAAATTAAAAAAAAAAAGAAGTGAATAAATTTCAACCCACGTCCTAAATTAATAAATGTAAAAATCCCATGCCCTCAGTTACTATTAATTTAAATTTCAGAAATTAAATATGATGATGGAAAAGAAATAAGATCACTTAAAGTTTGAATGTGCGTTTTTATCATTAATAACTATTATTAAACATTTATGCTGAATTTTAAAGATTCAAACTGTACTGAAATGTATAATAAAACATGAAAGACGGCCCCTTCCACATTTTCTCCCATCTTTATTTCTTGCCATCACATTTTCCACAGTTGTGCACCTCTGTTGACAGTTCTGTGTACATCATTTCTCTCTAAAGATATTACATATGTGCGTGCATGTTAAGTGGCTTCAGTCGTGTCCGACTCTTTACGCCCCCAGGGACTTAGCCTGCCAGGCTCCTCTGTCCTTGGGATTCTCCAGGCAAGAATAGTGGAGTGGGTTGCCCTGCCTTCCTCCAGGGGATCTTCCTGACCCAGGGATTGAACTTGCGTCTCTTAATGTCTCCTGCCTTGGCAGGTGGATTCTTTACCACTAGCACCACCTGGGAAGCCGCCAGCGCACACATGTGAACATTTAAAAACATACACATATGACTATTTTAAAAAATGATATCTTGTTTTGTACTATATAGTTCACCCCCTTTTTTGCTTAAAAATATACCAAAGATACTTTTTTGTGTGCTGGAGCCTCTGTATCTTCTGTGACTAGTCTGACACCTGGGGTTCTGTTTTGCTCTCTCCTCATTCCCTCCAGCCTGGATTCTCTGAATGGAGGTGACATTTCCCACTTCAAAACCATCATGGGCCTGTGTCCCATTATTCTTCCACCATCTTCTTTCTGCCTGTAGTGTTGCTACTTAACTTGTTTAAGTCACTGGATAATAGTTCCCTGGGGACCCAGGCAGTGTGTATGTTGGTAGTTTTGTGTCTTCCACAGTTGTGGGATGCTTGTTGGATAGATGGACGGATGGATGGATAGATAAAGGAATGAAAAGACCAGGTTCTCTTCCTTTTTCTCCCCTGAGTGATACCTCAAAATGCTTTATACCTCAAATTGTGCAGCTTTGCTAGCTGCAACTTGAGCTTTCTTACTTTAGTCCTTCAGATGAAGTTGTTGGCTTGCTCACCTGTGATGTAGCATTGGCATCTTTTTTAAAGTCTTTATTGAATTTATTACAACTGTTGGCTTCTGTTTTCTTATATCTCTGAGATCTTATATCTCTGGGATCTTATATCTCTGTTTTCCCCTGCATTGGAAGGTGAAGTCTTAACCTCTGGACCACCAGGGAAGTCCAACTGGCATTTTTTAAAAAACAAATTATAGCAGCAACAATAACAACAGTAGAAATTACAGTTACCATTTCTTGAGTGTTTAAGCTATAAGGGCACTATGCTTCAAAGCTTTATATACATTGTCTTCTTTAATTTTCCAACCATCTATATGAATTAGATATGATGATTATTTTCATTTTGTAAAGTAGGCTCAGGGAGGTGAAGTAACTTTCTCAAAAATGCACAGCTGGTTAATGACAGAGCTAAGGATCAAGCCAACTTCTTAAGCCCAACCTTGGACTTCTCTGTTGGGAAACAAGTTTGCAAGGAATTGTTTCCTCCTGTTGGAACTGGTTGCATTTTTAATTGCATAAAGCACTCAACCTGTGGTTAACAGATTAATATGACAACTTGTTACTCGGAGAAGGTAGTTCCTTTATTTGCATGTACAACTAGTAGTGAAAAGACCCTCTCCAGAATAAGTAAATCTCTCCCAATCTTCCTTCTCAACAACACACAAACAAAAAAAACACAAAACCAGACCTTACATGGATTCAAAGAGTCAGTCTCCGCTCCCTGACTACTTGATTTCTTTGGCTGCTTCTTGCTTTAGCAAAGAGAAGATGAACTCATGAATTACACCCAGGAGAATAAACACTGAGGTCCCAAGTGGTTTGTTATGTAAGCAGTAAACACTTTGGACAGAATCATCAACTGTTTGTCAAACTCTCGCTTTTACCAAACTGAGTTTAAAAGAAAAAAAAAAAAAGCTCTCTGCAGAGATTTCACCAAGTGAAAGTTCCACTTGGCTAGCATGCTTGCAATGCACACTGTAACAAAGCTTTAATATAATTAAATTTTAAATTCCATGTAGAATCTAGTGGGTAGGCAGATGTACCGGTATGTTAAACTTTATGTCGCTTGAAAATGGTTTTCAAGTACATCAGAGGGAGACCATCCAGCTGTAAAATTATCTGCTTTATGACGCCGCATCACAGCTCTGATCTTTTTCTTTTAATTAAAAATGTACCTTAAAGTTGCACCATCCCCACTCTCTGCTGCATTTTCACCTCTTTCCTAAAATTTACTGATAGGAGATGAAGTAGCTTGGCTGTTCTATAAACCTTTGGGAATGTTTATGCACAAAATCACTTTTCAATTAAATATTAATTTTTGTGGCTCTTCAGTTGGGCTTGGGCCCACTCTAGGCCAAAGGGTAGCCCCTCACATATCTGGTATTATCCAGGCCATGAGGCATCTGGTGGCTCAAACCTTCCAACCACTTGCAGCTCATTCCATAGATGAAGAAAGTGATAAGGTCTTTGTGAAGGCAGGGGGATGACACCTGCCCAGCTCTTATTGACCTGGCCCAGGTGTGCACAGCCTTAGAAGGTGTCCCCCCAGAATGGCACACACAGTGGATCCTTTTGCTCATGTTTTTTGCATTTAGTCTTTTTTTTTACTGATATTTTTACTGATATTACTTTTCCAATATTTGAGTTTTGGGGGAGGGGGATGGTTGTCCCTTTGACCTGATGTTTCAGTCTCTCTTAAAATACAGATCACTGGCTTCTCATCCATCACTGAGCCCTTGAGATAGCTGAGGTCCCCAGGCCTTTCTGAAAGATCATAAAGACAGTGGGTATCGGTGCCCAGGAACTGACCTTTTCAGAGAGGGGAGGACACAGAGGGGCAGGCTGGTTGCCAGGGTCCTTCTGGACCCTGGTTCTGGCTGTAGCTAACTAACAGCTGTAAACACAGTGTTTACAGCTGTTTACAGCTCAGTGTTACTTTTTAGATGAGATCCGTCTTTTAACGTACCTATGATAGAGCCTGGCACACAGCGAGCGCTGAGTAAATACTGGCTATTATTGAGATGATGAATATTTTATTGTTCTAATTATAATCACATCCTGCTAGGCCCTCTTTAGGATTTTTCTGGAAGCTGCCAATGGGTAGGAAGAAGGAGAACAAGCAATTCAGTACGTGGTCTGGAGGACCTGTTGGCCATCAGATGGGGGGACGGGAGCCAAAGGGAAATCACCTGGCCCTGTGTTTTCAGGACAGGAAACCGGAGCTCCTAGCAGAGAAGAGACTCAGCCAGTGTATACAGCAAGCTACGGTGGAGCTGGGGCTCTGTCGTCTCTTCCTTATTCCAGTAGCTTGAAGCTGAGAACCTTATTGCAGCTTCCTCTGAACTGGGGCAGAGCCAAGGCTAAGATGCTTGGTTACTGTGTTGGGATGATGGTGTCCCCTGCTGTCTTAGAGAGCCCTGCCCACTGCCACCATCCTTCCAGGCTGTGGGCAGAATGAGTGGCCACAGAGGGTCTCCTCGAATGTTAAAAGAATCTTCCTGTTTGCAGCAGCCTCTCTGCTGTTTTGCAATCCTACTGGTTATTGCGTACCATCCACACCCCGTACCAGGGAATGCCACTTCCGTCTCTTGCACTGGAGGATGTTGGTGATGATGTTTTTGAAAGCCATGGTCTAGGACCTTCCATTCTCTAGACTCAGTGTGTCTGCAGGAGATTTGCTGTGAGGTGATTGGATGCTGGAGAAAAAGTATTCTGCTTAGAGCTCAGCCTCCTGGAACCTGCTCTGGGGGCTCAGGAGAACTCACGCTTCTTTTTCCTTGGGGGCTTGCAGCTGGCTGTCCTGAGAAACGGCAAACTAGTGTCTGATCTAGGGCAGAAGCTGTGAGACATCACCTATAACCTGGGACCCATTGTGTTGTGTTTGCTTTGGGAAGCAGGCAGGCATCCTAGAGGAGATGGAACCTGAGGTTAGAATGGGAGGGAGCCTATGAAGGCAGAATGGTGGGTGGGCAGGCCCATTCGGGTGGCATCCTGGCCTCACGCAGGGCACTGTGAACTAGGAGTGAGGAAGCCGTGGATGGGGATAACAGAAGGATGGTTGGCGGACAAGTGAAATTGTATGTCAGGGACAGGCTTATGTCTGTCCTCAAGCTTTGCATTAGGACCACAGACAGTCTGAATGAGATGTGCTGACTGGGCTGCCTCTGGCCCTTCTCATGGTCACTGTCATGTCGACTGTGAGGCTGTGGCTCCCCTTGTCTGGAAAGGGCAGGGACTCCTCATGGGGAGGTAGATGGCTCTGGAGAGACAGCATGGTGATGGCTGATGGTGTGAGGTGGTGGGCAGAGTGCCCCGGGCAAGCTGGGCCTATTATCATGGGCAGGTGACATCACCTCCCTGGGCCCCGGGCTCCTTCCCTGACCAGCTGCCTTTCCAGGTGCTTTCAGGCTGCACATGTCCATTCTGATCTGGTGTTTTCATACCTGCCCTAATCTTGGTTTCCCAGTCTGACATCCGCTTGGTGGGCTGGGTCTAGACCTCTCCCCGTCAAGGTAACTCTACAGGAAAATGGGCTGCCAATCTGACTCCATGCTGATCTGTCCACAGGCTGTGGTGAGGGGACTCAGGCCTGAGCATGTGGAAAACAAGGGGCTTCCATGCAGAAAAAGGTCCTGGGTGCTGGCTCTGCGAGTCTACGGCTCCCGGGTGGGAGGAGGGGTGTCAACAGCAACATGAGCTGGGTCCAGACTCAGACATGCTCCAGACTGGTGATGTCCAAGCCCTCAGACTGCTAGGTGGACAGTCAGATCTGGTACACAGGTGTTGGTCTCCATTCTAATCGGTTATTATGTATTTTGAGTATCAATCCTGTCCTCAAGGACTCACCATCAGGAGAATCTAAAAACCTTCCTGGAGACATCTCTGAATGTTCCAGAGTTAGCATCACTCAGAGCTTCTTTAGATGTGGGTAAAAGCAAAATTAATTACACCCTGTGCACCTGATCCAGCGTCTCAGTGTCAGCGGTTGGCTTTCTCCTGTCTGTGGATGGAGCTGGCCCTTCTGTTCTGATTATTCTTCTGGCCAACATGGGAGTTCCTACCTGCATCTTGGAGGGGACTGTTCCTGCTACCCACTAAGGAGCGAGCCATCAGCTCCATGGCAATAATGCACATTGACAGTTGACACTGAATCAAGGAATCAAGATGCCCCGGGTGTTGATTTATCCAGCCTTTTTGTATTTCCAGAAGAGTTCTCATAGGGCAGTAACTGCACACCTAAATGTGGGTGACCCTAGCTCCAAGGCAATACCCCCTTTCCTTGTGATAGAATGAAAACTTCATTTAATTCTTTATTTTAATTAGAGGATAATTGCTTTACACACAATATTGTGTTGGTTTCCGCCATACATCCACATGGATCAGCCATAGGTATACACGTGTCCCTTCCCTCTTGGACCTCCCTCCCATACCCCACCCTGTCCCCCGCTTCTAGGTTGTCACCGAGCACCTGGTTAACCTCCCTATGTCATACAGCAAATTTCCACTGACTGTCTGTTTTACCTATGGTAATATATATGTTTCCATGCTGCTCTCTCAATTTATCCCACCCTCACCTCTCCCCCACCCCCACGTGTCTGTAAGTCTGTTCTCTATGTCTGTGCCTCTATTGCTGCTCTGCAAATAGGTTCATCAGTACTGTTTTTCTAGATTCCATATATATGCATTAATGTACAATATTTGTTTTTCTGACTTCACTCTAGGTTCATCCACTTTATTAGGACTGACTCGTGTTCTTTTTGATGACTGAGTAATATTCCATTGTATATATGTACCATAACTTCTTTATCTATTCATCTGTCAGTGGATATCTAGGCTGCTTCCATGTCCTAAATATTGTAAGCAGTGCTGCTATGAACATTTGCATACATGTGTTCTATTCAATTACGGTTTTCTCAGGGTATATGCCCAGTAGTGGGATTGCCAGGTCATATGCTAGTTTTATTTCTAGTTTTTTTTTTTTTTTAGGAATCTCCATATTGAAAAATGGATTTTTGATTAATTTGAAATTTTGACTTTTAGGGATTTAGGTAAAGTAGTCAGATATCAATTTATGTGACTTATTGGACTGATTTAGTCTTATGGACATGTAGGAAATCATAGGTATATAAAATAAGTTATTTGCAGAAATGTAGCTTTTTTTCTATCCTGTCATTTTTAAAAAATTTTAATTAATTTATTTTAATTTTCTTTACATTATCATGTTGGTTTTGCCATACATTGACATGAATCTGCCATGGGTATACATGTGTTCCCCTTCCAGAACCCCCCTCCCACCTCCCTCCCGATTCCCTCTCTCTAGGTCATCCCAGTGCACCAGCCCTGAGCATCAGACCTGGGCTGGCGATTGATTTCACATATGATGATTAACATGTTTCAATGCCGTTTTTTGAAGTTGTTTTTGTTCATGTCCTTCCTGGGCACATCATCATTGGTGGAACCAATCTGAATGTGGCTGGACACAGGACATTTTTTACCCTCCGTGGTTTGAGAGATACCAGTTTTTGATACTAGGCTGCACTGGAAGTTGTGTCCCATGCATCTTAGCTCAGCTGCCCTACAAAATACAATAGACCCTGTGGCTTCAGCAGCAGGAGTTTATTTTCCCACAGTTCTGGAAACTGGAAAGGTTGGGATCTTTTTTCTCTCAATTTGTCCCACCCTCCCCTTCCTACCCTATGCCCACAAGTCTGTTCTCTCTGTCTGTGTCTCTGTTCCTGAAGGGTCAAGTCCTGATGAGGGCACTCTTCCTGGTTTACAGACAGATACTACCTTCTCACCATGTCCTCAGTGAGCTTTCCTTGGAACTAAAATCTCTCTCTTCCTTTTCTTGTAGGGCCACAGACATATTGGATTAGGACCCCACTCTTATGATCTCATTTAACCTTGTTGCTGTTTTTCAGTTGCTAGCTAAATCATGTCCGACTCTTTGCAACCCCATGAACTGAACCGTGCCAGGCTTCCCTGTCCTTCACTATCTCCTGGAGTTTGCTCAAACTCACATCTACTGAATTGATGATGCCTACCAACCATCTCATCCTCCGTCGCCCTCTTCTCCTTCTGTTCTCAAACTTTACCTAGCATCAAAATCTTTTCCAGTGAGTTGGGTTTTTGCATCAGGTGGCCAAAGTGTTTCAGCTTTAGCTTTGGCATCAATCCTAATGACTGTTTAGGGTTGATTTCCTTTAGGATTGACTGGTTTGATCTCCTTGTAGTCCAAAGGACTCTCAAGTGTTTTCTCTAGCACTATAATTTGAAAGCAACAATTCTTCAGTGCTCAGTGTTTAACATTAATTACCTTCTAAAATCTCTGTCTTCAAATATAGTCACTCTAGGGGTTAGGGCTTCAAGATAAATAGATTTGGGGGGAGGTATATAACTCAGCTCCTAGTGCCATGCCACAAGGTTCAATATATAAAAACATTATGCAAGATTTAAAAATTTAATTCTCCAAGTCAGGCTTCAATAGTACTTGAACCATGAACTTCCAGATGTTCAAGATGGATTTAGAAAAGGCAGAGGAGCCAGAGATTAAATTGCCAACATCCAATGGATCATCAAAAAAGCAAGAGAGTTCCAGAAAAACATCTACTTTTGAAGCTGAAACTCCAGTACTTTGGCCACCAGATGTGAAGAACTGACTCATTGGAAAAGACCCTAATGCTGGTAAAGATTGAAGGCGGGAGGAGAAGGGGATGACAGCGGATGAGAGGGTTGGATGGCATCACCGACTCAGCAGACATGAGTGTGAGTAAGCTCCAGGAGTTGGTGGTGGACAGGGAAGCTTGGCGTGCTGCAGTCCATGGGGTTGCAAAGAGTTGGATATGACTGAGCGACTGAACTGAACTGAGAGGTATATTTTTTTGTGATCTTCATGTTGTAAAGACTTATTCTTGTTTCAAGATCTTTATGAGGCTTGTTTATTGAGGCATCAAAACTTCCACTGTGTGACTTCTCTGTTGGTCCAGTGGTTAAGGGTCTGCCTTCCAGTGCAGGGGACCTCGGTATGATCCCTCATCAGGGAACTAAGCTCCCACATGCCATGGAGCAACTAAGCCTGTGCACTGCAACCAGAGAAATGCTGCAATGAAGACCCAGCACAGCAAAAAAATAAAATAAAATAAATAAAAAATAAAATTCATTAAAAAAAGAAACTACATTGTGAGGTCACATCACTCAGAGTAAAGACTGTTAGGTTTCCCTGCCTCCTTTCACCAGTTCCATTCAGGTGACTCTATAAGCATCCCAAGCTAGGATTGATTGAGGTCTCAACTGATGTGCCTTCACCAAATAGTGCTTTATTATTCAAAGGAGAGCCATTGAGAATGTTCCCTACTACTTGAACAACTGTAAGAATTCAATTCTAAGTTGGTCCTTTGTCTTTTCCAACAAACTCCGCTTATTCATCCCTTTTTCAGATTCAGAAAGAGACGAGGGCAAGTTCAGTCACTAGCTCACACTTGAATCTGGATGGGCTCTCTTCCTCCCAGAGCTCTTTCTGCTGTCTCACTTGGCTCCAGGGAGGAGAGAGAGATCCAGTGTCAGGGCCAAGATCTGGCAGAGAGAGTCCTGGGTCCAGGGCCCTTCTCGCTGTGTCTCCTTAAACTCCATATTATTCCCAAGAGCCTGAGGTTCCTGCTCTGTGCTGAAGCCACCTGTCGGGGTCCAGCCTGTCTCCTTCCTGGGCCAGGGCAGGGAGGACTCCCCGCCCCCACAACTCCTAGCTTGTGCAGGACTCCACTTTCCTCTTCATCTTACCTTAAATAAGGATTTTAGTAGGCTGCCAGCTTATTCATCTGTTGTATTTATGGAAGCCACTAAAGTCTTCACAAAAGGGTTTAATTCAATGAGAGGTTCTATCTTTGAAGAAATTTGTTTAATAGTGCAGGGAAAATTGGGCTTTTAATACAGGAGGAGCAGAGCTGCCCTGTAACTTAAAGAGAAATTGGAACTAGAGATGAGAAGTAGCAGGGAAGCCACTGGGCTGGGAGGGAGGGTGGCTTAGGGGTGTGGGGGCAGCCAAGGCCAGGTGAAGAACCCCAAGACCACAGCTGTCCTGGGGAAGGCAGGGCACAGGAATGACAGCTCAGTGTCTGGTGGCCCTGGGTTGGTGGCAGGAACCAGAGCCTGAATTGACAGGATGGAGCAGTGTTTACCCCCAGCCTGTGAGCCCCTAGGGTTCGGGACTGTCACAGCCACTGGGGCATCCAGTTATCTGCATGCAGTCAGCCTCCTTTTTTTTTTTTTTTTGTAGTTGGGATGTAGTTTACTCAATGGACAAGAGTTTGAGGAAACGCCAGGAGATAGTGAAGGGCAGGGGAGCTTGGCAGACTATAGCCCATGGGGTCCCAAAGAGCCAAACATGACTTAGTGACTGAGTATACGCATATATGCATCTATAGATCAATCTTAATCTCCCATTTCATCCCACCCCCACGTTCCCTCTTGGTGCCTATACATTTGTTCTCTACATCAGTGTCTCTATTTCTTTTTTTGTAAATAAGATCATCTATAGCAATTTTTTTCAGATTCCATATACCTGCATTAATATATGTTATTTGGTTTTCTTGCTGTCAGACTTTTAATAGTGGTTTCCTGGCTGGGAGGATGAAACCTCTCACTGAGGAGGAAGGAAGGTAGGGTGCTTGGGGGCTTTTCACAGCGAAGAGGACAGGGCATTGGACTAGGAGCATCCTGGGTTCAGTCTGCTTGTGCTGCTCCTGATCTGTGTGACCTTGGGCTGCTCTGTAAACCTCCCTGAACCTCAGCCTTCTCAGCAGAGAGCATTGCCAGGGATGTGAATCATTGCTTTCATTTACTGAGCACTTACTACATACCCGGTGCCTGCCCAGTGCTGATCTTAAGTGAGATGCTATTTCTAAAGGCCCTGCCAAGAATATTATCCTGGGGGATGCTTGGTCAGGGAAGGTCCTTCTTTCTTATCCTTAGGGCTGGGCAGAGGGTGATTCTAGAAGCTGCTCATGGGCCTTGGGTCCTGCGTGGTGCCCATGCACCAAGGCTTGACAGCCCTCAGCCCTGATCCTCTGAGCAATGCATGCCACCCCTGGCCTCGCTGATAAGCCCGGATAGATGTTCATCTTCACAGATGCTGTGGGGAGAAAGCATGCACGTACGAATGAAGTGAAGAGGTAACATGCAAGAAGGTTATCTTTCAATTAAGAAAGGCGGCGATTCTTCCCATCAGGAGTCTTGCCAGGAATATCATTGCAGTGGTTGAATGAGAATAAAATCTGTTGGTGTGAGTGCTGCAGAGCACCCTACCCACCTCCTAGCCCCCGCCCTCCCAGACCTTTCCTCTCCTCCCAGTAGGGGAAACCCACAGCATCTCAAAGTCTCCTCCCGGGGAGGGATGTGGGGGACGCTCAGAGCAGGGCCTGGAGCCCTACCCCTGGGGAGGGCAGACTTGTCCTATGCTGGGGCTGGGTCCTCCCAGGCTGCTGTGGGAAGGGTGGCTGGGATTGTCAGATCGAGGAGGGAGGAAGGGCTGGCCCTTTGGGGCCACCCTCTCACACACTCCCACACCACACACATGCACACTCACACACATGTGTGTGTTCCTTCTTCCATCTTTCTTGGGTGTCTAACAAGGACCTTCTTTTGCTCCAAATCTCAATCCTTCTGCTTTCCCTAGTTTTTTGATAAAATTCACTTTTTAGAGCAATTTTAGGTTCACAGCAGCAATGAAAGGAAGATACAGATTTCCCATATACCCCTGCCCCCACATACTCACAGCCTCCCCTTTATCAACACCCCCACTAGAGCGGTGAAAGTGTTAGTCTCTCAGTCATGTCTGACTCTTTGCAACCCCATGGACTGTTGCCCACCAGGCTCCTCTGTCCATGGGATTCTCCAGGCAAGAATACTGGAGTGGTTGCCATTTCCTTCTCCAGGGCATCTTCCCACCCAGGGGTCGAACCTCAACCTCCTACATTGCAGGCAAATTCTTTACCATCTGAACCACAGGGAAGCCCTCGAGGGGGGCCTATTTTATAACTGATGAACCTACACCGACATGTAATCACCCAAAGCCCATAGTTTACCTTGGGGTTCACTCTTGGTGTTGGGCCTTCTGTGGGTTTGGACAAACATATAATGACTCGTGTCTATCATTGTAGAAGCATGAGGAGTATATTCGCTGCCTTAAATACCCTCTGTGCTCTGCCTATTCATTTCGGTCCCCATCCCCCAGTCCCCCGGAAACTGCTCACCTTTTTGCTGTCTTCATAGTTTTGCCTTTTCCAGAATGTCACATAGTTGGAATTGTGTAGTATGGAGCCTTTTCAGATTGAATTCTTTCACTTAGTAATATGCATTGAATTTCCTCCATGTCTTTTTCATGGCTTAATTGCTCATTTCTTTTTAGCCCTGAATAGTATTCTGTTTTTTTGGTTGTATCACAGTATATTTATCCAGTCACCTACTGAAGGATATCTTGGCTGCTTCCAAATTTTGGCAATTATGAATAAGGCTGCTATAAACTCCCATGCCCAAGATTTTTGTGTGGCCATAAGTTTTCAGCTCCTTTGAGTAAATACCAAGGACTGCGATTGATTGCTGTGCTCAGTCACTTCAGTCATGTCCAACTCTGCGCCCCTGTGGACTATAGCTCGCCAGGCCCCACTGTCCATGGGATTTTTCAGGCAAGAATACTGGAGTGGGTTGCCATTTCTTGCTCCAGGGGATCTTCCTGACCCAGGGATCGAACCCTTGTCTCTCAGGTCTCCTGCATTAGCAGGCGGGTTCTTTCCCAGTAGGTGCTCTCTTCCACAGTGGCTGCACCATGCTGCATTCCCACCAGCAGAGAATAAGACTCGCTGCTGCCCCACAGCCTCACCAGTGTTTGGTGGTGTGGGTGTCCTGGATCTTGGCCACTCTCCTAGGCATGTGGGGTGTCTCATTGTTGTTCTGAGTTTGCATTTCCCTGATGACGTGAGACGTGGAGCATCTTTTTCATGTGCTTACTCACCATGTGTATCTTCTGTGATGAGGCGTTTTCCCTGATTTTTCAGCTCACCCCACATAGGCCAGCACCTGTACTCACCACCAGGTATCTTTACCCTGCAGCGGGTGGAGTGGGTCCAGTCCCAGCTCCGCCAACTTCTGGGTGTGCTTCCACTGGGGTCCAGCCAGCCTGCCCATTCAGTCTGGATGTCTGCTGTCCCCAGGCTCTAGCTCCTCCCCGCCTTGATTGGGGGGGTCGCTGAGGTCTCTGAGTGTGGCCACCGTGTTCCAACTCACATACTCATAACCGTATGATCCAGCAATCAATTGCAGTCCTTGGTATTTACTCAGAGGAGTTGAAAGCTTAAGGGCACGGGAATTTATAGCAGCCTTATTCATAATTGCCAAAATTTGAAAGCAGCCAAGGTATCCTTTAGTAGGTGACTGGATAAATATTACTGTGATACAACCAAAGAACAGAATACTATTTAGTGCTAAAGAGAAATGATTAATTAAGCCATGATGTTCCAGCACACCATGTTCCACACAAAGAGACTCAGATCTCTGAGTGTGGCCACCATGTTCCACAACCCCTGCATAGCACTGACCCACAGTGTGGGCAGGTACTGCTCTGTCGCCCGTCCCACTGTCAGGATGTTCGGTCACTTACTTCTCTGCCCGGCTTGACTGAGGGTCCAGAGCCTGGTTTGCTTGTCCATAGGCCACGGTGTCAGCAAAGAGAAGGGCACAGAAATGCTATTGTTTTATTGGCAGATGTCAGAGGACAAGCATGCCTGGTGGGTGCAGGGGGCCTGTCCACCCTGTGGGCCCACCTCCAAGGAACAGGGTGGAGGGAAGAAGCCTGGGCTCCTGGGTACTTGGCCTATTGGCCTGGCACCTCCACTGGCTGCTGTCGCTGCCAGCTGCCCAGAGACTAGGATGTGGCAGAAGTGGGGACAGGGTCTCCTCAGGGAGCTTGTGCAGAGTGGGATGGGATGGGGGTCCTGTCTTACTGCTCCCCAGCCAAGCCTCAGTGAGGGGGGGCATGGGCAGCTACTCCTGGAGGGAACTGGGGGCCCCAGATACCTCTCTTCTGAGTTTCGAAGGGGGCACATTCTCCCTGGAGGAGGGGGTGTCTGTGTCTGAACACGTGGCCTTCATTTCTGAGCAGCACAAGTGTCCCCAGCCGGGAGGGGGCAGGGCTGGAACCTGGAAGGGCCTGACCCTGAAAACAGCTCCTGGGGCAGCCTGGTCAGGGGTGGGGAGCCTGGGGGCCTCCTGCTGCTGCTGCTGCTGCTTCAGTTGTGTCCTACTCTGTGTGAACCCGTAGACGGCAGCCCACCAGGCTCCTCTGTCCCTAGGATTCTCCAGGCAAGAATATTGGCGTGGGTTGCCATTTCCTTCTCCAATGCATGCATGCATGCTAAGTCACTTCAGTTGTGTCCAACTCTGTGCGACCTCATAGATGGCAGCCCACCAGGCTCCTCCATCCACAGGATCCTCTAGGCAAGAATACTGGAGTGGGTTGTCATTTCCTTCTCCAGGGGGTCTCCTACCTAAGGGAATTTGCTCATTTTCTGCCTCTCTATTGTGATTGAATGTAGCAGGAGATATATTTTCACTTCTATAGCCTTCAGTGGTAGAAATACCAACCTTCAGCCCAGGTGACAGGGTTACTGAGATGCTATGTGGTCTTAAGTCAGTTACTTAACCTCTCTGAGCTGGCAATAATAACACCCATCTCCTAAGTCTGTTAGGGATCAGATGAGTTAATGTCGGTTAACGCAGGTTGTCAGTAATGTGAGTTGTTTCTTGTTTGGGACTGAACACTGGCCTAGATTTCCCACCTGGTCCCAGATACACATGGAGAATAGGAGATAATGCTGAATGAAGGGGTCTCTGTGGATGGTCGGGCCCCACTCTGCATGGTGCAAACACTTAGGTTCTTTGGGGATGAAATATGGGCTTCCCTGGTGGCTCAGATGATAAAGAATCTGCCTGTAATGCAGGAGACCTGGGTTCCATCCCTGGGTTGGGAAGATCCCTTGGAAAAGGGAAATGGGTACCCACTCCAGTGTTCTTGCCTGGAGAATTCTATGGACAGAGGAGCCTACAGTCCGTTGGGTCAGAAACAGACACGACTGAGTAACTGACACTTTCATTTGCCTGTGCAGAGGGCAGGGCATGGATCCCAGGGGCTGGGGCAGCGCTCATTCCTTCTGGATGTTCCAGGGGAAAGGACCTGGGTCCTGGGTGGACATAAAGTGGGAGGTTAGTCTCTCTCCTGCTGTGGTTGCTGCAGATGAGCTCAGAAATCATCATCTCGTTTTGCCCGAGCAAAGAAAGCAGGCATTGTGTGCTGTTCATATATTGATTGACTCATCAAATGATCTGCCTCAGCTGCCTGCATTTGTTTACAGGGTGAAAATTAATGCCACAGATGTTTACTGTATAATAGGATTTGAAATCTGTTTCGGGGACGGGGGGTTGGGAGGGGAGCAACCGTTGAAACCATTGGGCCAAGAATGAGAAAAACACTTTTGCATAAAGGAGGATTTGGTTCACTAAGTAACACATGGTGCTTACTGTCAAATGCTAACAAGAAACATGGGTCTTCTCTGCCTTTTGGCCGGCGTTGGCTTATACGTCCATCTCCTTGGCTTTCTTCTGCTCTGTGCTGTGATGTGGCACCTTCTCAAGTGTTTTCATTACTGGGAGAGCCTCTTGTGAAAGGGAGCACCCACCCTAATTATTCATCATTAGCACCGAGGCAGGCCTGGTTCCACCTGCTCCCTTTCTGCTCATCCCCTGTTCACAGCAGGCGGTGGGCAGCCTGACTGCCTAGCAAGCCTGTCTGGATCTTGGATGGTGAGGAGGGTCCATCCTGATGACTCCCCTCTGGACTCAGGCCGTGTCCCTGCTGTCTGTTGCTTGGAGCCAGATCTCTGGGTGTTACTGTGAGCTCCATTTTCTTGCCAGAGCCTCTAAGCCTTGCAACTTAGAAAACCATGGAGACATCACCAATTCCTGATGTGTCCAAGGGATGTTTTCAAGGGTCAGGGCAGAGGGGTGGTCCCTGTGCTTTTAAGGGGAATCTCTGCTACTTCCTCCTCAGACTTTCAGGAGAGTCTTCCCGTGGGAAGGTCCTGGGACCACTGGTCCAGGGTCCGGTGACCATCCAGAGGCCCTGGAGGAGCTTTCTTCCTGGGAACTTTTCCTTCCATGGGTTCAGATACACACACTTCATTTGTAAATTTTGCTTCCCTTATGTTTTTCTCTTCAACCAGCTCTGATTGGATTCACCGCAGATTAACATTTTCCATTATACGTTCTAATGTGTTTTTTTTAAACCAAATCTCCCTTCACAGATTGCTGTCTTTATAATATAGGAATTATTTCTCAGTCACTTTAAAAGTCCTGCTTCATTAGCTTGGTGACTGTTTGGTAATTTGCAAAGTCACTTTCACAAGTTTTTAATATTGCCCGGTTGAAAATCACAGCCGTAAATGTATTAGATCTTAATAGTGTTATGATTCTGTCTGAAGTGAAAAAAAATTAGAATCAGTAATTAGCTCTGACCTCAACACAAGCCTGCACTGGGCAGGAGACATGCCGATTACAGAATCAAAGCGCCTGGCGTTTAAAGAATCTTCCGGTGAGGCCATGCTTTGTCTCAGCAGCCATGAGACCTTTCTCCTATTCCCCTTTCTCCTTACCATGGCTTAAAGCCCTTCCTTTTGTGGAAAGCATATCCTGTCTAGACAGGGCCCTCAGGGGAAACACATAGGGCAGGCGTGATTTCTACCCATCTGCAAACAGACACTTTGAAGCCCCCAAATTCAGCACTCTAGTTCAATTTTTTTTTTTTTTTTTTGCTTCTCTGATTGGCTTGCTGGATCTTAGTTCCCCTACCAGGGGTTGAACCCATGTTCCCTGCAGTGAAAATGCAGAGTCTTAATCACTGGACCACCAGGGAATTTCCCAGTACTATTTTCATTTTAAAGATTTCTTTTATTTATTTCTTCATTTTGATGTGGACCATTTTTAAAGTATTGAATTTGTTACAATATTGCTTCTGGGTTTTTTCTTTAAATTTTTTTTAAGTCGGAGGATAATTGTTTTACAATGCTGTGTTGGTTTCTGCCACACAGCAACATGAATCAACCAGGAGTACGCATATGTCCCCTCCCTCTTGAAACTCCTTCCCATTCCCCACCCCATCCACCCCTCTAGGTTGTTACAGAGGCTTGGGTTCTGTTGGGGTTTTTTTATGTTCTGGTTTTTTGGTCATGAGGCACGTGGGATCTTAACTCCCTGATTGGGGATCGAACCCACATCACCTGCAATGGAAGGAGTCCTG
Organism: Antilocapra americana; assembly: GCA_007570785.1. NCBI lineage: Eukaryota > Metazoa > Chordata > Mammalia > Artiodactyla > Antilocapridae > Antilocapra > Antilocapra americana. The sequence goes on from ML663557.1 coordinate 25,457,858, forward strand.
ATCATTGGACTGCCAGAGAAGTCCCCAGTTCTATTTTTTGACAGAAGATGCTGCCCATTGGGAAGATGTGTCTGGAGGTTTTTGTTGGATATTATTGTTTTTGACATGCTAACTTTCCCCCTCTTTATGTGTTTAGGCTGACTCTGAGTTGTACAGGGCAAAAGGGAAAGTTGAAAAGGGCAGTGATATCTCGTCCCTGTTCTGAGGTTTCCAGGCCCCTGGGGGGACAGGGGTGCTCCACGCCTGGATGACTGTTCCCTCCGCTCAACTCCCAGCAGCATCTTTACCTCCCTGGAGGCCTCTCAGGCTCCTCCCAGCTGCAGAGCCCGAGACTGGCTTCCTCTTGGGGGAGAGGCTTGGTGGGCTCCAGAAAACCTGGGAGCCTCACGCCGCTTTGTCATGTTCCATTTGCCCTGATTAATTTGGCATCTGAATGAGCCAGAGGGAGGGGTGCTCCCCTCTACCCTCTTACAGATGTTTCAGGCCAAGGTTTTTCTGGCAAAATCGATTCTGACATTTTGATAAGAACTCATTCGCTGAGTTCTGTATTTTGAATCTTTGACTCTAAGCTGTTCTGAAAACCAGCTGTGAACCTAAATCTTGTTTGTGAAATCTGCATACTGCATCAGCAGCAGACACAGCGAGTACCTTGGGGTCATTACATAGACACTGGGTCATTGCGGCGGGATTGAATCGCAGTGGTTCATCAGACTTCTGCCTGGCAAGGCACCATGAGAGACACATAATAAATGTCTTGAACCCACTCCTATCTCTTCAGTGTTTGGAATGAAAAAAAGGAGACCTTTCATGGAAATAATTTTGTATTCATGAAAAACAACACAAAATCTCCACTACTTAGGAAGCTCCGCTGCAGTGTGGAACCCACTATCTACATCAGGAGCAGTGATCTTTGTAACTGATAGAAGAAAAAGAGTAAAGACTGGATTGGAAGCCTCTTAGGCCCTGTTGGAAAGGCACACACCTCTGTCCAACTCCAGAGTCCAATTTACAAGGTCATTTTAAGCAGGAGGGAGAGAAGGAGGAGGTGACAGACCCCCAGCGCATCGTGAGTGAGGCTGTGTCCCTCCCTCCAATGAAGCTGACTCCCTGAAGAAGTGATATCAACCAGAGGAGAGGAGCCAGGTGTGTGAGAAGAAAGGGCTTGGACCAGGAGAGGAGGGAAGGGGTGGGAGAGTGATTAGAACTCTGCCTTCTCTTCCTCTCAGTGGGCCATTCATGTGAGATGTGCAGTGGGCAGGATTGGAGCCGCCTGCTTCCCCCACTGGCCCCCTGCATGAGGACATGGCAAGTTCTTGGGCCTGGGCTCCCTGACCCTCTTCTTCTTCCCTCAGAGGTAAAGACCATGGTACACCTGGAGAGTCGGTGCAGGGCCCTCAGGTGATACCCGTGGTACACCTGGAGAGTCAGTGTAGGGTCATCAGATGATACCTGTGGTACACCTGGAGAGTCAGTGTAGGGTCATCAGATGATACCTGTGGTATACCTGGAGAGTCAGTGTAGGGTCATCAGATGATACCTGTGGTACCCCTGCAGAGTCGGTGTAGGGCCCTCAGATGATACCCATGGTACCCCTGGAGAGTCAGTGTAGGGCCCTCAGATGATACCTGTGGTACCCCTGGAGAGTCGGTGTAGGGCCCTCAGGTGATACCCATGGTATACCTGGAGAGTCAGTGTAGGGCCCTCAGGTGATACCTGTGGTACCCCTGGAGAGTCGGTGTAGGGTCCTCAGGTGATACCTGTGGTACCCCTGGAGAGTCGGTGTAGGGCCCTCAGGTGATACCCATGGTACCCCTGGAGAGTCGGTGTAGGGCCCTCAGGTGATACCTGTGGTACCCCTGCAGAGTCGGTGTAGGGCCCTCAGGTGATACCTGTGATACCCCTGGAGAGTCGGTGTAGGGCCCTCAGGTGATACTTGTGGTACCCCTGCAGAGTCGGTGTAGGGCCCTCAGGTAATGCCTGTGTTACCCCTGGAGAGTCAGGGTAGGGCCCTCAGAGTGAGAGGAAGGCATTCTGAGTCTTGGGAGCGTTTCTTAGATGACCTGCCTGTGCTCTCAGAAGGGAGAAGGTAGGTCATAGGCCCTAAATGGTTGGGGTGGTGACCTGGAACAAGACTGAAGGCTGTCACCATCTTGCCCTGGCCTCCTAGGTGATCCTGAAGGCAGCCGATCCCTTCTGGAGCACCTGGTGTCCCAGACACACTAGGAGGTGCCAGGCTAGAAGTCAGCCAGACTGCTGGGGATTCTGACTGCCTGCCAGGGAGTCCTGGTTTCCTCTGCAGCATCGCTGTGCAGAGTTAGGTCAGACTCATGGGAGATGCTTTGAAAGTTTTTTATAGGAGAGAAAAATGCAAGTGATGCCTGGGCCCACTCACTAATATAATTTAGGGGTGTACTTTTCTGGAGTCAGAATGAATAGAACCCATGGAGTAACCCCCACCTAAGGTTCCTCTTTGTAGGGGTTTCAGAACCTGGTGCACCCTAGGTCCAGACCACATGTCTCTTGTGTCCAGTTTTCCCTGCTTGTGGCTTCGAGTGGGTGACCACATCCCTCCATCCACTTCTCCTGTCACTTAGCTCCACAGGTACTGGACACGTCTTCCAGGTCCAGCTCTGTGCCCAGAAGGATACATGATGAACAAGAGATTGTCTGTGTACTGAAGGAGCTCAGAGTCTTATGGAGCAAGGAGACACACGAATGTCTAGATATAACGTGATGTAGGAAGGACATTTATGAAAATACATGTGTGAGAGCAGACGGAAAGATCCCGAGCAGGCTTTTGAGGACCAGAGAGGGCATCTGGACATGGAGGGGGCACTTGAACTGAATTCCCTTCCAAATGAGCTCCCTGAGACCTGAACTGATTCTTAAGGTGTACCACAGATGTTATAGGGTACTGATCTTGTTTGCAAGAGGCTGAAGAAGCCCTACGGCAAATATAAAATAGTGTGATGTGTTTTGTCACAAGCTGCCTACGGCTTTGTTCAGTCTGGCCAAGCTTTCTTATACCAAGACCTAGACAATTACAGAAGCATGGACACCAACCATCACTTCTACCCTTTTGACAGTTCTGTGGTCAGTGTGTACTATTATGGCAAGTGGATCATTTACAGTTTCAGATTATCTTAACCAGGCCCTACTGTTTCAACACTTTAGATAATATTTCCTTTATTGCTGGTTCTACTCTTTACAATAAGACTGCCACCATTTACTAGGTTTTCTTATTCTCACCAGCAGCTTATGACCAGCAGAAACTATTTTATGGCTAAAATTTTCAACCGCCTTACTTGTCTCTGAGAAAATCATGAATTAGAAAGAATTCTTACACAGAAAAAAAGTATTTGCTAAAAGTTAACACATGTTAATAATAAAAACTTTCAGCAGATTAGGGTAGAACTTAGTGTGATGGAAGGTAACAGTAACTGTCAAAAATTCATAGTGTGAGAAAATGCAAATTGAAACCACAATGAGATATACAACACAGTCAGTTAACTAGTCAAGATGGAAAAAGACTGAGGACACCAATGCTGGCAAATCCGATGATCATGGAAAGCCTCATACATTCTTGGTAGGGAATCAAATGGTATGACCACTTTGGAAAAATACATGGCAGATTCTTTTAAAAATTTAGTTTTTAATTGGAGTACAATTTCTGCTGCACAATGAAGCAAGTCAGTTATTTGTATTCATATATCTCCTCTCTCTTGGATCTCCCTCATCTCACCCTTCTAGGTCATCACAGAGCACCAAGCTGAGCTCCCCGTGCTATACAGCACCTTCCCATTAGCTATCTGTTTTACTCGTGGTGGTGTATATACGTCAGTCCTAATCTCCCAGTTTGTCCCACCCTCTCCTTCCCCATGCTGTGTCCACAAGTCTGTTCTCTACATCTGAGTCTCTATTCCTGCTCTGCAAATAGGTTCATCAGTACCGTTTTCTAGATCCCATATATATGTATTATTATATGATATTTGATTTTCTCTTTATGACTTACTTCATTCTGTATAACAGGCTCTAGTTTCATCCACCTAACTAGAACTGACACAAATTCATTCCTTTTTCTGGCTGAGTAATATTCCATTGTATGTATGTACCACATCTTCTTTATCCATTCATCTATTGATGGACATTTAGGTTGCTTCCATGTCCTAGCTATTGTAAATGATCCTGTAATGAACATTGGGATATTGAGCATCTTTTCATGTGTTTGTTGGCCATCTGTATCTTTGGAGATATGTCTGTTTAGGACTTCTGTGTGGCAAGATATTATTAACAAAACTAAATACATACCTACTGTATGAATCAGCAATTTCTCTCTTGGACGTTTACCAAGAGAAATGAAACTATACGTTCATAAAAACACTTGTACAAGAATGGTCTTGGCTGCTTTATTCATAAAAATGGGAGGCAACTCATCCATCAAAAGATGAATGGATACAAAGAGATACAGTCATACAGTCATGCCAAATAGAATACTGTTTGACAATAAAAAGGAAGAACTTACTGATATATGCCACAACATGTGTGAAGCTCAAAAACATCATGCTGGGTGAAAGAACCCAGACACAAAGGAGTTCATATTATATGTGCCATTTACCTGAACCCTTAGATGAGGCAAAGCTAATCTATGAGGACAAAAGACCTTAACAGTGGTTGCCTCTCCTGCAGATGATGGTGTCTGCAGTTTACTGGGAAAGGGCATGAGAGAACTTTATTGAATTATAAGAATGTCTTATGTCATAACAGAAGTTTGAGTTTCACAGATATGTGCATTTGTCCAAATACATCCCATGATATATTTGAGATCCATGCATTTATATTATTCTTTGTAAATTTTATTTAAAAAATCCCCTACAAACCGATATTGGACTCTAGTTAATGATATGCTGGCAGAAGTGTAGTCATCTCTGCAATTTACTTTGAAATGCATCAGAAAATAAAATGGATTGATGTATGCATAGAAGGATGGATAATTATAAGACCAAGCTAATATATCAAAATGTTCATTGTAGGATCTAGGCATTGGGAACAAGGGTTTTCTCTGAAAAATTCCAGCTTTTCTGTGTGTTTGATAGTTTTCATAATAAAATGTTGGAAGGAAACTAAGCAATATATCTGTCATGGATTCATATATATCTGGTAAAACTAGATTAAATTTTTTGAGGAAATTATAAACAGAAATCAAGATAGTGGTTATCTATCTGCTTGGGCTTTTGATCCCAAAGAAATGCCACAGCAACTCTATGTGAAATGTTCTTGTTCCTAAGTTGGGTGGGTTAATGGGTCTTTTCTTTAAACTCTGTAATTTACATATGCAGAGTATATATCCTACTATGTGTTCAAGTATTACACAACTATTAAAGAATCTATAAAGTTCTGAAGAAAGGTTTTAAAGGAAACGACTAGGCCATTCAGTTTTAAATAGACTTTGCATGGTTTGGGTCCAAGAAGGGCTGCTCTTCATCCCCAGTGTGTGCTGGAGTTCAGGGGAGGAAACCATTAGGGAATCCAGCTTGGGGTAAAATGGTGATGCTCCTGTGGCTCAGGAAAGTGGATCTTCAAACATTTAAAAAAAATTTTTGCCTATGCCATGTGGCATGCAGGATCTTAGTTCCCTGGCCAGGGACTGAACCTGCACACCTTGCAGTGGAAGGGTGGAGTCTTAACCACTGGACTACCAGGGGAGTCCCTGGCTCTTCAGTCTTTGACGTTAGTTGCAAAAGTTCAAAGTGATAGCTGTTTTCCATATGCTTATTTTAAAATGTATGTAGAAAAACACATAAACTAATACATCTGGAATTCAGACTCTGCTAACTCAAACCTTATATCCAATAATAACCTTTCCTCTTCATGCTCTGCAAATGACCTCACTTCCTGCTTCTCCAACCAAAACAGAAGATATGGAACTAGAGTCCTCAACTACACCCCCAGCTACCAACTTCCCCATTGGTTCCCCTTAGAAATCTGAGAGAGGGGTCTACCTGTCTTTATCTACCTGAGCTCTGCTCCCCACATCATCATCTCCCTCCATCATTGCATGAATGTACGTGGCTGCTTGGTGGCTCAGCAGTAAATAATCCACATGCAGTGCAGGAGCTGCAGGAGACCTGGATTCGATCCCTAGGTTGGGAAGATCCCCTGAAGGAGGATATGGCAACCCAGTCCAGTATTCTTGCCTGGAGAATCCCACGGACAGAGGAGCCTGGTGCGTTACGCCCATGGGGTCGCAAAGAATCAGATATGACTGAAGCAACTAAGCACAAGCAAAGCTGGCCTCACCTTGCTGTGCTTACCACACAGTGTTGTTGACTAAATATTAGATGACAATATCCCTCAAGTGCTTAGAAGGGAGCCTTGCACACCATGCAAATTCAGTAAAAATTCAGTTCAGTTCAGTGGCTCAGTTGTGTTCGATTCTTTGTGACCCCATGGACTGCAGCACGCCAGGCTTCCCTGTCTACCACCAACTCCTGGAACTTGCTCAAACTCATGTCCATTGAGTTGGTGATGCCATCTAATCATCCCATCCTCTGTCATCCCCTTCTCCTCCTGCCTTCAATCTTTCCCAGCATCAGGAAACTTTTCTAACCAGTCAGTTCTTCGCATCAGGTGGCCAAAGTATTGGAACTTATTCTTTCTGCCTGGGCTGTCCTTTCCTCTGATCCTTCCAGAGGATATTAAGGATTGATTTCCTTTATAATGGACTGGTTGGATCTCCTTGCAGCCCAAGGGACTCTCAAGTGTCTTCTCCAACACCACAGTTCAAAAGCATCATTTCTTTGGTACTCAGCTTTCTTTATAGTCCAACTCTCTCATCCATATATGACTACCAGAAAAACCATAGCTCTGACTAGATGAATCTTTTTTGGCAAAGTTATGTAGCTGCTTTTTGATATGCTGTCTAGTTTGGTCATAGCTTTTCTTCCAAGGAGCAAGTGTCTTTTAATTTCATGGCTGCAGTCACCATCTGCAGTGGTTTTGGAGCCCCCCAAAATAAAGTCTGTCACTGTTTCCATTGTTTCCCCATCTATTTGCTGTGAAGTGATGGAACCAGATGCCATGATCTTAGTTTTCTGAATGTTGAGTTTTAAGCCAGCTTTTTCACTTTCATCAAGAGGCTCTTTAGTTCTTCTTCACTTTCGGCCATGAGAGTGGTGTCATCTGCATATCTGAGGTTATTGATAGTTCTCCCAGCAATTTTGATTCCAGCTTGTGCTTCATCCAGCCCGGCATGTCTCATGATTACTCTGCATGTAAGTTAAATAAGCAGGATGACAGTATACAGCCTTGATGTTCTTTCCCAATTTGGAATCAATCCGTTGTTCCATATCTGTTTCTAACTGTTGCTTCTTGACCTGCATGCAGGTATCTCAGGAGGCAGGTAGGGTAGTCTGGTATTCCCATCTCTCTAAGAGTTTTCCACACTTTGTTGTGATCCACCAGTCAAAGGCTTTATTGTAGTCAGTGAAGCAGATGTTTTTCTAGAATTCTCTTGCTTTTTCTATGATACAACAGATGTTGACAATTTAATCTCTAGTTCCTCTGCCTTCTGGAATTCTCTTGCTTTTTCTGTGATACAACAGATGTTGACAATTTGATCTCTGGTTCCTTTGCCTTTTCTAAATCCAGTTTGATCACCTGTAAGTTCTCAGTTCACATACTCTTGAAGCCTAGCTTGGAGAATTTTGAACATTCCTTTGAAATTCCTAGGAATTTTGAACATTCCTAGCGTGTGAGATGAGTGCAGTTGTGTGGTAGTTTGAACATTCTTTGGCATTGCTTTTATTTGGGGTTGGAATGAAAACTGACCTTTTCTAGTCCTGTGGCCACTGCTGAATTTTCCAAATTTGTTGGCATATTGAGTGCAGCACTTTAACAGCATCATCTTTTAGGATTTGAAATAGCTCAGCTGGGATTTCATCACCTCCACTAGCATTATGACTCGACTCTACCCATTATACCTCCTTTATATATCTCTCTGTAAAATGTCTTTGTAATCTGCCTCCACTCTGCCCCTCATCTGAATGTCTTGACATGGCCTCTCACTGGCTGTTGCTACCTTGTCACCTGGCCTCAAAAGTCTCTCACCGACACACTCCCCATCACTAAACACATTGTTTCTTTGTCCTCACCCTCTGCAGATCTCAGCAGCTGCTTGTTCTTCAGGCTGGCTCCTCTGTGGCACCGTGCTCTCTGGGTTCCCTTCTGACACTCTGACTGCTTTCTCTCTTATCTTTGTGAGCAAGCTCCTATCCCTAAGCCTATCCCTTGAATGTCTGTGACCCTCAGGATGTGCCCCAAGGCTGTCCGTTTCTTTCCTTGAAAGAAACTTCTCTTCGGAAGTGTCATTAGTTTTACAGCTTTCATTTTAATGATGACAGCCAAGATTGATGGCAGGAGGAGAAGAGGGTTACAGAGGATGAGACAGTTGGATGGCATCATTGACTCAATGGACATGAGTCTGAGTAAACTCTGGGAGATGGTGAAGGACAGAGAAGCCTAGTGTGCTGCAGTCCATGGAGTTGCAAAGAGTCAGACATGATTTAGCGATTGAACAACAACAACCAGATATCTATTGACAGCCTAAACAACTCTCCTGGTTTCAGACCTGGAACCTCTGCACAGGGGACATCTGCACTTGGACATCCCCTTCCCCCTCCACCGTGTGGTCCCCTCTTGAGCTCTTTACTGCAGTGCATTCTCTGTCTGAGTTCTCCTGCTTCTCAACTCCCACACCTGATCCATCACCCTTGTGTCCACTCTGCCTCCTAAACACCTAAAACTAGATTCCTTCTCTCTGCCCTCATTGTACCTGTCCTAGACCTGGCTTCCATCATCTCCCTTCCAGCTGCTGCAAAGTCTCTCCCCCAGTGTCCCTCTCTTGCCCTCCTTCAATTCATTCTCTCTGCAGAGACCAGCATTGTTTTCCTAATGCCCCCCCCCGCCTCTTTTTTCTGACTGCACTTGTGGGATTTTAGTGCCCTGAGCAGGGATGAACCCCAGCCCTCGTTGGTGAAAGTGCTGAGTCCTAACTGCTAGACCACCAGAGAGTACATCCTAAATTGCTTCAGTCGTGTCCGACTCTTTTCAACCTGATGGACTGTAGCCTGCCAGGCTCCTCTATCCATGGAGTTTTCCAGGCAAGACTACTGAAGTGGGTTGCCATGCCCTCCTCCAGGGGATCTTCCTGACCCAGGGACTGAACCCGTGTCTCTTGCATGCCCTGTACTGAGAGGTGAGTTCTTTACCACTAGGACCACCTTGTTGTTCAGTCACTAAGTCATGTCCTACCCTTTGCCACCCCAGGACTGCAGCACGCCAGGTTTCCCTGTCCTTCTCTATCTCCCAGAGTTTGCTCAAACTCATGTCCATAGAGTCAATGATGCCATCCAATCATCCAACCAGCATTCCCATGATGCACCACTGAGGAAGCCCTAATTCACCCTCTAAATCTCCTTTTTTATTATGTCACGTCCTACCTAACACATGAGAGTACCTTTCCACTGCCCATTCATGAGATCCAACCTCCTGAATTTGATTCACAAGGTGTTGCCTAATCTAACCCCAGGCTGCCCTTCCCCCATCCTCCTTTCCATCTTTCAAGTCTTGTAAGTGCTGTGTGCTCTCTTCTTGTGGGCTTTTACATCTTGTTCTCATTTCTTGGGACATGTCTCCTCCACCAGATCTCTTGGATAACTCCCAGCATCCTCTAGTGCTCAGCTGTCACTTCCCCCAGGAAGCCTTCTCTGATCTTTTTCCTCATTCATACATCATTCATGAGTACTTCCTTTGCTGAGGATGGAGGACCCCAGAAGAGTCGCAGGTTCTTACCTTCACAGAGCTGACCTCTATTGATGGAAAGACAGTAAGTGAATAAATGATTAATATGATAGGTTCCAGTAGCGACAATGGCAATGAAGACAGAACGAGGCGATGCAACACAGTTTACACATGTTTCTGTGTTGGAAACATTGAATACCTGTTTCTGATGGCCTTTGAACTTCTATCTGATGGAACTTGAAAAACCAGCTGTGCAAAGATCAGAGGAAAGGATAGCCCAGGCAGAAAGAATACCTCAAAAGTCCTCAAAATGGGAGTGCAGAGATTGGTTCTTGATTTGTTTGAGGAATGGAGAGAAAACCAGAGTTTCGGAGTACAGCAAGCCACAGGGAGAGAAGTAAGATATCTGGTTTCCTGATTGTCAGGGACAGGATCACATACTTCCTTGAGGGCCACACTAAGGAGCTGATTTTATTTTTACTACATTGGAAGGTTTTAACCAGGGGAGTGATAAAATCTGATTTAGGCTTTTTAAAATACAGTAGCTTTATTGAGATAATTCATATGTACAATGCAGTTCACCCATTTACAATGTACATCTTAGTGATTTTTAAAGTCCATTCACAGAGTTGCACAAACATCGCTACTGTTGATTTTAGAACCACAATCAATTTTCATCATGACCATGAATCTACTTTCTCTCCCTTCAGGTTTGCTTGTTCTGGGCATTTCACACCAATGGAATCATGTGGTCCCTTGGGACCAGCCTCTTTCACTTAGTGTTCTGTTGTACTCGTGGTGTAGTATGTCTCAGTACTTCATTCCTTTATATGGCTGAGTAATAGCCCACTGTAGGGACAGGCCACAGTTTATTTATCTGTTTCTCAGTTGATGGACTTTTGGGTTGTTTCCACTTTTTGGTTCTGTGAACATTCATGTACAAGTTTTTCCAGGGACATATGTTTTCAGTTCCCTTTGGCATATGTGTGGGAATGGAACTACTGGGTCACAGGGTGACCCTGCATTCAGTCTTTTGAGGAGCTGCTGGGCTGTTTTCCAAAGTGACTGCACCATTTTATTTTTAACACCAGAGATTTTGTTTTAAAGATTTATAAGTTATGGTTCTCTCCTGCTGTAGAGGGTGAATTTTGGGAAGCCAGACACCTGCTAGGAGGCTGGGGCATGACTCCCAGGAGAAGAGGGGCTGTGCCCCACAGGAGAAGAAGGGCTGTACCCCATAGGCTGGAGGGAGGAGTATGGGCCGGGGTGTATCGTGGAGACAAGCCAGAGCTCCCAGGGGACTGGATGTACAGTGGGAGAAAGAGACGTCGGGAAGGCTTTCCACAGGAGGAGTGGAGCAGGAGGTTGTGCCATTTAGTGAGGGATGCAGAGGACTGGGATTCACCCAAGTGCTCTCTGTAGGATAAATTAAGTTGCAGATGCCTATTAGGCATTCCAAGGAGATATGGAAAGAAGGTGGTTGATACAGAAGCATACAGGCGAGGAGGGCAGATACACTTTTGGGAGCATCAGCACACATATATATTTAAAGTCAGAGGATGTTAACTAACCTATGGAGGGAATGAGGCAGAGAAAGGGGTCTCAGATTATAGCAATAGGATATTCCAGCATCTGGGGGTTAAGCAGAGAAGAATTCACTAAAGGAGACTGGAAATGATGTCTAGCAAGGGAAGAGGGAAATCTGGATGCCATGGACAGCATCCTGGCAACAGAGTCGGGGGATGTTTTAAGGAGAGTGCAGGCATCTGTGTCATGTGCTGCTGAAAGTCATATCGTTCAAAGGCCAAGTGACCATAACATGTGGCCACATACATGGCAACTTCAGTGGTGCAGAAAGTATGTTGAAATGACATGAGTGGGTGACTGAGATAAAGAGGAATAAGTTGTAACAGAGAAGCATCTTTTTTTCAATTTTGCTGTGAAGGTTGGCAGAGAAATGGGATGGTACCTGGATCAGGGCATGAAGTCGAGGAGGGAATTTTATAATATGCAGACACTAGAGTGTATTTAAATACCGATGGAAATAACCCACCGGAGAAGTAGAACATGGTAAGTCAGAGAAAGGAGGGTAATTGGAGAGAAGAGCTCTTGAGGAGGGGCTGGAGCAGGAGGACAGGGAGGGGCCAGGATGCCCTGGCAGGAGAGAGGCCAGAAAGGACAAGTGATGTGGGCAGGGAAGAAGACGGTTAGGGAGCATCCCTACTTTCTCAGAGAAATGTGAGCTCGAGCCTCATCTGGGCACTGGGGGCAAAAGTGATGTTGGACATTTGAGGGATGAGGACATGTGACCTTGACATCTGAGTGGAGCCAAGTGGACTCACAGGAAAGGGAAGGAGGGAGGGGGTGATAGATTTTACCCGAGACTCGTCAGAGGAGTTGCCTAGACCATTCCCAGTAATGTTCCATTGTCGAGAAACAGAGTGGATTTCCAGGGTTTGGTGTGCTCTTTTCCCTTCTGCCTGTCCGTCCCTTTCTCCCTCTCTCCCTCCCTCCCTTCCTTCCACTTTCTTCCCTGTCTCCTTCCCCTTCCCCTTCCCCTCTCCTCCTCTTCCTTCAAACACAAGAAAAGAAATGAGGTGGGCAGTGTGTCTAGGAGGAAATATAGCAACACACCCTAATCCAGGCGAGGAGAGCAGTGAGGCCATGAAGACAACAATGGAGAGTGAAGTTGGGTCTTCCTTAATCCAAGAAGTGCTAGGTGTCCGTCCTCACACAAGAGAGCTGGAGGGACAGGAGATGCTGGTCAGGGAAGGAAGCTTTGCAATGGTAGCTTCAGAGGTGTCTGGAGGAGTGGGTGGCCACCGCTGGGGTGGAGGGAAGCAGGTTGAGGAGCTGAGGGTTGAGGGGAGGGATGGGTCATCACATGATCATTGAGATCACCCAGAAAGATGGGAGACACAGGACTGGAGAGGATGCCAATGATCCAGGCATAACAGACCAGAGTGAGGTGAGGGTGGTGCAGCCGGAGACCTGCAAGGGCAGCAGTAGGGAGGGAGGGACCGCCATGACCAGCCTTAAAGGAACTGGGGCTTGGGGAGAAAGCAGGAAATACTAATTTGGGAACTGCTAATTGGGAACAAGGAAGGCACCAGCTTCACGTTTGGAATCTGAGATACCTGGGGTGTCAGAGAAAAGGTAGCATCTGGGAAGGCCACGGATGGACAGGGTCCTGGGGTAAGAGCAGACCTGGAAACAGATTGATGGCATTGGTATGACTGCCCTCCCCTAGACTTTATTAAATAGTTACTTATTTGGCTGTGGCAGGTCTTAGTTGTGGCATGCAAACTCTTAGCTGCAGCATGTAGGATCTAGTTCTCCAACCTGGAATTGAACCTGATTCACTGGGAGTGCAAATTCTTAGCCACTAGACCACCAGGGAAGTCCTTGGATGTTCTGTTTCATAGGGAATGTATCTTTATTGTTCTCCAGCTTCTAGCACAGGGCCTGGCACCTTTGAAGCCAGTGCTCAGTCACATCTGACTCTTTCTGACCCCACGGACTATAGCTCGCCAGGCTCCTCTGTCCGTGGAACTTTCCAGGCGAGCGTACTGGAGCAAGCTCCCATTTCCTCCTCCAGGGGATCTCCTCAGCCAAGGATTGAACCCGCATCTCTTGCATCTCCTGCACTGACTGGCAGAGTCTTTACCATCGCACTGCCAAGCCCCTGGTATGGGCTAAGTGACATCTGTTGAATGAGTGCAGGAGGGGGGTGGTGGTGGTGGTTGAGACTCTTCTAGTGATGCTGTTACAGTGTTGAGTCTAGCAGGGTGCAGGGTCCGGGGGGTGAAGGGCATCTCAGATCAGAGCCTTTCCCATCCCCCACTCCTTGAGCTCCTCAGCATTCTGACCCTCGTGAAGTCTGGGCTGTCCTGCATTTTATCTCAGACATTCTGGCAGATAACGAGGCATAAGATATTGACCCAGAGCTCCGAGGATCCCACAGGCCCCAGCTGGCCCCATTACTAGCTATTTGGAAGTTGAGGCAGACAGATTGGATTGGGTTTTTGAAGGAGTTTGCCAGTTGGTGGTGGGAATTGAGTTGAATTTATTATCACTTTGCCAGTGGTGCTTTGCCAAATATTTATTTAATCGGAGGATTCTAGAGAAGTGCTAGGGGTTTGATGGGCAGGCGGCTGGCTGCCAGCATGGTCTATGTTTGAGCTGGCACCCCTCACGCTGCCTGGAGCTTTATTAATTCCGAAGCTGTGGAGCCGGCAACCGGAGCAGCCAGTCTTCGGTCTTGTGCCCAGGACTGGCCCATCGGTCATGTGCTGGATTGGGTTGGAGGTCAGACCCCACAGGAAGTGCTAAAGTTATACTGTAACTGTGGAAGACAGGGAGAAATGGAAATGGACAGATTGTTTGAAAATGAAAATTGTTAACTTGTTTCTGCAGCTTTTTGGCTAGGAAGGTTTATTTCACATCTATAAAGGATGATTAATGGAGCTAAGAGAAGAACACTGTTTAATCGTGTGATCATGCATTTAGGGCTAAAGGGGCCAGTGATGCCTGTGATCACTGGATTACCAAGAGACATGACACAGAAAAGCACTTCTGCCCTCCCTGTCAATGGTAAAAAATCTGTCGTGGTACTGTTCTTCTCAGGACAGTCCTACATTAAACTGGTTGTCCTTTGGTCCTTTTTTTGGAGCTGTCACCCATTTTTATGAAAAGGTATTTGGAAATCTGCTTAAATACAACATAGTTGAAAATGTTGAAAGTATGAGAATAATAAACAGTCATGGCTGAAAGAAGATCTACTTTTAAAAGACAACTAAAAGTTGGACACATCGCTTAAGATTGGTGAAGATTACAAAATCAACCTAGGGTGGACAAAAGTTGTCAACATACAAACTATTGGTTGGAGATCTTTATTTAAAATAGATTATTGACTGTTTCAATAACCTCAGATATGCAGACGACATGACCCTTATGGCAGAAAGTGAAGAGGAACTAAAAAGCCTCTTGATGAAAGTAAAAGAGGAGAGTGAAAAAGTTGGCTTAAAGCTCAACATTCAGAAAGCTAAGATCATGGCATCTGGTCCCATAACTTCATGGGAAATAGATGGGGAAACAGTGGAAACAGTGTCAGACTTTATTTTTGGGGACTCCAAAATCATGGCAGATGGTGATTGTAGCCATGAAATTAAAAGACACTTACTCCTTGGAAGGAAAGTTATCACCAACCTAGATAGCATATTAAAAAGTAGAGACATTACTTTGCCAACAAAGGTCCGTCTAGTCAAGGCTATGGTTTTTCCAGTAGTCATGTATGGATGTGAGAGTTGGATGGTGAAGAAAGCTGAGCACTGAAGAATTGATGCTTTTGAACTGTGATGCTGGAGAAGACACTTGAGAGTCCCTTGGACTGCAAGGAGATCCAACAAGTCCATCCTAGAGGAGATCAGTCCTGGGTGTTCACTGGAGGGACTGATGTTGAGGCTGAAATTCCAATACTTGGGCCACCTCATGTGAAGAGTTGACTGATTGGAGAAGACCCTGATGCTGGGAAGGATTGGGGGCAGGAGGAGAAGGGGACGACAGAGGATGAGATTGTTGGATGGCATCACTGACTTGATGGACATGAGTTTGGGTGGACTCTGGGAGTTGGTGATGGACAGGGAGGCCTGGTGTGCTGCGATTCATGGGGTCACAAAGAGTCGGACACAACTGAGTGACTGAACTAAATTGAACTGAACTGATTGACTGTTTCATAACGTGATATCTAGGGACAAATATAGAGAATATATGATTGCATCTATTTTTGTAACACCTAACTTTATGAGCTCTTACTTTTTGCCCCATTTCACTTGATATTTTTGAAAAGAAATAAAGCCTAGCATGCATGCCCTCACACACATACTCACACACATCTTTCTCCTGTCCCAGGAATGGTGTTATTTATTCTGATGCAAACTTTTCATTCCAATGTATTTTTTATATTTTTATCACATATTTATTCATTCATTGACAATGCACGGCATTGTTTTGCCCATTTGAAAACTATAACAATTGGACCCTCCAGTACCCTCTCGCAACATCGTTCTTAAGTTTTATCCTTTCTCATTCTCTTCGCCACCCCTCAGCCCCCCACCGCCGCTGCACCACACACACATGGATACACCCGGTAGAGAATCACTAGCACGTTCGTGTTAATGCTAGGAAATTCCATATAGGAGTTAAGTGAACTAGAAATTGTGTATGTGCGTAGATTTTCCCACTTCCCTGAAACTGAAACTGCTTGCTGGTAGGCTGCATCCATCTTCGACTCACCCGATATTGTCAAATTTTTCTCCAAAGTGATTGTATTGACTTACGCTCCCAACTACTAGTATGAGAGCTCCCATCTGTCTACATTCCCATTGCAGACTTAAACAATTTTGCCAACCTGAAGATTATGAAGTATCTCATTAGGTCTTAATTTCCATTTCCCATGCTGTCAGTGAGGTTGAGCTGCTTTTGTGTATATTAATAGCCATTTGGGTTTCTTCTGTAAATTGTTCATTCATTTCCTTTTCCATTTTTTCCCCTACTGAATTGTCTTTTTTTTTTTAAATTGAAGTATAGCTGAAAAACAGTGTTATATTATTAATAGCTTCAGGTGTACAATGTAGTGATTTGACATTTATATACATTACAGATTGATCACCATGCTAAGTCTAGCAACCATCTTTGCTCAAAAAAAAAGTTTGTACAGTTATTGACCTATGTGTTCATACAAGTATTCCTGTGTGTGAATTATATTCCTGTGACCTATATATCTTGTAGCTGGATGTTCATACCTCTTTATCCCCTTTACCTATTCGGACTAACCCCTCGCCCCTTGGGCAACCACTAATCTATTCTCTGAATCCATGAGGCTATTTGTGCTTTATCATGTTCATTGATTTTGTTTTTTATTTTTATTTATTTATTTTGAGGTTACTAAAAAAGATTTCTTTTATTCTTTTTTTATTTCATTGGATACATTATCCAATATATTTTTAAAATTTTCTTTACTTTATTATTCCACATATAAGAAAGAATCATTTGCTTTTAGTAATTGATGGTTTGTAAGGATTCTTTGATTTGTAAGGATCTTTAGTTACATGTGTTGCAAATGTCTCTATTTTGAGACCTAAAAAATTATTTTTAAAATGATACTTAAGTATAATTGATTTGCAATGCTGTGTTCATTTCTGCTGCACAGAAAGGCATATGATAACTGCTCGGTTGTGTCTGACTCTTCGCGACTCCATGACTGAAGCTTGCCAGGCTCCACTGTCCATGGAATTTTCTAGGGAAGAATACTGGAGTGGGTTGCCATTCCCTTCAGGGGATCTTCCTGACCCAGGGATTGAACCCAGGTCTCCTGCACTGTGGGCAAATTCTTTACCATCTGAGTCACTGAAGTATAGTTCATTTGCAGTGTGTGTTTATTTCTGCTGTACAGCAAAGTGATTAGTTATATGTATATATTAATTTTCATACTCTTTTCCATTACTGTTTATCACAGGATGTTGAATATAGTTCCCTGTGTTCTACAATAGGGCCTCATTGTTTACCCATTCTATGTTTAATAGCTTGCATCTGCTAACCCCAAACTCCCAGTCCTTCCCTCCCTCACTGTTTGGGAGTTTTGCATCTTTTTTTTTTTTATTGGTTTTGCCATACAATGACATGATATCACCATGGGTGTACATATGCTCCCCCTCCAGAACCCCCCCTCCCTCCTCCCTCCCGACTCCCTCCCCCTGGGAAATCTTGGTGCACCAGCCCCGAGCATCAATCCTGGGCTGGCGATTGATTTCACATATGATAATTAACATGTTTCAATGCCATTCTCCCATATCATCCCACCCTTGCCCTCATCCACAGAGTCCACGAGTCTGTTCTATACGTCTGCGTTCCTTTTGCTGTCTCGCATGCTGGGTTCTCGTTACCATCTTTCTAAATTCCATATATATGCGTTAGTATACTGTATTGTTGTTTTTCCTTCTGGCTTACTTCACTCTGGATAATAGGCTCCAGTTCCATCCACCTGAGTAGAACTGATTCAAATGAATTTTTTTTTTAATGCTGAGTAATATTCCATTGTGTATATGTACCACAGCTTTCTTATCCATTCGTCAGTTGATGGGCATCTAGGTTGCTTCCATGTCCTGGCTATTGTAAACAATGCAGCGATGAACATTGGGGTACACGTGGCTCTTTC